>OX578138.1:97205113-97810113 GCA_951213105.1 Amaurobius ferox | reverse complement strand
ATATATATATATATATATATATATATATATATATATATATATATATATATATATATATATATATATATCCTAACTGCGCGGTCCTCTGTCTAGGGTACAGTTCCCTGTCTGGAGTATTCTGAATCTCTGCAATGGTTATATGTGTCGTCTCTGATCCACTGTTGTCATCACCGAGCAACTATCATACCGCTCCGACCGAGATGACTGTTGTTTGACACGTCTGTTGGACAACCTATGATGACGCCTTGATGCGATCTCTCTTTAATTTCGACAGTAGGGCGTAGTGCAGTCGAGTACATCTCAAAGGCATCTTTTAACGCAACTTGCAGCATCAAAGCATGAAATCAATTTCCAAATGACTGTGAATGAGAACACCGGTCGTTTTAAACGCGGCACGATGCGTTGTTCTCATGCGGGTTGCACGAGCCCTATAACATCATTGGCACTGACAATTAGATCATTTGCACGACTCCTATAACATCATAGGCACTGATAATTAGATCATTTGCACGACCCCTAAAACGACATCTCCATGACGAGTTTCGCGGCTGTAGCTGAATGTTTTATGGGTGCATATATATATATATATATATTTACAAAAGAGTGTATATTGTGGCGTGGCTCCGCTGAAAAACTTACAATTACACTTTGGCCGCTGATCGTATTTACGCACGCCACTTGCTCGATTATACGCCACTTGCTCGATTACCGAGCATAACTCCAGGTTAAGATTAATTGGAAAATGCATCATGAGAACACACAATAAACACTAATTATCGTTAATTGAAATAAAGCTTTTTATTTTTAAACACTTATAGTTAAACTTGTTAATTAAATTTAAAACACAAAAAAAAAAAAACCCACCTTAAATTCGTACAATACATTTACAGTTCGCTAAGTCGCGGACATTGAATAATGATCATCATGATCTCTCCCCTCCCTCTAGTTTTTAATTATCATATTAGCCATTGAGTAATTTAGTTAGATTCCTTATTAAACTCTAATTTTAATCTCTGATACGCAGCCTGCAGCGGAAGAGGACAAAAGGACTTACCCCTTTACAGCAAGGGCAGGAACACATTGGGACGGCTCTCCTCCGTCGTTTTTTTGATGACCAGCACTTGACTTTTTAAAAACCCCACTGTCTTCTCCCTCAAATCTTTTCCTCTTCGTCGGGGAAAACGGACAACCCCCTGGTCTGGCTCCATAGCTGACGCTTGGCCGCTATAGGTTGTGAAACCCATAAATTCAGTCACGTGGCCGGGCTCTATCGAATCATTGGATTTGGCCCCTTCCAAAGGGTTGGCTAAAATTGGGGGGGGGGGGGCTCTAGCCCTCTTGCAGATGTCCATTTTATTTAAAAATAACATAGCGTCTTTTGCCACTTTCTCACGACTTCAGCTGGTCTCCTACTCAGGGCAATGGAATTTCAAGCGTTTCCAAAGAGAGAGTGGGGGGGGGGGGGGGGGGTAATACTTCCTAGAAGTGAAGTGGCGACAGGAAAATTCCAATACTGTCCCCCCAAATCAAAATCCTGCGTACTCCACTATCGTTCAGATGTCGTTCGAACAACTAAAGGTGCGGGCATTGAAATCTTTTAATGGTCAGTTGATAAACTTGGGAATACTTGTCGGATTTAGAGAACATTCGTGCTCTATGAAATGTATTCTATTTCTTATATATTTAAACGAACGCAAGTTACAGGACAAAGTCCCAATAGCAGTGTGCAGCATAAAATTCAATACAAAACAATCTGATGTGGGCAGTACATGACTTTTCTTATATAATGCAATGACTTTACCCCTTTTACAGTAAAAAAATAATGTATAATTTTCACGGTACTGTGTTTTTAACGTTGAATTGGATATTAAAATACTTAACTATTAAATATTGAATATTAAAATATTTTAATAATTAATTCATCAATTAGGCGTCGTTTTCATTAATGTAGCGTCATTTTTGCAATTTCGACGATATTTTCTTCATTCTGGGGCGAAATATCGCCAAGTTGGCGATATGTTGCTAGATTATACGCCAAGTTCGCCAAATGCATTACCAAGTGCTACAGACAAATGGAGGGATTAGCATTTCTTATATATTAAAATGTATGACCGTTTTATGACGGAAATCAGCATTTGCCAAACATTACTTCCCATTTGGCGTCATTTTTATCAATTTGGCGCCATTTTTGCCACTTTGGCAACATGTAAAATAGTCGTGAAGTTTGTGACATCCCGCTAAATTTCTTGCCAAGCGTTATGGGCGGATGGACGAAGAAATGGGTTATTCTTATAGTCTATGTTTATATTTTTCCCAAGATATTGAACTTTCATCAATTAGTAGTGATTTCATTGATTTAACGTTTGATTAATTAATTTGGCAAATTTTTATCAATTGGGTGACATTTTCATCAATTTGGCAGCATTTAAAAAGTCAGCAAGTTGAAGATATTCCGACAAATTCGTCACTAAAATTTTGCCAAACGTTACAGACGGAAAAATAGAGTATTCTGATAGTAGATTCTTATATTCTTTCCAAAATATTGAATTTTCGTCAATTAGTCGTCATTTTCATTGATTTAGAGTCATTTTTGTATCAATTTGACGACATTTAAAAAGTCGCCAAGTTGGCGAGATTTCATCAAATTCGTCGCCAAAATGTTGCCAAGTGTTATGGATGTAGAAATAAGTTATTCTTATAGCAGGTAAATGACTATTGGCATCCAAATGCAAAAGTATTACCCAAAGTATCTTTTCTCAGGAATGGAACGAGCTAGATCCACGAGAATGATGTCACCAAATTTATCGCATGATATTACATATAAAAAGTGAACATATTTCACAATAGATAATTTTTTTTATTTTATGTGATCTTTTGATAAATTTATTTGAAAAAATGGGCAATATCTCGAGAACGGTTCATGCTAGCTTTCTGAAGTTTCATGTCAATCGTTTTCTAATGAAAAATTGCATAATAAATAACTATTTGTATTATTAAATTTGCATTATTAAAGGTTTTTATTTTTTTCACTCAAAAACTTATGGGGTTCTGAACATTCGATTGCGTTTAAAAACAATAGGTTCTCAGTATTCACGGATTGTCAATTTTTTGTGTAAAATTTCGTTCGAATCGCTCCATTCGTTGGTGAGATATCGTCACCACACACACACACACACATATATCACCTCAAAAACGTTTGATTCGTGTTCAGGCATGGTTTTAAATGTGCTCTCCCATTGAAAACTCGAATTCCAATGTTCGACCCCGTCACAAGACTGTCCTTATTCATTATACTCTGTATATAAGAAAGTAATCGCACAGATTAAAATATTTTAAAATACATTAAAATGCAAACATTTAACAACAAATGATTTTTAAAAGCACGTGTGAATCATCGGGAAAGCTGTTGTATAGTTTACAAAAATTATTAATTGCACAATAACAACCAATATTAGTAATAAATTTCCTTTCAGATATAAACTCATAGTCCTGGTAGAATACTGAGGAACATGAAGCCCAATCTCACCCAAGTCAAGGATACAATCAATTCTGTTATTATACAGGTTTTTTAAGAAAGAAAAAAAATGTCCGTTCTGTTTTGTAAGTTGTTAAAATTAAACATATCACGAAGAAAAGTAGCAGATAAGGTATAAAAAATTAATGAAATTGTAATTAATGAAGACGATAAAATGCGAGAAACTTCATGAAAACTTCAATGTATCGTAAATCCGTTTGTTCCATCTCAAAATGTGCAAGAACAATACACTACAATAAACCACAAAAATCTGATGTGGGCAGCACATGACTTTCCCTGCAGACTTATTTATATCCACGTTCTCTTTATTTTAGTTAAATTGAATTAACTTTTAATTTAATTTCCGTTCTCATTTGGTAACTGGACTTATTTTCAAAGGCGGCGTAGAGAAAGTACGAAACAACTAAAATATCTCGAGAACGGCTAGTCCTAACGTAATGGGGTTGTTCTTTTTCTTTTCTTTGTTATACGCATAAAACAAGCATTTAATGGATATATTTGAGTATACGTAGTTTTTATTTTAGATTTTGACGATTTTTGCGGGCCATTTCGTAAAACAGGGCAAGTTATTATTTTCCGAATCGTACCAAAATCTAGTCAGCATGAGGGTGACCCACAAGCGACTTATCTACCATCGGTCCATTAGGTTTTCAGCTAGAGTGGATAAAGTTAATTTTTGCGGGCCATTTCGCAAAAAAAAAAGGCGGGTTCTTTTTATCACGTATCGTACCCAACACTAATCAGCACCAGATTCGCCCACAAGTGATTTACTTACCAAATTTTATGAAATTCGGTCAATTAGTTTTTTAGTTAGAATGGATACAAAATTTACACAGACAGACAGACATACAGACAGACACACAGACAGACAGACACACAGACAGATACACAGACACACACACACACAGACATCACGCTAAAAATGATTTTATCGTATTTTAGAGCTCTCGAAACGTGCAGATCCATCGAAAACTCGAGTTGCGATTTTCGATATGATTCCAATACTTTCCCTATACATTACTATGTATTGCAGTGAAAGCAATAAATGGAAAGTTTTGAAAATCTCTTTAATTATACGATCGAAAAAAAAGAAACAAATACAACACGCCGGTCAACTTTGTTTCTTTTTGTCTGGAAGTTAAGAATTTTGTTTTACTTGGCTACCTATAGTTCAATTCTTCCACTGCACCCCATCTGTATTCTTGGTGCATCAATCCTATAAGTCTCATCGTAAAACCCATAAAAAGTTTGCTTTTGCTGCGGAAACTTTTTTGGAGACGAGAACGGGTTTATGTCCTCTAATGCTATCTTGTTCGAGGGTGATTTTTCTGAGGTATTATCTCAAAGAAAAAGTTATTTATTGAAACTATTACTTTCCCGACAATACTTGGTGAGGTACAGGGAAAGTATTGGAATCGTGTCGAAAATGACAACTCGAGTTTTTGACGGATCTACATATCGTGTGCCACTCTAGTAGTGTGACGTTTATGTGTGTCTGTATGCGTGTCTGTCTAATCAATGTACGCATCCATTCTAGATGAAAATCTAATAGACCAAATTTCTTAAAATTTGGTAGATGCGTCACTTGTAGGTTGCCCTGGTGCTGATTAGATTTTGGTACAATCCGGAAAGGAAGAACCCGCCTGTTTTTGATAAATGACCCATAAAAATCGTATGTATTTACTCTAGCTGAAAAACTAATTTATAAAATTTTGTAGATAAGTCACTTGTGGGTTCCCTAGTACTGATTAGAATTTTGATATCATTCGGGAAAAAAAAAACCCTGCCTTATTTTTTGAAATGCCTAAAAATCGTCAAAATCTAAAATAAAAGACAAAGTATACTCAAATGTATCCATTGAAAGTTTGTTTCATACGTAATTTCTGACAACTAAAAACAATAAAACGAACTTCACCACCCCAAGATCAGCAGTTCTCCAGATATTTTACTTCTTTTTCGCATTGCTGCCATGCCGCCTTTGAAAATACATACGTCCAGTTACCAAATGAAAACGAAAATTAAATTAAAGCGGCAAATTCAGCGTCATTTCAAATAATTATGCGTGTTAGTTTGCGCAATTAAACTCAATTTAAGGAATTACGATAGAAAGAAAGGCAAAATAAATTTCGAACTGTAGGGCATGTCGCGTATTGTCCTGAGGTATATCTGCTAACTTTTTTAGGACACGCCCGATAAGAGCGCAAAGAAGGAAAACGCCGTGTCGTAAATTATCTAAAAACATTTATTTAAATTCACACACACATAAATACTTACAATTATACTATAATAGCAATTAAACTTCGCACCCTTCTTTGGATTGCAGATAATTTAACCTGAGTCTTCATGACTAAATCAAATGGGGCGAAGGAATGGTAACCTAAAAGTAAATTTAAAAGTTTATCTGTTGAACAGCAGGGAGGAGAAACAGGTGTTCAAAATTTGACTCACCGAAAACATCGAGAAAAAGCCAACTTTCTGTTCAGAGGATGTCTCGGACATCTTTTTCACACACCAAAAATATCTGATGTGGACAGCACATGACTTTCCATATATAATGCAATGAATTTGCTATTTTTACAGAAAAAAAATAATGTATAAGATTCACGGTACTGTGTTTTTATCGTTAAATTGCACATTTGGCGATTTTCCGAATGACAACATGTAAAACTATTTCAAAGTACTCAGTTAACTTATATTTCGCGCAACTCTAAATAAACAATTATCAATATTGATGGCATCTTCAATAAGCGATATAGTCCATATATTAAAATATTTTAATAATTAATTCATCAATTAGGTTTAATTTTCATTTCTTTAGGGTTATTTTAATTTATTTAGCGTCATTTTAATTTTTTTAGCGTTATTTTAATTTATTTAGCGTCATTTTAATCTATTTATCGTCATTTTTGAAATTTTAACGGTATTTTTGTCAATCTGGGACGAAATATAGCCAACACACACATACACACTCACACACACACACATACATCATCTCAAACACGTTTGATTCGTGTTTTGGGATGCTTGGTACGTGCTCTCCCGTCGAAAACCCGAATTCGATTTTTCGACCTCGTTACAATACTTAAATTGTACTTAATAATGCCACCTGTTTCGATGGTTCCTCCAGCTCGTCTCCTTGAAATACCCCAAAATCTTCGCTCTCTCCCAAGTTTTAAAATCCGTCACTAAAAACCTTTAAAACGTTCTCATTGCTTTCTGGGGCGTAAACCCATGGCCCGAAAGCACCACCATTGATTTTTAGACCCCCCACCGGACAAACCAACTCTTTTGCAAGCCCCAGCAATCTGATACTGTTTTGGGCGTTAATTCAAAAGGCCCGCCACCTCTATGAGCTCGTCCGGCTTGGACAAAGTTGCATACTTTCGTTAAAATGTGATCTCCAAAGACCGTCGGCACTTCCTGTTTTCCTGTGCAGCTGGTACCTAGGCATTGATTCCAAAAATATAAGAGCATTGACTGAAGATCAGAAATCCAAAAATATTGGATCATGGGTTTACTCTTAAATTGATATATTTGAGCATACGTAGTTTTTATTTTAGATTTAGACGATTTTTGTGGGCCATTTTGCAAAAAAATGCAGTGTTTTTTTTTCCGAATCGCACTAAAATCTAATCAGCACCAAGGTAACCTATAAGTAACTTATCTACCAAATTGTGTGAAATTTGGTCTATTAGTTTCCCAGTTAAAGTGGTTACAGGTAATTTTTACAGGCCATTGCGTAAAAACAGGCAGATTCTTTTATCCTGAATCCTGCCCAAATCTAATCAGCAGCAGGGCCACCCATAAGGGAATTACTTACCAAATTTTATGAATTTCGGTCAATTAATTCGGTCAGTATTGAATCATGGATTTATCATGGACACGGACTACCAACATGACTTTTTTACTTTCCTTATATACAATAATGTATAAGGATAGTATTGTGACGGGGTCGAAAATTCGAATTCGAGTTTTCGTCGGGAGAGTACGTTTCAAGCATCCCTGATCACGAATCGAACATTTTTGAAGTGATGGCTGTGTGTGTGTGTGTGAAAGTATGTGTGTGTGTGTGTGTGCATGTGAAAGTATGTGTGTGAAAGTATGTGTGTGTGTGTGAAAGTATGTGTGTGTGTGTGTGAAAGTATCTGTGTGTGTGTGTGAAAGTATGTGCGTGTCAGTGAGTCTGTGGAGACGATAACTGACGAACGAAAGAACCGATTTTTGGTACAAAAATTACAATCCATAAACACTGGAAGCCTACTGTTTTTATACGCAAACGAATGTTCAGAACCTCTCTAAATTTTCGAGTGAAATTTTGAAAAAATTGTCAAAAAATCAAAACCTCTAATAAAGTTGCGCAAATAGACATTTCTGATGTAATTTTTCTTTAGAAAACGATTAACATAAATTTTAGTACGCTAACATGAACCGTTCTCGAGATCTTTCACATTTTTCAAAAAATTATCAAAAAGTCATATAAAATAGAAAAAAAATCCTATTGAGAAACATGCTCACTTTTCATACGTAATACCATGCGATAAATTTGGTGACATCATTCTCGTGGATCTATTTCGTTCCATTCATGAAAAAAAAATACTTTGAGTCATACTTTTGTATTTGAACGTCTATAGTCATTTATCTGATGTAAGAATAACTTATTTCTCCGTCCATAACGCTTAGCGAGATTTTAGAGACGAATTTGGTGGAATGTCGCCAACTTGGCGACTTTTTTAAATATTGTTAAATTAAAGAAAAACTCGCCAAATGGATAAAAATGACGCTAAATCAATGAAAATGACGACTCATTGACGAAAATTCAATATCTTGGAAATAATATAAATATCTACTATAAAAATAATCTATTTTTTTTACTGTAAAAGTAGTAAATTCATTGCATTATATGAGGGAAGTCATGTGCTGCCCACATCAAATTTTTTTGTTTTGTTTTAAAATATGTAGTTTGAAAACCGAAAATAGTTGCAGTAAATATAACCTTTCTTTTAATTTGAAAAAGAAATGGTAAAGAATATCTTGATAAAAGTTAAGCAACATTCCAACATTTTTGCTGAATCTTACTTTACGCTTTTTTAAACTAATAAATTTAACATTTTATTAAATTCGAAACGTAGGCTTTGATACATTTGTTTGAAAACAAAACATAACTGAAATGGAGCTGAGCCATTTCTTTTTTCCCCCTAAATTATCATCTGCATATAAAATTAATTTCGTTCTATTTACTCGCGTTCTTCTGTTCAATAGAGAAATTATTACTTTATTTACCAGCAGATGGCGTGAGTATGCCATTTATTAAACTTCACAATAAATTAACTGTCGCTTTTTCATTCCCAACCTGAAAGCTTTCGCCAATATCTCTAATAACTGTTACAGGGGAATGACAAGGCTAGGGATATAGCTAGCAATAAATCACGTTCATTTTTGTCATGCGGCAAATCTGTTGGTTGTTAATAAAATCCTGCGCATATATGTAATCCTGGTGTTGGTAATAGCGTCAGGCTGATAAGAAAATTGTTTTAGTTTTCTGGATAATATGCTCATTCTCGTGTACGTGATATATATTTGTAATAAAAAAAGATTATATAATACTGCTCTTATATATATATATATATATATATATATATATATATATATATATATATATATATATATATATATATATATATACACATATGTGTAATAAAAATAAAATTATTAAACTCTCAATTACATACCACTATACCTAGTATAATTTAAAAGGGAAATTACTGATATGGAAAAAAAAATTCGAATTTTATTTACTTACAGCAGGATACGTTTCGAGTATTCCTAAACTGGAATCGAATTTTTTTGAGAATGTGTGCCTGTTGTTGTTGAAACCCAGACCGTCCGACCTACCAGAAAGGTGTAAGGTAACTGTTTGGACGGTCGGGAAGTGCCACCCAATTTAGACCGGAACCCAGTGGGGGAGGCATCCACAGGGAACGTACCCTCCTTCCTCTACCACCAACCTCTCGGAAGGACTTTCGGACCCACATGTTTAACGTGATCGTACTCCGCATGAACACGGCGGCAGTTTTGGCTGCGGCTGGAATCGAACCCGGGCCTACCGAGTGCAACTCCAGCGCGCTAATCAATGGGCTACCGCGCCCCTGTAATGTGTGCCTGTGGAAGGTCTCGAAATGTGTTATATATATATATATATATACCGGGTGGTCAGAATTAAAACACCCGTACTCTGAGCTCTCTATAGATCGAACTACTCAGTGTAAAGGCTCCAAAATTGTTGAACATACTATTCAAGACATGGGGAAAGGGATTACGAGAAAAAAAAATTAGTTCCAGAAACACCGATAGGTGGCGCTGTACAACAGAAAATATGCTGAAAAGGCACAAAATACACATTTGTAACACATTTTATTCGAACGTACCAAACATTCATTTCACAAGGACTTTATCGATGCTGCGTATAACGTTATCCATTGATAGATCAACAATAGCAGTGGCAACATCGTCAACGACATCTGAACGAGTCGATTTGCGTCCTCGATCTGGCTGAACTCCAAGACGTCCAGTTTTCTCGAATCGAGCGATCATTCTCCTGAGAGCTTGTGGAAGTAATGGTCCTTTGCGCAAATTCTTAAGTCGACGAAACCCTCGAAGTGCAGCTGCAGCATGTCCTTTGTTTCCATGAAACAGCTTCACAAGCAAAGCGCGTTCTGGCAGTGTGACAGCCATCGCTGATAAGAATGAAAATTTCCCAGTTTTATCCCCTTTTATGCCCAGAACACAGTAGCTGCAAACCAAGGGTTTATGCAAATTTTTGTGTTTACAGTGCGAAATTGCAGTTGCAATGACAGTTTAAGTTTCTTCACTTTTTTATCTTCTTTTTTTTCATATCTGCAAAAGAAATTAAAAAGGAAAAATTCCACATCGCATGTGTTTGTTTATTGTGATTATTTTGTGTCTTTTTAGCATATTTTCTGTTGTACAGCGCCACCTATCGGTGTTTCAGGAACTAATTTTTTTTTTCGCGTAATCCATTTCCCCATGTCTTGAATAGTAGGTTCAACAATTTTGGCGTATGTTCGATGTATAGAGAGTTCAGAGTAGGGGTGTTTTATTTCTAACCATCCGGTATATATATATATATATATATATAATATTAAAATAGTAAATCCAATGGTAGAATGGAAGAAGTAACTCATAATACACTATCTTAAAAATATTTTTAAGCCTACAGAATACAATAAAATAAAATGAAATTCAACAATAAGGAGGAAATTATAATACATATTATATTACAGTTCAAAAAGCTAAAAATAATAGCAAATGTCAATGGAGAGGAATCGAAAAAAGGAATACCAAAATAATCAAGCATTAAAGCTTGCACGTGGAAGAGCTCTAGGCTTAAGAATTGTTCATTTCGATAAAACTCTTTATCAAGTCCTAATATTTTAAACGAAATGAACACAAAAATGCTTGTTTTTGAAACACAAGATCGATTTTATCTATAAACATGTATTATTAGGACGACAAGCATAAAGTTTGAAAAAATAGAAAGGAAACATAAATACCTTAAAATACACATCAAATGTACAAACGTGACGAGCAATAAATGACTAGACCAATGTTGCCATTCGATAAAGTGTAAAGAAGAGATTTACTGTTGAAAATGTGAGTAATAAAAACCGTACTGCGTAATGGCAGTAAAATGTGATATTCTATAGTAAAAGCTGCAAAATAGAAAGATGAAAAATATTGTAATGTAAAAACAAGAGAATGTAGAAGTAAGGCTAAAATAAGATACTAAGGAGAGATTATTAAGAATTTAGGCTAATCGAAATTTATTAACTATACCATTTACTAAATATGCTGAATATTCATATAATTTAATGGTAATTATGAGGTTATTTATGTGCAAAGCATGACATTTTTTATCTGATAATCTATAAATTCTAAAAAGTTGATAAGTATAATATTTCTAAACCAAGTTCTGTATGCTTCGTATTAAAGAAACATTATATATATATATATATATATATATATATATATATATATATATATATATATATTATTTTCTCTCACTCTTAACGCAGATTAAAATTAAACTATAGTTTATTTAAAACCGTGTTATTTTCTTGCATTGAGGCTACAGAGTAGAATTAAACCATAACCCTTTTTAAACCATTTTATTTTCTCTCACTCCTACTTCAGAGTAAAGTTAAACTATAACTCATTTTAAATAACGTTATTGTTTTCATTGGACTGTAGAGTAATATTAAAACATAACTTATTTTAAACTATTTTATTTTCTCCCACTCCTACTGCAGAATAAAATTAAACCGTATCTCATTTTAAATAACGTTATTTTTTCATTGGACTGCAGAGTAATATTAAACTACAACTTATTTTAAATCATTTTATTTTCTTTCAAACTCTTTTTAAATCATATTATTTTCTTTAATATTCTTTTTAAACCACATTATTTTTTTTCATACTCTTTTTAAACCATATTTATTTTTTTTCATGCTCTTTTTAAACCATATTATTTTCTTTCATACTCTTTTTAAATCATATTATTTTCTTTCATACTCTTTTTAAACCATATTTATTTTTTTCATACTCTTTTTAAACCATATTTTTTTCTTTCATACTCTTTTTAAACCATATTATTTTCTTTCATACCTTTTACATTCATATTATTCTCTTTCATACTCTTTTTAAGCAATATTATTTTCTTTCATACTCTTTTTAAACCATATTTATTTTCTTTCATACTCTTTATAAACCCTCTATTATTTTCTTTCATTGAGCATATAGACTAAAAATAAATGGAAATTCTAATCGCCTTATATGTAATTTTATTACGTTAGATGATCTGTGAACTTTTGTCACGAATTCTGTTTTCGTGTAGACTTTTTGCCTTTTTTTAATATTTTGCCAAATCTGTAAAAGGATATACCCTATGATTGTTTTATCAGGCTGGTGCTTCGTAAATAGTTTGCATAGTTGTCGTTTCTGACGAAGTATGTTTCTACTTTGCTTCAGAAACTAGATGAGTATTATTTTCAACATTTGTTTGGGATATTTGCATTAATGTATTTTAATTTTAAAGCATTTTCGTCATCACTATAACTTACTTACTTTATAAGCAGTTTTCAAAGTTTTACATTTCTTGCATCTGTTCTATGAAATTACAAAGACCAAACCGTGCATGCTTTTATTAAAATTCTTAAGTTGCTTTTGAAAATTTTTATTAAAGTGCATTTTTTATTAATAGAAACAAACAAATTTACTATGAGAAAAACTCATTTCTCCGCTTGTCCGTCCTTAATGCTTGCAAAAATTTGGATGACGAATTTGGTGACCTTCTCAAATCTCGCCAAATTGACGAAAATGTCGCCAAATTGATAAAAATAACCCTAAATCAATAAAAATGGCCCAGGATTGATGCAATTCAATATCTTTGAAAGATGAGTTCAAAAGCTTTGATAATCCCTGTTGGTTTGTGTTTTGTTAGAGGATGACATAGAACTTATGTTTCGGGAGGAAATCGTATAGGAAATAATAATTTCTGATCGAGAGAGTTGCATGTTTCTAATGTATCCGTGGATAGTAGAAGAGCAAGCGCTGCCAGCGGCAGGGTGAGAGATAATGTTTTGTAACTTTTTGCATCCTGTCATATGACCGCCATACCTTCTAGTTTAGAAAAGTAATATTTACACCAATTACAGTACTTATTAAATGGGAAAATGTGGTATGGGGCAGTGGCATAGCGTCCATTGAGGTTAAAAAGTTGAGCCTCTTTTCTTTAAAATTTCATTTAAAGAATTATTTAAACTTACTTTTATTTATTATAATGTTTAAATAACTTTGCGAATATATATATATATATGTATTATTTAGAAAATTGCTGCTTTTTATTTGCTTAAAGTGGCACGTTTCAAAGTATTTTACCCATTAAAATGCATATTTTAATGTTTCAGAAGCTGAAATCATTCAGCCTTCGTGGTCTATAAGAAGCATGGCATTAAAACAACCCATTTTTTAAACTCTTCACTAGCTGATTAACTAACATGGGAAGCTGGCTTACAGAAAGGCGTGGCTATTGCTTCCCCATTTTCAACCCTTTATTAACAGTCAATGATGGATGTGGGACGTGACGTTTCATCAATGATGGGTAGTTGAGGATAGGTAGTGCAACGCTAATGGATCCCCCATTTCGGGTCAAACGTGATTCTATTAATTAATATTCGCAGAAAATATTCATTATTTGTAATACTAATGAATTTGAGTCCTTTTTCATGAATAACCTAGCATGTACCTAACATTAAACAATATCAAAACGAAGAAATATACTAAGAATGACTTCCATTAAACTTAAGTAGTTTGCTTAAGTAGTAGCTCTTTATATCGGCATCAACATGGAGAAGCATCCGTTTGCGTACTTGTGAGTTTTAGAAAGAATAAATCTGATTTCCCTTTAAAAATTCCATGTTACACGAGAATCTCAGTTAGATTAGAAAATGTGGTTGGAATGTGTGGTTGAATGTGTGGAATGTGTGGTTGAAAATGTGGTTGATAGCGAATTCTTAGCATATTGTAATTATAAGATACTTTAAAGTTTTCATAGTACAGTATTTGTAAATAATTAATGTACAATGTTGTTTAAGGAAATTATTAACTACACTGATTTTCAACTAAGCTTATGTTCCAGATTTCTGACTAATTTTCAGTGCACTATTTCATACATAGACGCCTGTAGAACGTTTTTCGAGGGAGAGATGATGATCCATGATGAGAGATCCATGATTTTATATTTAATAAATTGGTTGTAAAATTTCAACTAATTTAGAATTAAGGAAACATTTAAAATGTTATACTTGGTACGTATTTATCTTACATAGGTAATAATTTTTAATATATCGTGCATTTCATTCACTCTTAGCATTTCTATGTTAAGTTATTTTATTTTACTCACCAAGGAAATAAAAGGTTTTCAAAGTGAGAATTCCAATATAAATTTCACTTATAATACAAATCATTTTCCAAGTTTAAAAGCCAATCGTTCAGCCTCTCCACTCAAAAATATCACTCAAAACATGAGAAATGACTATTACGTAACTTTATTAAAGGTTTTAATTTTTTTCAAGATTTTTTCAAAATTTCACTCGAAAATTTAGGGGGATTCTGAACATCCGATTGCGTATAAAAACAATAGGCTTCCAATATTCAAGGATTGTAATTTTTGTACCAAATTTTGTTCGAATCGCTCCATTCGTTCGTCAATTATCGTCTCCACAGACTCACTGACACACACACACACACACACACACACACACACACACAAATACTTTCACCCCCCCACACACACTCAAAAATATCTGGTATGGGGTACAATTAAAATCTATGGATATTTTGGGATAAAAATGAATGATAAAGTTAGTGGATTCAATTTAAAGAAATGGGTGGTTAAGGGGCATAGTTAAAAGGCATGAACAATGAGTAATCGGGTAAAAAACAGAATGTCAGGGGTTACAATTAAATGAAGTGAAGAGACAGGAGGTGCAAACAAAAGGAGCAGACAAATGACGTCAATTTCGACAGTCTTGGTCCGTAAAATTGTGACCCCAATAAGTATATGTCACCCAAATTACAAGAGTGACTTGGGGCATAAACAAAGCTTAGGGCCAAGACTTAAAACACATTTTTTTTTAATCCAGATCTACCAATCAAACCACGATACAGCGTTACACTAAAGAACAGCCAATGAAATTAAAAGGGCAGTCTTTACCCGAGGGCAAAAGAGGCTGACGCTAGCAAGAATAAATCAATGAGTGAAGTGATTTACGTTTTGAAGACGACTGTCTGAGCCGATCAACGATAGAGCAGATGCTTCCGAAAGCAGATAATTCCGAGATCAGATGATTCCGAAAGCACATAATTCCGAGATCAGATGATTCCGATAGCAGATAATTCCGAGATCAGATGATTCCGAAAGCAGATAATTCCGAGATCAGATGATTCAGAAAGCAGATAATTCCGAGATCAGATGATTCCGAAAGCAGATGATTCGAGATCAGATGATTCCGATAGCAGATAATTCCGAGATCAGATGATTCCGAAAGCAGATAATTCCGAGATCAGATGATTCCGATAGCAGATAATTCCGAGATCAGATGATTCCGAAAGCAGACAATTCTGAGATCAGATGATTCCGATAGCAGATAATTCCGAGATCAGATGATTCCGAAAGCAGATGATTTCGAGATCAGATGATTCCGAAAGCAGATGATTCCGAGATTAATAGTTTTAGATGGGATTTAGAGTTTTAGATGATTCCGATAGCAAATGATTCCGAGAGCAAAGGCCTGTAAAATGAGATCCTGATAATATCAACGAGAGAGAGGTTCTTTTTCGATAGTGAGAAATATAATGAGCAATATTTGTATTCAATTCCTGTTTATGCCTATTGCCACTTTGATTGCATCTAAAACTATCCGAATCTTCATACTTGTATTTTAAAACTGTTCTCTCCAATCTAGAAGATAGGGCACAGTAACGTCAAATAAAACATTTTGGGGGAAAATTTTGAAGAATTTTATTTATTCCTTTTCTAAGCATTTCTCTAAAAACTATTTTATTCATCAATATAAAGAGGGATTGAAAATTCTCCGAATACTTTTCCCGCCCACCATATCCGGTTTCCTCCCCCCCCCCATTTTCATAGAAGTTCTTTTGATATTATTTTACTTTGAGTGCCCATCAAACTTAACAAGGGAACCCTGAAATTGGAAGTGCGTTTCGCGGCATTTTCATTTAGATTAAAAATTAAAAAAATAAAAGAATAGTTCTGTGACATGTTTTTTATTTTCTGATCACAAATTTAATCGTTTGTTAAAATCGTTTGATGAAAGACTCTTTTTCATTACTTTCCATGTAATACATGGTAATGTATAAGGAAAGTGTTGGAATCTTGCCGAAAACCGCAACTTGAGTTTTCGACGAATCTACACGTTTTGAGTACTAAAATTTATTTTTAGCGTGACGTCTATGTGTGTGTCTGCGTTTGCGTGCTTATCTGTGCAATGTATGTGTCCACTCTAACTCAAAAGCTAATGGACCAAATTTCATAAAATTTGATAGGTAAGTCTGTGTGTGACCCTCGGTAGGCCCGGGTTCGATTCCCTCCGCTGCCAAAACTGCCGCCGTGTTCATGCGGAGTACGATCACGTTAAACATGTGGGTCCGTAAGTTCTTCCGAGAGGTTGGTGGTAGGGGTAGGAGGGTACGGTCCTTGTGGATGGCTCCCCCACTGGGTTGTGGACTAAATTGGGTGGCTCTTCCCGGCCGTCCAAACTGTTACTTTTCACCTTTCTGGTAGGTCGGATGATCTGGGTCTTAGCAACAACAACTTGTGTGTGACCCTAATGCTCATTAGATTTTGGTACGATTTGGGAAAAAAAAATAATCTGCTTTTCTTGCGCAATGGCCCGCAAAAATCGCATCTATCCATTCTAGCAAAAAAACGAATTGAACAAATTTCACAAAATTCGGTAGATAAGCCACTTGTAGGATACCCTAGTGTTGGTTAGATTTTCGTATAGTTTGGGAAAGAAGAACCTGTCTTTTTATTCGAAATGGCCTTCAAAAATCGCCGAATTTTAAAATAAAAGTTTACGCATGCTCAAAGGTATCCATCAAATGCTTGTTTTGGACGTAATTCTTGACGAAGAAAATAATAAGATCAGTCCCATTACTCTAGGAGCAGTCGTTCTCGAGATATTTTAGTTTCTTCGCATTTTTGTTACGCCGCCTTTGAAAAAATATCCAGTCATCACATAAAAACAAAAAGTGAATTAAAAGTGCAAATTCGGTGTTATTTTATGTAATTAAACACAATTTAATGGACTATTAAGGAAATAAAGGGAAATTGAATTTGAGTTTGCAGGGATACTTAAGTGTTCCACACATTATTTTTTTTTTACTTTCTCTGCAATACATGGTAATGTATAGGGAAAGTATTGGAATCATGTCAAAAGTCATAACTCGAGTTTTTGACGGATCTACGTGTTTGGGGACTTCTATAACTCGAAGAAACTATTTTTAGTGTGATGTCTGTGTGCGTATGTGCAATGAATGTATCCAAACTCAAAAGTTAATTGACCAAATTTCATAAAATGTTTTAGGTAAGTTGATGAACTTGTGGGTGAACTTGGTGCTGATTTGATCTTGGTACGATTTGGGATAGAAAAACCTGTCTTTTCTGCGAATTGGACTTCAAAATCCGTCACTATCTAAAATAGAAGACTACGTATGCTCAAATATATCAATTAAATGCTTGTTTTATACATATTTTTTGACGGTGAAAAGAATAAGACTCATCCCATCACTCTACCCACTACAAAACCGTTTTCGAGATATTTCAGTTTTTCAGTTTTTTCACGAGATATTTTAGCTTCTTGCTACGCCAATTTTCAAAGTACGTCCAGTTACCAAATGAAGACTAAAATTGAATTAAAAGTGGAAATTCAGTTGTTGTTGTTGAGACCCAGACCGTCCGACCTACCAGAAAGGTTTAAGGTAACTGTTTGGACGGCCGGGAAGTGCCACCCAATTTAGACCGGAACCCAGTGGGGGAGACATCCACAGGGACCGTACCCTCCTTCCCCTACCACCAACCTCTCGGAAGGACTTACAGACCCATATGTTTAACGTGATCGTACTCCGCATGAACACGACGGCAGTTGTGGCAGCGTGCAAATCCAGCGCGCAAACCACCGAGCTACCGCGCCCGAAAAGTGCCAACAGCACGCGGTGTTCCAAGGTGGCCAACCACCCAAGTACTAACCGCGCCCGATGCTGCCTGACTTCGGTGATCTAACGAGTACCGGTGTTTTCAGTACAGTACGGCCATTGGCTAGTGGAAATTCAGTTGTTGTTGTTGATGTTGAAACCCAGACCGTCCGACCTACCAGAAAGGTGTAAGGTGGAAATTCAGTGTATTTCAAAGAATTATGAGTGTTATTTTTGTGCAATTAAACTCAATTTAAAGAATTATTAAAGAAATAAAGAGAAAATGGATTTGAGTTTGTAGGGAAAGTCATGTTCTGCACACATCAGATTTTTCTCTATGTACATTAAAAATTTGAGGTCATATAATCGATAGAAAGTTAATAAAGTGAAAATAGTTAAACACCAGAGAAAAGTCATCAAATTCAATATGCAGTATAACGCCATATACAGAATATAACTGAGTCAAAAGTGTATATTTTATTGATATTCAAATGCCGTTGCATGACCACTAGCAAATTTTTACTTTCCTTGTAATACATGGTAATGTATAGGCAGAGTATTGGAATCATGCCGAAAATCACAACTGGAGTTTTCGACGAATCTACACGTTTCGACACTTCTAGAATACGAAAAACTATTTTTAGCGTGACATCTGTGTGTGTGACTGTCTCTGTGTCTGTCTGTCTGTGCATGTATGTATGCACTCTAACTCAAAAACTATTGTACCGAATTTCATCAAATTTGGTAGGTAAGTCACTTGGGTGTGACCCTGGTGCTGATTAGTTTTTAGTATGATTCGGGCTAAAAGAACCCACTTGTTTTGCAAAATGGCCCTCAAAAATGTGCCTGTATCCACTGTAGCTGAAAAACTAATTGACCGAATTTCACAAAATTCGGTAGAAAAGTTCTAGTAGGTTACCCTGGTGCTGATTAGATTTTGATACGATGCGGAAAAAATAACCTGACTTTTTTTGCGAAATGGCCCACAAAAATCTTCAAAATCTAAAATAAAAAACCATGTATGCTCAAATATATCCATTAAATGCTTGTTTTATACGTAATTTTTAACGGTGAAAGAAATAAGATCAACCCCATTACACTAGAACTAGCCGTTCTTGAGAAATTTTAGTTCTTTCGTATTTTTTCTACGCCACCTTTGCAAATAAGTCCAGTCACCGAATGAGAACTAAAATTGAATTAAAAGTGAAGTAAATTTAATTAAAATAAAGAGAACGTGAATATAAGTCGGCAGGGAAAGTCATGTGCCGCCCACATCAGATTTTAATTTTTATTTTAGCATCAGTACATGATGATAATTCGCTCTAAATATTTATGTTTCAATCGTATTGATATAGCAATAGTACGATTTATTTCAATAATGAGCGATTGGCCATTCTGCCACGGATATTTTTCTAAATAAATTAAAAGTTACATTTTCTCATATGGAAATACATACACAAATTAAAGTCCATTTAAATTATGTCGATATATTGTCACTCAGGAGCAAAATGATGTAAAAATTCACAAAAAATTATAAAAAAGTATCCCGTATCCCAATTTAAAATATGACATGTACCGTATAATTCCGATAAAAACCCTTATTTAAGGAAAAATCGGAGAAAATATTCGGTTGGGGGTTAACAGAATATTTTGAAAAAAAAAGAAAACTAATAGGAATTTCAGGCAATTGCAATTTTCCAAAATAAATTAAAAAGAATAGTACAGTTTCGAATTTTTCACACAAAAAACATATTTTCAGTTTTTAACCCAAATAATTTTAATAATACATATTTCCATCCTATAAACTCTTAGATAAATAAAAATAAAAATTAACTTCCGAACTTTATTATAATAAAATCTATATATTATTAAATATCTAAAGTGAAAGTTCCTTACAAAGGTTTTGAGAGAGATATCACACATTTTGCACGTATATAGTTTCAACTCAAACATTAAAATAATGTTTCCTATTTTTTTTTTTAATTATTATTGTTGTTGTCATTGTTGTTTTTTGAGAAACCCTTGAAATCTATATAGATAAAATTGGAAATCTGTCTGTCTGTTTGTTTGTCCTATTATCACGGGAGAAAGGCTGAACTGAATTTAATGAAATTTTGTATGTAGCCCTGAAATAGCCTCACTTAACATTTAGTCCATGTCTAGAGTTTCTAAGACCAGGAGTTGTCGATATATTAATGAAAAACGAAACTTTTTCTGGGTGGTGGTGGTGAAGGGGGGGGGGGGGGGGAAGGGGGGTTCTACTCTTTTTCCTCCAAACGAAAAAAATCTGATGTGAGCAGCACATTACTTTCCCTGCAGATTCAAATTCATTGTGTCTTTATTTCATTAATAATTTCTTAAATTTAGATTAATTGCACTAAATTGCAATAACACGCATAAATGAAGGACTCGGCATAGCAAAATCGGCATAGCAAAAAAGCGAAAAAACTAAACTATCTCTAGAATGCTTGCACAACGGTTTAATTGCACAAAATACCGTCCACCAGTATTTAAAATGACATTGAATTGGCACTTTTAATTCAATTTTCGTTCTTAGTTGGTAACTAGACGTTTTTTCGACGGTGGCACAGCATAAATACGAAAAATTAAAAATATCTCGAGAACGGCTAGCCCTAGTGTAATGGGGTTGGTCTTATTCTATTCAGTGTTAAACATTATGTATAAAGCAAGCATTTAGTGGATGTCTTTGAGCATACGTAGTATTTTATTTTAGATTTTGACGATTTTTGCTGGCCATTTCGCAAACAAAAAAGGCATATTACATTTTTCAGAATTGTACCAAATTCTAATCAGCACCAGGGTAACCTACAGTGGTTTATCTACTAAATTTTGTGAAATTTGATCTATTAGTTCCTCAGCTTGAGTGGATGCAGGCAATTTTTCGGGTCATTTCGAAAAAAAAAAAAAAAATGCGGGCTGTTTTTTCCCCAATCGTACCAAAAACCAATCGGCACTAGGGTCACACACAATTGACTTACCTACCAAATTTTATAAAATTCGGTCCATTAGTTTTTGAGTTAGATTAGATACATACATTGCACAGACAGACACACACACACACAGACGTCACGCTAAAAATAGTGTTTTTGTGTTCTAGACGTGTAGATCCGTCGAAAACTCGAATTGCGATTTTCGGCATAATTCCAATACTTTCCCTATACATTACTATGTATTGCAGGGAAAGTAAAAATCTGATGTGTTCAGCACATGACTTTAACTGAAGCCTCATATTCACATTCACTTTATTTCTTGAATAATTCATTATATTGAGTTTAATTGCACAAAATAACACCCATATTTATTTGAAATTACACTGAATTTGCACTTTTAATTCAATTTTCGATCTCCTTTGGTAACTGGCCTTATTTTCAAAAGTGGCGTAGCGAAAATTTGAAAATCTAAAATATCTCGAGAACGGCTAGTCCTTTTGTAATGGGTTTGATCTTAATTTTTTCATCGTTAAAAATTGCGTATAAAACAAGCATTTAACTGATATATTTCAGCATATGTAGTTTTTTTATTTTAGATTTTGACGATTTTTGCGGACCATTTCGCAAAAAAAGGCGGGTTCTTTTTATCCCGAATCGTACCCAAAACTAATCAGCACCAGGGTCATCCACAAGTGATTTATCTACCAAGTTTTATAAAATTTGGTCCATTAGTTTTTGAGTTAGTGTGGATACATCCATTGCACAGACAGACACACAGACAGACACACAGACAGACACACAGACATACACACAGATAGACAGACACACAAACAAACAGACAGACACACACACACACACACACATACAGACGTCAAGCTAAAAATAGTTTTTCGTATTTTAGAGGTTCCAAAGCGTGTAGATCCATCGAAAACTCGAGTTGGGATTTTCGACATGACCCCAATACTTTCCCTATATATTACCTTGTATTGTAGGGAAAGTAAAATGTTGGAAATCGCTGGTTTAAAACGTGAAAGTGAATAAAAATTCTGTCTCTTGCGTTTGATGGCAGATTTTTGTGCTGATTAGTCACTTTTTGAAAACTTGAATTGTTTGAAAACATGGAGGTTTGAAACATGAATTTAAATGGAAAATCTATCACAATGGTTTATTTTTCACAAGCTTCTTTCTACTCAATGAAAAGTATTAAGAAATCAAAATGGTTATTTAATTAACAGAATTTTATGAGTAAGATTCTGTTTTATATAATGTTGCTCAGGAACTCAATTAAATTAAACGTGTTTGTTAATTATTATTATTATTTTTTCGATTTGAATAATAAAAAATCTGATGTGAGCAGCACATGACTTTCTCTGCAGACTCAAATTCATTGTCTCTTTATTTCATTAATAAATTATTAAATTTAGTTTAATTGCACTAAATAACAGTTGAGTAATTGTACTAAATAAGAGTTTTGAATTAGAGTGGATACATACATTGCACAGACAGACACACAGATAGACAGACACACAAACAAACAGACACACACACACACAGACGTCAAGCTAAAAATAGTTTTTCGTATAGAGGTTCCAAAGCGTGTAGATCCATCGAAAACTCGAGTTGTGATTTTCGACATGATTCCAATACTTTCCCTATACATTACCTTGTATTGTAGGGAACGTAAAATGTTGGAAATCGCTGGTTTAAAACGTGAAAGTGAATAAAAATTCTATCTCATGCGTTTGATGGCAGATTTTTGTGCTGATAAATCACTTTTTGAAAACATGAATTGTTTGAAAACATGGAGGTTTGAAACATGAATTTAAATGGAAAATCTATCACAATGGTTTATTTTTCACAAGCTTCACTCAATGAAAAGCATTAAGAAATCAAAATGGTTATTTAATTAACAGAATTTTATGAGTAAGATTATGTTTTATATAATGTTGCTCAGGAACGCAATTAAATTAAACGTGTTTGTTAATTTTTATTATTATTTTTTCGATTTGAATAATAAAAAATCTGATGTGAGCAGCACATGACTTTCTCTGCAGACTCAAATTCATTGTCTCTTTATTTCATTAATAAATTATTAAATTTAGTTTAATTGCACTAAATAACAGTTGAGTAATTGTACTAAATAACAGTTTTGAGTTAGAGTGGATACATACATTGCATAGACAGACATTCACACACAGACCTCACGCTACAAATGGTTTTAACGTATTCTAGAGGTCCCAAAACGTGTAGATCCGTCGAAAACTCGAGTTGTGATTTTCGGCATGATTCCAATACTTTCCCTATACATTACCATGTATTGCAGGGAAAGTAAAACTGGTGTCTCTGTAGTTGTTGATGTTGTTGAGACCCAGACCGTCCGACCTACCAGAAAGGTGTAAGGTAACTGTATGGACGGCCGGGAAGTGCCACCCAATTTAGACCGGAACCCAGTGGGGGAGGCATCCACAGGGACCGTACCCTCCTTCCCCTACCACCAACCTCTCGGAAGGACTTACGGACCCACATGTTTAACGTGATCGTACTCCGCATGAACACGGCGGCATTTGTGGTAGCGTGCAAATCTAGCGCGCAAACCACGGGGATACCGCACCCGAGATGGCCAACAGCACGCGGTGTTCCGAGGTGGTCACCCACCAAGTACTATCCGCGCCCGATGCTGCTTGACTTCGGTGATCTAACGAGAACCGGTGTTTTCAGCACGGTACGGCCGTTGGCCTTGGTGTCTCTGTAGTGTCGAAGATGACAATAGTGAAGTATCCATTAGGAGTTTCAAAAATTACATATATTTCATAAATGTATGACATGAAATTATAGTAATAATATAAAAATAATATATAAAACTAGTAAATATAAAGTAATATAGAAATGTTAATAAATAGATCAGAACGTGAAATGTTTCTTAAATAAACTGGAAAGAGCAGATGGTAGTTTTAACAACACATATTGTATTTTTTCCTGCATATATCTTGAAACGACCTTCAGTATTTTTCATTTTATTTGCTTTTTTCTGGAATGAATGTATACATTGAACAGAAAAGCAAATGCATTACAAAATCGTTAAATTCCATTCTTGTGTGTCCAAAGCCAGTAAAGTCTTCTATTTTTTTTTTAATTTTCGGCCCCATTCATACATTACCATGTTTGGAAGAGAAATACAAAAATGCACAAGTAAAATGCAAAATTTGGTGAAATTTTAAGGAAAATCTCATTCAGCTTCAAACATTTCTTTGAGAGCTCTTTTATTAATCAATGAAGAGGGCTGAATTTTCTGAGTACTTCATCTTGGCTTCATAGTTGGATTCCCGTCTTTTTATGGAAAAGGCTTTTGGTGTTATTTTATTTCAAGTGTCCATCAAACTGTACAAGGGGAGAGAAGTGAAATTGGAAGTGCATTTTCTAGCATTTGAGATTAAAAATTAATAAAATATCTTGGCATAGGACTCGGTCATGTTTTTCAGAATTTGATCGTCTGACATAAAAAATTTATTACTTCTTCCACTGTTGGTTTCAGTGAAATAAAAAATCCAAACGACATAAGAGGTGTTGTAAAACATTAGCCTTTGTCCTGTTGAATTGCATTATGATATCCAAAATATATATATTAAATCATTCAAAACATTCCGAATACTGAAAAACTATCTCTGAAAGCTGCAAAATTTGTCACGGCATCTGGTCACGGCACCAAATTGTCAAGCCGTGATCGTGCAATACCGAAATCATTTACCATTGCAGATACAGGTCTACTTTGTAAAATGGGAATCGTTGTATAGATGCAAACGTCGTGATCATAAAAGATTGCAAAAGTATTAGTGGTTGTATTCAATATTCCCATTAGTATAACCACAGGATCGTATTCCTGATATTGAGCGCCAGGACTCAATAATGGCTGAAATATTGTTAATAAATATGGCAGGAGACATGAAATATACTAAATACATTTGTAGGTTAAACAAATTCTTTAATTTAGGAATTATACACATTTGGTCACTTTATATCATAATCAGCTAATCAATTTTATAACACTCAATTCAAATTCTTATCAATGCCATACTTGTATACCAATTTCATATTCAGAACAATTTGTATTACTATCACCTTTTCAAATCAATTCTTATGCATTCTTTATATTTATTTCAAGATATCCGAATTAAAACATAAAATTCTGTTTAGTCCAATAGTTCTTAAAACATTGTAAGACTTTACTCGATTAAATCATTTCATAAATAGATATTTACTTTTAACAAAGACATTAAATTTCCACCGAGAACTTATACACTTGGCTATTTCTTTAGAATATTTTTACTCTTTCAATATGAATTTAAATTATTTAAGCCAAGCTCTAAGGATTCCAAAATCCTTCTTTTTTCTAAAAGGAGCATACTTTGGTGGCCTCTAGCAAACCTGACGGTTATTACCATTAATATGAGATGGCGATTTTATACTTAAATTTAAATTTGGTCATTGTTATAAAATATGGCAGGAAATACTTCACGACCGTCAGGTTTCATTTCATTGTTTATCCCTCGAAAATAGCGTCTCTCAACCGCTACTTAGAAAACTCTCACATCTACATATACAAGCATATCAAGCACTTGCATTTACTGGCGCTCCGAAGGAAAGATGAATTAAACAAGCAAAAACAATACCTCTACTTCCAACGGACTTTTCAAGGCGGAAGTTCTTAGCGAAAATAACATGTACACATGTACATGCGAAGAGTTTGGGGTTTCTACGCACACGAAATTTTAGCACAGAATATTACACTTACATTGAACTTGAAAAAGGCATTTAAAATAGGAAAATAAGAACTTGTGAAATACCGATATAACAGAAGTACCTAAAATATTGCAAGGCTCTAAAGTTCCTAAAATCTGTCTGAAAACATTCTAGAAATAAACTGAAAAGGTGCTGACTGACCAGTTACTCTAAATGCATAAAAATATGCTAACCTGTAAAATATTAAATGGCACTTTCCTAAAAATTAAAATACATTAAAGTGAGCGAGAGACACAGAGTTTAAGTTTTCCAAAATCTAACGTTTATTAAAATTTTACTTCACTTTTAAAGAATTTTAAAACATTTTACAACTTTTTTAAAACATCTCATTAACTAAACAAATTAAATTAAACATTATAAATAAATAAAATAAATAAATTGACTTTGTAAAGTGGCCGGTCGTATAGTGATAGTAAAAACGTTAGAATACTAAAAGTTAAAGAAAACAGCTTTTAATGTTTAAATTAAGTTATGTTAAAATTATACAATTATTTGCCAAACTAGAATTTAAAATAAAAAAGAGAACATCAGTTAGCCAAAAAGGAAATTTAGAACATATTAAAAATTTCAACTAAAAGGTTAAAACCCAAAGAAAAATTACCTAACAATAATCCAGGATTCGGAACTTAAAATATAAATATAAAGGGGGAGGGGTCTTATTCCATACCAACTCAATTAAACTTTAAATACTGCAAAATAATAGAATTAAAAACAGATAGCACCCATAAATGGGAAAACGCCGAAAGGCCGAAATAAAGTCTCGAGGAGGAAATCGATGTCCATCATCAGCTCGGGTGCAGTCCTCTCTTGCTCCAGGAGAAGCTAATGGAGACGTATCTCCCGTAAAACATCGGTACATCAAGTGAGTCCAACCATTCAAGTGGAATATGGTGTTCCAACACCTCACGAAAAGAACACTCCCGAAATTTGATCAGCACAAAAACGGGCAGCTCCTTCACATCATAGAAAAATTCAGCCGAAAGTAGCAGAGCGCCAGTGGACATCTCTCGGAACAAAAGCACAGACGGTTCCGTCATCAAAAACCAAGAAGTAAATATTTGGAAGTCTGGTCTTGTGACTCCGGAACTAAACAATTATTCCAATGGTGCCGACGTTACTTTAGTGGACATCAACTACTTCGCTCCCAACGTTATTTCGAGTGAACAAATCTCTGCCATTAGGATACAACACATTCAAAGGCTCTTGAGTGTACAGACTAAATCGCGCCTCCACGACAGGAAAAATAAACAGAGCAAAATTAAAAGGCCTGGAAATAAAACGTTCGTTCCTCAGAACGCGTGCCAAACGGCAAAGGGCAACTTAATAGCTTTACATCTTTAAATTCCAATCAATAAAAAGAAAAGAGGGTGAAAAAGAGAGCGAGTTTATTTATATACTGATAAACATTGTTGCCATACACTTTAAGCAGAACTATCGATGAAGGATAAAATAATTAATGACAGACGATTTTAATATTACGGTCAACCGATCAAAAACTCAAAATTTTAAAGAAGAGAACAGGAATTTTAAAGCAGACGAAAATTAAAAAGAGATGAAGTGAAACGATTTGGAATATACGAATTCAGCATAATTTAAATACGAAAAATTCTGAAATATTAAAAAAACTGAAAATAGAATAAAAATGAAAAATCGCGATAAATCATCAAATTTTTAACCGAAAATAACAAAATTAGAATCAAATCATAGGGGATAAAAAGAGAAATAAATGGAATTACAAATTAGCCAATTTAAATAAATTTAAATATAAATGTAAATTGCTGAAACATAAAGAGAACGAACTTTCGCCATTTTGAACACCAAACCTATGGAATAGAACCTATTTGGAACAGATGAATATCAAAAACCTAAAGAATTGGAAAATGGATTACTAAAAAGAGAATACTATGTAAATTAGACCCCTGAATACGTTTAGATTAAAAATAAAACTCCTAAAATTATTAAATAGCCAAAAATGACCCAACACATTCGTTTCACAAAAACAAAGATTTCCAACCTTTATACACCGAATTATATACAACCTTTATACAACTTTATACACCGTACCTCCCTTCGCTCTATATTTATTTCAATTGTATCCTTTGGCTTTCTATTACTTGCATCCTCTGTACACCAAAATCTGAAAATGGTGCGTACTGGTCTCGCAATAACGATTGTGTTCCACCCTAGTGTAAGGATTCTATATTTGAGTTTGTTCCAACAGGAATACTCTATGAAAGGCGAGTTCATTTTTGAATGTCAATTCCAACACAACGCGATCACAACACTTTATTTCTCACCCAAAACACATCTGACTTAAATCAGTTAGAAATCAAAGTTATATCCACATTTTAATAAACTTAATTTATTCTTAATTCATTTCACTTCATTCTATTCTTCACGTGTTGTGATTCTGCATGCAGAAATAAACAATTAAATATGTTGATGCCAGTTTCCCAACCTGACACAAATCATACGCCAAAGTCGTAAAGCAATCGTTCGACACAATAAAACAGCAATAAAATGCTCAACTATTTCATAAGGAAATCATATAGTCAAAACAGTGATGTAGGGTAATTCCGGGATATATGCCGCATCTGGTACATATACATGCCGTGTCTGGTACATATCTGGTACATCTGGCACACACACTAGTTTTGAAATTTACCTTAAGATGGTAATGCAGTAAACACTAATAGTATGCTATTTAGTGTTTCAAATATGGCTGATAAAAGTATTGTGCTCCTGTGCTTTTTCTTACCTGAAATTGACAAATCTCCAAGATGAGTTGTAGAATTTATCATGAAATATTTTATTGTGCTACCACAGATTGTACATTATAGCTAAAACTCTAGATATGTCAGTGAATTCCTTGGTTGAGCGAAGCTTAGTCTTCGTGTAGAGTGTTTTCATTGTAATTTCGTCATGTTTGAATCCAAGGCCAGGAAGCCGTGATATACGGCATATCTTCCCTACAAATAGGTACACCCAAAAGTTAATTGAAAAATAAGTAAAATTTTTATGATTTTGTCATTAAGTCGATTTTCATACTACTCCGATGTTCATTAATGTCTGCGTTGGTTGTATTTTTAAACTGAGTTCAAAATAAAAACATCTGATGTGGGCAGCACATGACTTTCTCTGCAGACTTATATCTACGTTCTCTTTATTTTAATTAAATTTAATTCACTTTTAATTCAATTTTCGTTCTCATTTGGTAACTGCACTTATTTTAAAAGGTGGCGTAGAGAAAATGCGAAAACCTAAAATATCTCGAGAACAGTTAGTCCTAGTGTAATGGGGTTGGTCTTATTCTTTTCTTCGTTAAAATTTACGTATAAAACAAGCATTTTATGGACATATTTGAGCATACGTAGTTTCCTAGTTTAGATTTTGACGATTATTGCAGGCCATTTTGCAAAAAAACGCAGGTTATTTTTTTCCGAATTGCATCAAAATCTATTCAGAACCAGGGTAACTTACAAGCGACTTAGCTACTGAATTTTGTGAAATTCGGTCCATTAGTTTTTCAGCTAGAGTGGATATGGGCAATTTTTGCTGGTCATTTTGCAAAAAAAGGCGGATTTTTTTCTCCCGAATCGTTCTAAAAACTAATCAGCACTAAGGTCACGACTTACCTACCAAATTTTATGAAATTCGGTCCATTAGTTTTTGAGTTAGATCGGATACATACATTGCACAGACAGACAGATACACAGACACACACACAGACGTCACGCTAAAAATAGTTCGGCATGATTCCAATACTCTATACATTACCATGTATTTCAGGGAAAGTAAAAGCAACCATTTTTCGAATTTAGTCAATTTTTTATATTTTACAAAACTGCAATTTTTCTGTTTCTATCTTTTTGGTATTTAAATACACATATTTTTTGAAGAAAAAATATTTCTTCCATTAAAATTCATTTACGTTAAACGTGGCGAGTCTCCCTTATGGTGCAGCGTTACGTCGAACTCATTCGGGAGCGATGCAGCAATGAAGGGGTTTACAAAATAAATTATAATTGCTTATTGAGTATTTTATTATTTATTTTATACTAATACATATGTATTCTAAATGTGAATAAATTATTATGACTACATAAGTTTCTTGTTTGTGTACCACGGGTCCCAGAATACTGATTAAAAAATCTGATGTGGGCTACACATGACTTTCCTTATATAATGCAATGAATTTACTACTTTTACAGCTAAAATTAAATTATTCTTACAGTAGATACTTATATTCCTTCCATGATATTGAATTTTCTTCAATTAGTCGTTATTGTTATTGATTTAGCGTCATTTTTATCCATTTGGCGAGATTTTTGTTAATTTAGCAACAATTAAAAATGTCGCTAAGTTGGCGACATTCCGCCAAATTTGTCGCCAAAATTTCTCCAAGCGTTATGCCCTAAGAAATAAGTTATTCTTACAGCAGATAAATGATTATTGGCTTTCAAATACAAAAGTATTACTCAAAGTATCTTTTTTCATGAATGGAACCAGCTAGATACACGAGAATGATGTCACCAAATTTATCGCATGGTATTACATATGAGAAGTGAACATGTTTCTCAATAGGAAATATTTTTTTATTTTATATAACTTTTTGATAATTTTTTTGAAAAATTGTGCATTATCTCGAGAACGTTCTAAAATTTATGTCAATCGTTTTCTAATGAAAAATTACATGAAAAATGTGTATTTGCGTAACTTTATTAGTGGTTTTGATTTTTTGACGATTTTGTCAAAATTTCATTCGAAAATTTAGGGCGGTTCTGAACATTCGATTGCGTATAAAAACAATAGGCTTATAGTGTTTACAGATTGTGATTTTTGTCCCAAATTTGGTTCGAATCGGTACATTCGTTCGTCAGTTATAATCTCACCAGACTCACTGACACACACACACACACACACACACACACACACACACACACACACGGACATCACTTCAAAAATGTATGATTCGTGATCAGGCATGCTTGAAACGTGCTCTTCCGTCGAAAACTCGAATTCGAATTTTCGACCCCGTCACAATACTTTCCTTATACATTATGTACTCGTGTATAAGGAAAGTAAAAAAAAAGGTACGGCATCTACCCTGGATTTACCCTATAACAAGGACTTAGAATTTTAGTACCTTACATAAAAATGTAAAAGAGATAGCGAAATTTTATTTTTGTTCCCACAAAATAAAAACATGAAAGGAAAATTCTGTTGTTTTGGAGGATTAAAGTTTTAGGAACTCAAAATTTTGACAGTCATAAATTTTGATAGGCATTTGAATGAAAATTATTTTCAAATGTGTTAAAATAGTTTGAGAAATTTTTCATTTCTTCAGTTTATATTAAAAACCCACTAGAACGCTGTAGATTATTTACATTTTGTGCTATTTCCCTCTTTGAAGAGAAAGCAATTATAAAATCAAGTCATCGTTAAATGCACAAGCACTTGGTTGTCGTCGTCCAGTTCCGGACTAGCCCTTGATAGAGTTCCGGGTTTAAATTAATTTTAAGGAAAATTGCCATACAGTTATCAATTAATGGATATTTTGTGTAAAGTAGCTTTTGTATCTACCCTAAAAATCAGTTTAATTAACCTTAAATAACTTAACACGTATAATTGTTATAATAGCAATACATTTTTACTTTCCTTATATACATAATGTATAAGTTACTTTCCTTATATACATAATGTAGAAGGAAAGTATTGTGACGGGGTCGAAAATTCGAATTCGAGTTTTCGACGGGAGAGCACGTTTCAAGCATCCCTGATCATGAATCGAACATTTTTAAAGGGATGTCTGTGTGTGTGTGTGTGTGTGAAAGTATGTGTGTGTGCATGAACGTATGTGTGTGTGTGTGAACGTATGTGTGTGTGTGTGTGTGTGTGTGTCAGTGGGCCTGTGGAGGCGATATCTCACGAACGAATGGAACGATTCGAATGAAATTTGGTACAAAAATCACAATCCATGAATACTGGAAGCCTATTGTTTTAAAACACAATCGAATGTTCAGAACCCTCCTAAATTTTCGAGTGAAATTTTGAAAAAATTATCAAAAAATCAAAACCTTTAATAAAGTTACGCAAATAGACATTTCTTATGTAATTTTTCCTTAGAAAACGATTGACATAAATTTTAGAACGCTGGCATGAACCGTTCTTGAGATATTGCACAGTTTTCAAATAAATTTATCAAAAAGTCCCATAAATTAAAAAAAAATATTAACTCTTAAGAAACATGTTCACTTTTTATATGTAATGTCATGCTATAAATTTGGTGACATCATTCTCGTGGATCTAACTCGTTCCATTCACGAGAAAAGATACTTTGAGTAATACTTTTGTATTTGAACGCCAATAATCATTTATCAGCTGTAAGAATAACTTATATCTCCGTCCATAACGCTTGGCGATATTTTGGCGACAAATTTGGCGGAATGTCGTCAACTTGGCGACATTTTTAAATGTTGGCAAGTTAACGAAAATCTCGCCCAATGGATGAAAATGACGCTAAATCAATGAAAATGACGACTAATTCAAGAAAATTCAATATGTTTGAAAGAATATAAGTATCCACTATAAGAATAAAATTTTTTTAAACTGTAAAAGTAGTAAATTCATTGCATTATATAAGAAAAGTCATCTGTTGCCTACATCAGATTTTTTCATTTTCAATGCAATTTTTGAGAGAAAATTGTTTTGTTCTAGACACCGCAAATATCCCCACTCGCACTGGTCTTTTATGTCTCTTGGACACTTAAGCGTCGCTTAACCGTGTTTTATACTAGTTATGCCACTATTCACTAGTTAAATATCTCTAATATACCTCCATGTACATTGATTGCCTCAGCATTTCTTAAATAGCGTTTATGATCAAATACAGAAAGCTCTCGGGCCATTTAGAAAGGCCAGTTCTATTTATTACTATTATTATTATTATTATTATTATGATTAAAAACAAAACGAAAGAGGGACTTGCATAAGGATCAGAATTACTAAATTTATGAAATTTCTTCCTATAATTTTCGAACAAGAGTGCATATTGTATATATATTGAGCAGAGAGACTGACAGGCGTACAAACACACATACAAATCAACAGACGGGAATACATGTTTGATGAATATGTATGTCCGTCTGTGCTCTGTGGATGATGAATATGTATGATGAATAGCATGAATATACCGTCTACGATGAATATGTATGTCCGTCTGTGGAGGATGAATATGTATGATAAATAGCATGAATATACCGTCTCCGATGAATATGTATGTCCGTATGTGGATGATGAATATGTATGATGAATAGCACGGATATACCGTCTACGATGAATGTATATGTCCGTCTGTGGATGATGAATATGTATGATGAATAGCATGAATAATATTCCGTCTACGATGAATATGTATGTCCGTCTGTGGATGAATATGTATGTCCGTCTGTGAATATGTATGTCCGTCTGTGAATATGTATTTCCGTCCTGATAAGATGTTTGATTCGTGATCAGGGATGTTTGAAACGTGCTCTCCCGTCGAAAACTCGAATTCGAATTTACGACCCCATCACAATACTTTCCTTATACATTATGTATATAAGGAAAGTAATAATTTTCATTCAATTGCTTGTCAAAATTGCTCACAAAGTCAATTGCTCACAAAGATCGATATGCAGACGGATGCATAGGCAGAAATACATCCACACATGCAGATATATAGACAGATATACAGACAAACACATACACAGACACACATACATGTACAGACATGCAGATACATAATAAGACACTCAGACAAACATACAGATATACAGATAGTCATGGAAATGCAATGAGAAACAGACATACAGACTGACACAAAAGACTGACCCACAAACTTACATACGAACCCACAGATCGACACAGACGGATATACAAAGAAACACACAGACAAATATACAAATACATGTACCGACATACAGATACCCAGACAGACACTTAAACAGACATACAGATATACAGACAGACATGGACATGTAAATATGGAAAGAATGTTCTATCAAAAATAGTACATTCATGCTCAAAAGACTTGAAACTAAAATGCTCAAAATGTATAAATCCATCAAAAACTATCAAGTTTCAATTTTGATCTTATTCCTATGCATTGCCATGTACGCTGCAGGAGATCATTATACTCTTTTTAACTGAAGGTTATTAAAATGAAATTATTCTTCAGTACATACGTCTCAATTCATAATTATTCGTTTTAGTGATGCCTAAATATATTGTTGTTTCCAAATAATTTAATATTTTTGAGGGATATTCTGAGGGAATCAAGGATGCCCCCATTTATCTTTACGATGGTATTCGTGACCAAAATGTGATTATAGCACCCTTGGTGATTATTTCTTATGCGCGTGTGAAATATGTCTCTACCATGTAGTTATAATGTATGACTGGCGACCTAGGATTAAATTATTATTTTCCAAACTTTGTTTTTGCTGAATATATTTGTTTCTTTGAATTCAGCCAGAAAGATAATCATTACGGCATCTTCACCATTCTCACTGAAGCGAAAAATAAATCTTTCATATTCCGTAACTTTTCCGTTATTTATTTTTGCCGTTTTTCGTTTTATTTTGAGTGCTTCCTGCAGGATATAAATTCTCACGAAGAATTAAGATGTTGAATGTAAATATCTCTGTACGAACTGTAACTGTAAATTTCAAACTAGAACTCTGCATTTTTCAAGTTTAATTTATTTCTTCAAAAATCTTGGAATAAATTGCAACAGTTTAGTCACTTCGTTTCAACAATGAGCTTCAGGGGAAATCGTCTGCGCAAAGAATTTTGTTCTTTTTAACGAAATCGACGAGAAAAGTAATCATTGTTCCTGTAAGCAAAGTGAACAAGACATATCAATAAAGCAAGGTGGCATTTTTTCATGTTTTTGAATTTTGCATAAGGTATGAGAATCTGAAATATAATAGGAAGAGCAATGTAAATTGATGGTCTTCTTTCAGAACAACGAGGAAAAATAATTCTGATAAAGTTACAGGAAAGATAAATGCAATTCTGAAAAGTTGAAGGAACCACCATTCTGTACCGCTGTACCACAATGAAATAAAAGTCTTTAGTTTTATCTATGGGGATCACAATTTTTTTTGTATTTCTTGTTCCTTTGTTAAGTAATTTCGTTATGATTTCATGTTCAAAGTTTATAGGGTTCATTTTAAGACAACTTGCAGTCCAAAGAATGTTTTTTTTGCACATTACGCCAAATATATGCTTCGCTATGCATCGCGTAGTTGATTAACAGACGTCCATATTATTTACTTTATCTCAAAAACCACCACATCTTGGTAAAATAAAAGCTAGCCAAGGAAAAAACAAAACCCCCCCTTCTAAAAATGCCATAAAATCTCTAAATAGTTTTCGCCAAGTTCCCTCAAGACCGGAGTTGTACTCTCAGGTCTAGGGTATCCTGCTGAAGGATACGAAAATTCCAATTAGGGGTGATGCTAGAAAAGAATTTTTAATAAACTTGAACACTTTGCCTCTCAGAAATAACGAAAATCCGATTTGATATTCTTTCGTTACCAATCGGAAAAGTTCAGTAATTAAATTATTTTGTCAACAATATATATATATATATATATATATATATATATATATATATATATATATATATATATATATATATATATATATATATATATATATATATATACATATATATATATATATATATATATATATATATATATATATAAATATATATATATATATATATATATATATATATATATATATATATATATATAAATATATATATATATATATATATATACATATATATATATATATATATATATATATATATATATATATATATATATATATATATATATATATATATATAAATATATATATAGATATATATATGTATATATATACATATATATATATATATATATACATATATATATATATATCTATATAAATAAAATTGAAAATCTGTCTGTCTGTCCCATCATCACGGGAGAACGGCTAAACCGAATTTGATGAAATTTTGTGTGCAGCCTGGAAATAGTCCCACTTAAAATTTAGTCCATGTTTGGAGTTTCTACAATTAGTGGTTCTCGAGATATTAGTAAAAAGCGAAATTTTCGTTTGTCTCATCATCACGCGAGAACGGCTGAACCGAATTTGATGAAATTTTGTGGATAGCTTTGAAATGGCCCCTCATAAATTTAGCCCAAGTTTCGAGTATCTAAGTCCAGGGGTTGTCGAGATGTTAATGAAAAATAAAACTTTCTCCTAGGAGTTCTACTCTCTAACTCCGTGGTTTATCCAAACGAAAAGCTTGAAAATCGTTTGAAAGTGAATTAAAACTTTACTTCTGAGTTTGATAGGAGATTTTTTGCACTAATTAGTCACTTTCTGAAAACATGAATTGTTTGAAACATAACTTAAATGGGAAATCTATCTCTATGGTTTATTTTGCACAAGCTTTTACTAAACAATGAAAAGTATAAAGAAATCAAAATGGTTATTTAAGTTCGCAGTTTATGAGGAAGATTCCATATTATAGCATGTTGCTCAGAAACGCAATTAAATTAAATCTGTCTGTTAATTATAATTATTATTTTTTCGATTTGAATAATAAATAAATGGATATAAAAATATCTTTTAGAAAAGAACGGTTTGATTTTTCTTATAGCATTTTTGACTGGATAATATCAATTACGGTTTTCAGGTTTAAACGTTATTATTATTAATATTTTCGGGAATTATTGATTCAGGGATTATTGATATTTTCAAGTTATTATGCAATTGTTTTATTATGATAAAAATTGTTTAAACTCATATATTGTACGTTGTACGAGTAATCTTCTTCAAATTTACGGGTATATCTTTTAATTTACGAGAATATAAGCAGTACAGGTATATTGGCATATGTTTTGATATATATTGGCATATATTGGAATCAATTACGACCTTCTGGTATAAAGAGTACGGGGATTATTGATATTTTCAATTTATTACGTCATCTCTTTTATTTTGGCAAAAATTTTTGAGACTCATATTATAATACGGGTAATCTTCTACTAACACACTGGCATATTTTCTAATCTTTTCTAATATAAGTAGTACGGGGTTGCATATATTGATTCAATTCCTTTTTTTTCTGTAAATTTGCTTACAAAAGGTGCCAGGATGTTTTATTCTTCAGATCTGTCAGGGAAGATAATTTTGCATAGTGGGAACAGATATTCTTAACTTCTCTTTAGGAACAATAAATTTAATATTTTAACAGAATATGCACATGATTACGAATTATAAGTTTCTTTATATTATATACTCCGTACGAAGAACGGGTATGCTGCTAGTGTATATATATGTATATATATATATATATATATATATATACGTACATATACATATACTTATATTCTGTAGCGAAAGTCACATGTTCTTCGCACTTATTATGTAGTTCTTTAGAATTAATTTTTTATTAATATACTGTTGCCACCAAAATATTTTAAATCTATGATGCACGTGGGATGAATGGAAACTTACAATTCAAACACAAATTGATATTCATGGTCAGAAGACAGTTATTGCACCTCTGCTGATCATTCATTACGCGCGCACGTATAAAATGTATCTATATCATGCAGTCAGAAATATATATTATAAATAACACCTAGAATTAAATTATTGTTTTCGTTTTTGTCACAAAGTACACGTATTTTCTTTTCATCATATAAAACATAATCCGTATCGTACATGCTCCGAGTTGTCTTATAGACATTAAAAGGGAATTTTTCATTTTTCAAACTATTCAGTTATTTATATTTCCTATTTATCACTTATTTTCCAAGTACTTCCTGCGAAGATAAATTTTCTGGATGGATTAAGACGTTGAATGTAAATATAGCTTTGCTCGAAGTTCAGCAACTGGGAATTTTCTTATGAGTATATATACATCTACGAGTATATCTTACGAGTATTATCCACGAGTATATATTCTTACGGGTATATATATATATCTCTTTATTTTTCGATTTTAATTTATTTCCCCAAAACACCTAGAATAAACAGAATCACTGTCTAAAACAGCTTTGTGTCTACAATAGGATTCAAGGGAAATCACCTACGCAAAGAATTTTACTCTCTTCGCCGCGCATTCGAGATATGCAATCATTGTTAAAATTCTCTGTATCAACATTTTTATTAATTTTATCATTTGAACAATTATAGTCATTAACATGGCTACCTTCAATAATTTGTGTATCAATTTGCGAAACTCTACAACTAGGTTCTTTAATTTCATCATATTTTTTATTATCTATCTGAGGCGATTTTGTGTTAATTTCATTTTTGTACTCACCATTTAAATTAATTTTTGCATTACACGCCTCATTCTCATTTTTAATAATTTTTTTAACTCCTGTAGTTTCCCTATTTGTAATGTTTTTACCTATAATATTTTTTACATATGTATTTCCTTAATTTCATATTTGAACATTCCTACACGAGATACCGTGTCCTCGATTGCTTTATTGCAACGGGCGATTTACAGCTACTTTAACTGTTCATAATTTAACATTTTAAATTCAAATTGATTTAAAATTTTCAATTATTTATGCCTTTGTTTACTTTTTGACATAAAATTTATACCATCTATGACTAATCTTTAATATTCTCACTTTCAGTTCATTACTTATTTTTTCACTTTACTTAAACCTGTCATTCAATTTTTAAGCCTCGAGACTCTTCCCTCAAAAGAGTTTTGTGTGATGAAAGTTACACCCTATTCTGACCTAACTTTATCCTGAACAATGAAGCATTTGACTGCACTGGCCTGCACAACATTGCCCTTGCCTGGATTTGGCTCCAGACCTATCATCTACCCAATTAGGTAACATATTTCATTTTACCTTTCATTTTTGTAGAAATTATTTGCATAAATTAATCTGGGCATAATTTTCTTATCACATGTAACATTTTGACTTAACATTATAAATTATATTATGATATAATATTATTTTTGAAAAAGAGTTATTTGCACTATTATTATCAATTTTTGTAAATTCATACCATGTTCACTTTTAAACCATTCCATGATTATTCATTTTTTCCTTAGAAATTCATACCATTTTTCTTTCTCATTCGGTAACCGGAGTTATTTTCAAAGGTGGTGTTGCGAAAATACGAAAAACTAAAATATCTCGAGAACGACTAATCTTAGTATAATGAGGTTGGTCTTATTCTATTCTTCGTTAAACATTGCGTATTAAACAAGCATTTAATGGATATATTGGAGCTTACGTAGTTCTTTAATTTAGATTTTGTCGTTTTTTGAGGGCCATTTTGCAAAAAAGGCAGGTTATTTTTTTTCGAATCATACCAAAATCTAATCAGCAGTAGAGTGACCCACAAGTGACTTATCTACCGAATTTTGTGAAATTCGGTGCATTTGTTTTTCAGTTAGAGAGGGTACAAGCTGTTGCGAGTCATTTCGCAAAAAAAAAGCGAGCTCTTTTGCCCCGAATCGTACCCAAAACTAATCAGTACCAGACTCGCCCACAAGTAACTTACCTACCAAATTTTGTGAAATTCGGTCCATTAGTTTTTTAGTTAGAGTGGATATAAAATCTGCACAGACAGACACACAGACAGACAGACACACACACAGACGTCACGCTAAAAATAGCTTTTTCGTATTCTATAGAGGTCTCGAAACGTGTAGATCCGTCGAAAACTCGAGTTGCGATTTTTGACATGATTCCAATACTTCCCCTATACATTACCATGTATTGCAGGGAAAGTAAAAATATAAAATTTCAAATGAATTTCGAAGTTTTTGTTCGAATTTGAAAAAAAATCTATCTAGCTCTAGATTTTTTTAAAACAGAGTCATATAAAAAGTTTCGTAAAAATCCATTAATATTTGTGACCTCTATCGTATACACAAAACAACGACCACACACATACATACGTATAGACAGACAGACAGACAAACATACATCACTCCAAAAACAGTCAGAACTTGTTTAGAAGGACTTAAAACATATATTGGCTTCAAAAGGATTACACGACTAAATATCTTTTGAACGATTGGTCGCAAATCCACGGTGGCTCCAATTTAATAAATGTTTCAAATATCGTTGTACGTTTCTAAAAAAAAATTTCAAAACTTTATGTAACTTTAAGAAAATGGTATCATTAAAAATGTTTATTTTTTATATGCAATGCTATACACGACAAATACGTTAACATCATTATCGTGGATCTAGTTAATAAAACTCACGAGAGAAGATACATTTTGTACTCGCTTTGCACTTTGACACCAAAGAATTTGCCAATATTTAACGAGATACCCCTTAAAATTTAAGTGGTGTTACTTCAATGCCAAAAGCATACTGTTGTGGCTCTTGTACGCTATTATTAAGCTGTGGAAGAAATAATGCCACTGCATTATGTAGGGAAATTTATGTGCTGCCACGTCAGATGTTTTAACGCAATGATGAAGTTACTCGGTAGTTAAACAAGTGGTTTATTAGGGCTACTGAGGAATGTTGGGGATTATTGGAATTTAACATGCAAGCAAACTTTCATTGTCTATTAATTGGCTTGCTTCTTCGACCCAGACCGCCCGAACTATCAGAAGATGTAATGTATCTGTTTGGACAGAAGAGAAGTGCCACCCAATGTAGACCGGAACTCAGTGGAGGCGGCATCCACAAGATCCGTACCTATCCTTCCCCTACCACCAACCTCTTGGAAAGATTTATTCAACCACATATTTACTGTGTCTGTATTCCGCGTGAACACGAGGGGTATTTTGGTCAAAACCTCTAATTCGACGAAAAATGCACATTTACTAAGAAATTACAATTACAACATTCACATTCATCTGTAGTCAATAATTATTAAAACAACCACCAATGCCGACTGTTTCCAACTAGTCAATATCATCTGTTTTTCCCAACTTTGATTTTTCATGTCAGGAAAATATTCAGAATGGTAGATTCTTCATTCTCACAGAGAAAAAAAATAATAGAAATATTTCATCTTTGTTCCTGTAACTTTCTGCTGTTACGTATTCCTTCCATTTTTCATTCCATTACAAGTAATTCTCTCGGAGAAAAATATTCGGGATGAATTTAGATGTTGAATGCAAATAGTGCTGCACGAACATTCACGACTGACAGTTCCTTTCGAGCGCAGTTCTGTTTTTTCTCCAAGTTTAATTTTTTTCTTATTTCAAAATTCTTAATAAATTGCAACAGTTTAGTCACTTCATTTCAACAATGGGCTTCAAGAGGAATCGTCTGCGCAAAGAGTTTTATTTTTTATTCTTCATGTGAATTCGAAGAAAGCAATCACAGCTCGTTCCTGGAAACAAAGTGAATAAGACGTGTTTCTCAACGGAGCAGATATCAATTTTTTTCATATTTTCTTGTTTGAGAAAGGAAGCTGAAATAGAATAGGAATAATCTCGCCAAGCACGCTTTGTTCTTATGAGGAGTGAGAAAAATAATTCGGATCATATGTTCAAAGAACGACTAACACAATTAACTTTTAGTGAAGATACCAAGAAATGAAATGCGTTATTCTCGTCCTCGTGGAAACAAAAGGAGTGTGATATCGAATTTGATAATACTTTCTTGTATGATTCCATTACGGGTCTAGACTCTGAGGAGATAGTAGAGCCTGAAAGCACGCTAACTTGACAGTAACAAGGCCATTGATAAAACTGTAATCCTTCGTTAAATGAAAGAGTGCATCTTTTAAATACATCTTTATATAAAGAGAAGAGCTTCCACACTAAAATCTGCCGAACCGCAAGTCGCAGCTCAAATTTGAGAAATCAAAGACTGTATTGACGAATAACATTCGATTAAAAAAAGGGGTTCGACTCTATTTTGAGGCTACTGGTCACTTCGAAATTTTTTGTACCATTAGCACTAATGAAAATCTATTTTTCGATGTCTTATAACTCGCATAAAAATCCCAACTTTGATATGTTGTTGGAGAGCTTTTATAAATTTTGAGTTATTCATCCAAAAAATATAGGTCACTTATGATGGGAAAATTTGATTTCGTGACATAATGACCAAAATACTTTTTCGAAATGACGCTTACTTACATATGACGTCAATGAAAAGTGTATTGAAGAGTAGAGTATATAATGGTGCGCGTGTCTCGCTATAAAATTCATTGACATGGATACTAACGTTTCTATCCGTCGGTTATATACGGCATTTACTAAATGTGTCGCATTGGTTAGCGCTGGCTATATCCAGTATCCACTAAATGCTTCACCCTGGATAGTGCTGGCTATATCCGGCATCCACTAAATGCTTAGCCCTGGATAGCGCCGGTTATATCCGGCATTCACTAAATGTGTCGCATTGGTTAGCGCCGGCTATATCCAGCATCCACTAGATGCTTCACCCTGGATAGCGCTGGCTATATCCGGCATCCACTAAATGCGTCGCTCTGGATAGTGCCGGTTATATCCGGCATTGACTAAATGTGTCGCATTGGTTAGCGCAGACTATATCCAGCATCCATTAAATGCTTCATCCTGGATAGCGCTGGCTATATTCGGCATCAACTAAATGCTTAGTGCTGGATAGCGCCGGTTATATCCGGAATTCACTAAATGTATCGCATTGGTTAGCGCCGGCTACATCCAGCATCCACTAAATGCTTCACCCTGGATAGCGCTGGCTATATCCGGCATCCACTAAATGCTTCACTCTGGATAGTGCCGGTTATATCCGGCATTGACTAAATGTGTCGCATTGGTTAGCGCAGACTATATCCAGCATCCATTAAATGCTTCATCCTGGATAGCGCTGGCTATATCCGGCATCAACTAAATGCTTAGTGCTGGATAGCGCCGGTTATATCCGGAATTCACTAAATGTATTGCATTGGTTAGCGCCTGCTATATCCAGAATCCACTAAATGCTTCACCCTGGATAGAGCTGGCTATATCCTGTATCCACTAAATGCTTCACCCTGGATAGAGCTGGCTATATCCTGTATCAACTAAATGCTTCGCCCTGGATAGAGCCTGCTATTTCCGGCATCCACTAAATGCGTCACATTGGCCAGAGACATTTGCAGTAACGCTGCGTGAATTGGACACCACGCATTTAACTAGCGCACAAGAAAAAGTTCTTTACACGAGTAAAGTGTATTTGTTTTCTACCTTTTTGTGAAGTATCTTAGTTAAAAATAAAGTAATTAACTTGTTCGGTGCGTGTGCACTAATGGCTCGACGACACATTCATTGGTGGCGTACTAATGGCTAGTTCCGCCGTCGCGAAAGGGTAAAAATTGTTTTTATAAACAAATGTTATTAGAAACAAAGTATAAATAAAAGTTAGAACGAATAGGGATTTAAAATAGATAGAATCATGGATTTCCTTTACCTCCATGCATTGACATTTTATATATGTCACATATTTACTGCACTGTTAAGATGTAGTTTTATTTAACTTATTATTAAAATGCTTTGTCACGGAATGTAATGTTTTATTTATATTCTATTTTTATAAACAAAAAGTACGATAATACGTTATTACTAATGTTCTTATACATTTTTATTTTAGGTACCACACAACAAGGAGTATCATGCTTATTTCGTAAACTTGTTTAACATTTCAACTATTTCACGATTCCATAGTAACGATTATACGGGACATATCCCATGAACACACCATATTTTAAAGCTACTTATAAGGTAGAATGTCTGCAGGTCTCACTATTATAAATAAAAACTAAAATTTTTATATACATTCTGGGATACAAACACACTTTGTGAATTATTCCTATATACACATTTTGACACAAAAATTATTCTTATATACACTCTGTGACACAAAAATGGTTCTTATATACACTCAGTGGCACAAAACTGAACGCATCCGGAAGAAAGTGTTCAATCACCATGAAACTTCGCACGCTTAATAAGTATGTGAGGATAAGGAAATGATTATAATTTCATTGCAAATGGATAAAAATGACGCTAAATCAATGAAAATGACGACTAATTGACGAAAATTCAATATCTTGGAAAGAATATAAGTATCTACTATAAGAATAACCTATTTTTTTTACTGTAAAAGTAGTAAATTCATTGCATTATATAAGGAAAGTAATGTGCTGCCTACATCAGATTTTTTTTATTGGACTTATTTTGCATTTTTAAAAAGACTCAATAGTGTATTATACAGTTTTAAATAATTTTACATTTGACTGTTAAACATTTGTGTATTAATTTATAATGTTCTTTACAACGTTTTATATACAATCAGTTTATCAAATTGTACTTAAGCATACTGAGACCATGATATTATAATTCCACTGTGTGCTTTGTTATATAACCAGATTCGGATTATCCATCAGAACAAGGTAGTTTCAAAACTGGAAGTATATTATATTGTACAAAGACCTCTAAAATGTTGTTGACCCCTGGACCTAAATTTCTATTAATGAACTTAAAGTGAAAAGACTAAGGTGTATGTTAGTCTTTTAATGAATTTTTTTAACTTGTAAAAACAACATAATTAAGCGGTCGTATAATCGGTTTTTCGGATTACCATGTTTCGGATGCGTGACGGTTTACTGTATTTATTGTTTAGATCAGACCCGGATTAAGCATATCTGTGGCCCCAGGCCAGAACTTAGAGTGGGGGCCCCTGTTCACTGTAATTTTTGCAAATTTCTTTCTTCGCAATAATATACGTACAGTAATAGTACTAACTTGTAAAACGTATACTTAAATATGTACAAATGGCTAAAATTGTTTTAATAATCACCAGTTAGATGATTCCAACGAATATTTAATTTGTTTTTGACATCAAGTGTTTACATTCTTTACAATATATTAGGGGGGATATTAAAATATAAAAATGAGACTGTGACATAACGATTTGTTGAAAAACAAGTTACAAGAAGACTCAAGACACATTCTGGCTTACACAATCTTTTTTCTTGACTTTTTAGTAGCAAAATCATCAATTGTATCGTTAAAGTCCATTACTTTAAGTAACTCGTTTTCAATGCTTAAATTTTTCGGATTTTATAATTTTTGACTTCGAAAATGAACGTTCACCACTTGCATTGGAAACCATCATGCAACTGTATATTCGCAACCCTATTTTTATGTTAGGGAAAGCAGATGAAATTCCACTTTCATGCATATAGCTGTAAAGGTTTTGTAGGTTCTGTCTCCTTTTTTTCTCCTGTATGCATCTCATCTGGAACTCGATGGATCTGGAACATGTTTCTCCCTCATCGTCTTCATCACTCTCCTCTTCTTCGTCATCAGCAGAGATGTCCATCAAGAGCACTGCTGTCTCAGGATAATTTGCATTAATGTATACTTTGATATGGATGCATTCTTCTGCAAGTTCTCTTCCATCAACATCATCTTTGTATATTTTTGCAAAACATTCACTATGCTTTCTTACATATTCTTCCTCTAAGAAAAGCAGATGCTCAAAGAATCCAAAAATCTCAAAGATGTTTCGGTAAGCTTTAGATCGAGCATCCAAGTTATTGATTAAATTGTCTACCACAGGAAGGAAAGTTTCAATCTTCATCTTTTCTTTACCAGATAAAACAACATCTAGGGTACCTTCGTTATCATAAAATGTCAATCTAGAACTTCGTTTTCTTGTTCGGATTATGGAATCCTGTTAATTAAGCTCTTTCTTTGATGTGGCCAAGGCTTCATACCAATCATAGCTTTCCCTCTTCTCCTGAATATACAATGTGAGAGATTCCAGGAGTTGCACGGCGACATGCAATGTTACAGTTGATTTTTGCAGAGAAGTATTGACTTTATTAATTTTTCTCAATAAATCACACCAAAAGTATGTGAGGAAGATTGTCTCAAATCTCTTCATATACTGTTTTAGGCCTTCAGCTTTCAATCTCGTTTCAGATGATTCAAACAAGTCTGATGACATGGAAGCTCTTTTTCAAGGCTATGCCTGCATCTGCTCTAGCAGACCACCGGGTATCAAATAAATTTTTCAGATTTTTTTTTGAACCTAACATGGATGAGAGAATTTCCCATCGATGCGTTGAGGAATTAAAAAAGGTGTACAGATTCTGTACGAAGTCAAAAAATGCAGCAACTTCTCTGCAGCTTTCAGCTGCTCTGACACCTACAAGATTCAAGGCGTGAGCTGCACATGGCATGAATAATGCTAAAGTGTTTTCCACTTAATTCTAGCCTGAAGTCCATTGCACCTGCCGCTCATGTTAGACGCGTTATCGTAAGATTGACCTCTGCAGTTAGACAGGGAAATTTGGTTTTCCTTCAGAAGTCCAGTAACTGCATTGAGAATATTTTCAGCACTATGTCCATAAATTGGTATGACCTTTAAAAACCTTTCTACAGAGACGTCACTTCTTACATATCTAATTATGAAAGTCAGTTGATCTATGCGAGATACGGCAAGCGTAGAGTCCACAGATATCGAATAGTACTTTGCTTGTTTCACTTCAGCCACAATTGCTGCTAATAACTTCTGACCCATGGCGTTAATGAACTCATCACAAATTGTTGACGAAAGATAGGACACGTTACCCTTTCCTGCCACTCCGTATTTTTTAATATGCTCATCTAAGAACGGGTCAAATTTGCTAACTAATTCCAAGGTTCCCATGTAATTCCCATTTTTGCTGATCCAAATCTTTCCTCGTCACCTCTAAATGGTAGACCCCTCTATGCTAAAAATTTTATGACTTCGACCGCTCTTCGCAATATTTCTCTCCAATAATCTCTTTCTTTGTTCATATGGATTTCAAGTTCTGTGTCTACTCGTCCTTGTTCTCTGCATCGCCTCATGTATACGTAAACAGATTTTTCTATATTCGATGCTCGTTTCATGGCCTGAGGGGATCTTGAAGCATGTTTCCAATCACTGTAACCCCCACAGCAGAATGTTCCAGTACACATCTGTTTAGGACAAAACAACATGCAAACGAAGCAGAACACTTCACCTTTGGATGGTGAATAGAGAAACCAATCACGCTTAGTTTCTTCTCCATTTGGGAGTTTACGGTAAAAGAACGAAGGAAGAAATTTGCGTGTTCTCATAACTTTCTTGTCTGCTTCAGTGCACTCATATGCACGGTCTTGCACTCATATGCAAGTTAAAAATGTAACACATCAACAATTAAAATAATAATAACAAAAACCTTTGCTAGCTCATACAGGTCTATGTGCCCGTATAGGCCATTAGCAGTGGCGTAGATAAATTTCATTTCTGGGGGCCTACTCACTTTCAGCCTTAAAGCATAAGCTAGGTACTAAACTTTCGGAATTGTTATGATGCTTGTGTGACAGTGTAAACGAAGTAAGTCACATATGCCTTGTATACTCGACCAGTGTTGCCAGATTTTCAGAGTTTCTTTTCCCATTTCAAAGAAGAAAATTTCCTTTTTAAAGTTAAAATTTCTACGATACTGTGACCCCACCCCGCCACCTGTTGGACTTACTTTGAATCATAAATTAATGTGCAGTTGCCGTCACTTTCTTTCGTTAGGTCTGACTCTGGCAGCTTACCAGACCAAAAGAAGAAAAGGAGTTTTCAAATTTAGTGTTTCTTTATTAAAACTCGTTGTTAACTGACATCTTTTATTCCCACTATTTGTGGTATTCACTAAATTTTTTTTTACACTTTACAGTTAATAAAGTGTGTTTCGAAAGTTAATTCTGAAAAATGTATAAGATAAATTTTTATTTTGGAAGAAAAGCTACACGTTTATACCGTCGAAATTTAATTTATAAAATATTATATTTATATTATATATTTAATTTATATATAATATAAATTTCATGCCACTTGGGGGCCCCCCAGAGTCGGGGGCCCCGGGCCATGGCCCGGTTGGCCCCGTGGTTAATCCGGCACTGGTTCAGATGCGGCTGTTCTATGAAAGTTCGCTCGGAGCCTCAGAAAACCTCGGCCTCAAGATACGTAGTCCAATGGATGTTTTAAACGATATTTTAAGAGCTAGTGATAAATATTAAAACTGATATTAAAAAAATCTGATGTGGGTAACACATGACTTTCTTATATAATGCAATGAATTTACTACTTTTACAGTTAAAAAAATGTTATTCTTATAGTAGATACATATATTCTTTCCAAGATATTGAATTTTCTTCAATTAGTCGTCATTTTCATTGATTTAGCGTTATTTTTATCCATTTGGCGAGATTTTCGTTAATTTGGCAATATTTAAAAATGTCGCCAAGTTGACGACATTCCGCTAAATTCGTCGCCAAAATCTCGCCAAGCGTTATGGACGGAGAAATAAGTTATTCTTACAGCAGATAAATGACTACTGGAGTTCAAATACAAAAGTATTACTCAAAGTATCTTTTCTCGTGAATGGAACGAGCTAGATCTACGAGAATGATGTCACCAAATGTATCACATGATATTACATATGAAAAGTGAACATATTTCTTAACAGTTAATATTTTTTTAATTTATGGGATTTTTTGATAAATTTACTTGAAAAATGTGCAATATCTCGAGAACGGATCATGCTAGCATTCTAAAGTTCATGTTAATCGTTTTCTAAGGAAACATTACATAAAAAATGTCTATTTGCGTAACTTTATTAAAGGTTTTGATTTTTTGATAATTTTTTCAAAATTTCACTTGAAAATTTAAGGGGGGGGTTCTGAACATTCGATTGTGTTTTAAAAAATAGGTTTCCAGTATTCACGGATTGTGACTTTTGTACCAAATTTCATTCGAATCGCTCCATTCGTTCGTGGGATATCGTTTCCATAGACTCACTGACACACTCCCACACACACATACTTTCACATACACGCACGCACACACACACACACACACACACTGACATCACCTTAAAAATGTTCGTTTCTTGATCAGGGATGCATGAAACGTGCTCTCCCGTCGAAAACTCGAATTCGAATTTTCGACCCCGTCACAATACTTTATACATTATGTATATAAGGAAAGTAAAAATAACATTAACAATATTTTGGAATAACTCGAGTTCAACCATATATTTTCTTGACATTTATCTTAGCGAAATGATCTGTAAATTTTATGAAATGTATAAATGGTATAAATCGCGCTAATACAAAATTCAGACAACTTAGAAATTGTACCAAATTTAGAATATTAGATGGGCGAAATACTTTGATTGAAATGCTTTGATTTCAAAATACTTTGATCTTACAAATGCTAATTTTATCTTTCGCTGACATTTCTCTCCAATAAATGAGGAAAACGGAATACAATTAGGGAGAAAAATACATCTTGAACATCAAACAAATAGATGGCTCAAATTTTAGTATTTATTTCTCAGCTGCTAAGTATACATTTGAATTCTTGAATATATAATATTGCAACTAAAAAAAATCTGATGTGGGCAGCCCATGACTTTCCCTGCGGACTCAAATTCAGATATTCTATATATCTTTAATAATTCATTAGATTGAGTTTAATTGCACCAAATACCACTAAATTTGCATTTTTAATTAAATATTTGTTTTTATTTGGTAATTGGACATTTTTCAGACAGAGGCGTACCAAAAATGCAAGAAATCTCTAATATCTCGAGAACGGTTATTCCTAAAGTACAATGGAGTGTGTTATAGTCTTTTCCTCGTCAAAAATTGCGAATAAAACAAGAATTTAATTGATACATTTCAGCATACGTAGTCTGTTTTTTTTTTCAGATTTTGGCGATATTTGCGGACCATTGCGTAGAAAAAGGAAGGTTGTTATTGTCCGAATTGTACCAAAATCTAATCAGCACCAGAGTGTCCCACAAGTAAATTATATAACAAATTTTGTGAAATTTGGTCAATTAGTATTTTAGCCAGAGTGGATACATGAAATTTTTACGGGCCATTTCGCAAAAAAGGCGGGTTCTGTTACGATTCCTATGAGAAACTAATCCGCACCAGGGTCTCACCCAAGTGACTTACATAACAAATTTTATGAAATTCGGTTCATTAGTTTTTTAGTTAGATTGGATACATACAATGCACAGATACACAGACAGACACACAGACACACAGGCACACAGACACACAGACACACAGACACACACACACACAGACGTCACGCTAAAAATAGCTTTTTCGTATTTTAGAGGTCTCGAAACGTGTAGATCCGTCAAAAACTCGAGTTGCGATTTTCGACATGATTCCAATACTTATCCTATACATTACCATGTATTGCAGGGAAAGTAATATGAAGTTATGAGTATTATCCTGTAGTGCTAAATAAAAATGGAAACTGCAATTCCTCACTGGGATAGGATTCTTCACCAGAAAATGATCACAGCAGCTTTGGAAATGATTTCTTATATGCGTGTAAAATGTGTCTATATAATGGAGCTGGAACTATATTTCATGAATTTTGTCTCGTAATAAATTATACATATAGTTTTTACGTATTACTTTCCTTATATACATAATGTATAAGGAAAGTATTGTGACAGGGTCGAAAATTCGAATTCGAGTTTTCGACGGGAGAGCACATTTCAAGCATTCCTGATCACGAATCAAACATTTTTGAAGTGATGTCTGTGTGTGTGTGTCAGTGAGTCTGTGGAGACGATAACTGACGAACGAATGGACTGATTCGAACCAAATTTGGTACAAAAATCACAATCCATAAACACTGGAAGCCTATTGTTTTTATACGCAATCGAATGTTAAGAACACCCCTAAATTTTCGAATGAAATTTTGAAAAAATAGTCAAAAAATCAAAACCACTAATAAAGTTACGCAAATAGACATTTCTTATGTAATTTTTCATTAGAAAACGATTGATATAAATTTTAGAACGCTAACATGAACCGTTCTCGAGATATTGCACATTTTTCAAAAAAATTATCAGAAAGTCATATAAAATAAAAAAAAATATTTCCTCTTGAGAGACATGTTCACTTTTCAGTAATACCATGCGATAAATTGGATGACATCATTCTCGTGGATCTAGCTCGTTCCATTCATGAAAAAAGATACTTTGAGTAATACTTTTGTATTTGAACGCCAATAGTCATTTATCTGCTGTAAGAATAACTTATTTCTTTGTCCATTATGCTTGGCGAGATTTTGGTGACGAATTTGGCGGAATGTCGCCAACTTGGCGACTTTTTGAAGTGCTGCCAAATTAACGAAAATCTCGCCAAATGGATAAAAATGACGCTAAATCAATGAAATGACGACTAATTGTCGAAAATTCAATATCTTGGAAAGAATATTAGTATCTACTATAAGAAAAACCTATTCATTTTACTGTAAAAGTGGTAAATTCATTACATTATATATGGAAAGTCATTAGTTGCCCACATCAGATTTTTTTACATTCTTATTAAATAAATAAAAATGTTTTTTATTTTATTAAGGAAGAAGAAACAAAATTGTACAACTGTCTTTCTTCCGTTTGGTATCATCTATATATTCAAGTTCTGATGATGTTCATGTTCCCAGCGAGATTTCGGAATTTGCTCAGCATATTTTAATACTTTTTTTAAATGAAAGGTTTAGGCTTGCAGATGACTAATATTTTTGAATAAATCGAGAACGAATCCAAATTTTTATGTATGATTATTGTTTCAATTTTTAGCTGTCCCAAGCCTGCTCTAAAAATTTACTAATTTTACAAAATCTTCCGTGGTCATGAATTTATTTTTAAATAAAAGATCTGGACCTGCAAAGTTACTCAATACTTTTCAATTAATCGAGACCGCATTCAAAATTGTAATACGACCATTTATAATAGAGGTATGAACCTGCAAATTTATTCAATGCCTTTCAATTAATCGAGAACGCATTGAAATTTGAAATATGACTATGATAAAGGTCTTAACCTGCAAATTTGTTCAATACTTTTCAATTAATCCAGAACGCATTCAAATTTGAAATATGTCTATGCATGATAAAGGTCTGAAACCTGCAAATTTGTTGAATACTTTTGAAGTAATCGAGAACGTATTTAAGTTTGAAATATAACTATTTATAATAAAGGTCTGAACCTGCAAATGTGTTCAATACCTTTCAATTAATCCAGAACGCATTCAAATTTGAAATATGACTATGCATGATAAAGGTCTGAACCTGCAAATTTGTTCAATACCTTTCAATTAATCAAGAACGCATTTAAGTTTGAAATCTGACCATTTATAATAAAGGTCTGAATCTGCAAATTTGTTCAATACTTTTGAATTAATCAAGAACTCATTCAAATTTGAAAGATGTATATGCATGATAAAGGTCTGAACCTGCAAATTTGTTCAATACTTTTCAATTAATCGAGAACCCATTTAAATTTGAAATATGACCATATATAATAAAGGTATGAACTTGCAAATTTGTTCAATAATTTTCAATTAATCCAGAACGCAACTCAAATTTGAAATATGTCTATGCATGATAAAGGTCTGAACCTGCAAATTTGTTCAATATCTTTCAATTAATCGAGAACGCATTTAAGTTTGAAATATAACTATTTATAATAAAGGTCTGAACCTGCAAATTTGTTTAATATCTTTCAATTAATCAAGAACGCATTCCAGTTTGAAATATTACCATTTGTAATAAAGGTGTGAACCTACAAATTTGTTCAATACCTTTCAATTAATTCAGAACGCATTCAAATTTGAAATATGACTATGCATGATAAAGGTCTGAACCTGCAAATTTGTTCAATATCTTTCAATTAATCGAGAACGCATTTAAGTTTGAAATATAACCATTTATAATAAAGGTGTGAACCTGCAAATTTGTTCAATTACCTTTCATTTAATTCAGAAAGCATTCAAATTTGAAATATGACTATGCATGATAAAGGTCTGAACCAAAGGTCGGAATTTGAAGATTAGCTAGCTCAGTACCATTCAAATATGAAATATGACCATTTATTGAAGTTATAGTTGCCCACACTATGTTTCTATTTGGCACATTTTCAGGATTTAAACGATTTCATTTTAAACATTTTCAGGATTTAAACGATTTCATTTTAAACATTTTCAGTATTTAAACGATTTCATTTTTTTAAATATTTTCAGGATTTAAACAAAAGACCTGTAAATTTGCCCAATATTTTCTAATTAACCGAGAATATATTCTAATTTGAATTATTGTCATTAATTTAATGTACTATATCTGTCTCTAATGTGTTCTCGAAATATGTATATTCGACTAATTTCCGTGAGTTTTAGTTTTAAAAGAAAAATATCGACCTGCGAAATCCCAAAGCTTTTGTTCAGATGGAGAACGCATTTAAATTTGACTTTTGAATCTACAGGGTGTCCCAAAGAGGACTTTCGAAATGAAGACCAATATCTCGGAAACGGTTACAGATGAAAGGGTGGAATAAAGTGCATGTTTATTGGAAAGCTGGTTAAATTTACGTACGATGTTTCAAAAAAATAATAGTTCAGATTTCTACCAATAAATGGCGCTGCAGGCGGTGTTTAAATTTACTTTAAATTGTGGTGTGTGTTCTACAGTTCGTTTAGTCTTCTTTGTGTTCCGCTGTCGAAACATGAAAGAATATTTTGTGGGGTGAACGAGGTGGACAGAACTATTGGAAGAGAGTTGTATTCGTTGGAACGAAGGATTTTCATTCTGTTTGAATGCTATTGGTTGAATTGCAGTTCGACGGAGACAAGATGTAGTTTTCAACGTAGATTTCAAGTATCGAAAGGTCCGAATCGAAAAAAAAAAATCAATATTTGTTCACAAAATTTGAAAGGACAGGAAGTGTTGAAGCTGATGTGACTATACATATCTATCAGCTTCATCTGTTGACAAAATTTTCAACTATTTTTTTTAAACAACAGTATGTAAATTTTTCTGGCTGTCTAATAAATTATAATTTCATCCCTTCATATGTAACCGTTTCCGAGATAGTCGTCTAAGTTTGGGAATCCTTTTGGGGACACCCTGTTTCTATTCTCAGAGTGTTCTCGTATTTTACTAGGACTGATTTTTAAGAATTTATGTTTAAACATAAGAAACCTTTCGTAATGTAGGTCTACATTTACACCAACCTGTATTTTGTTATGCTCTGTCACCAAGTTAAGGCCATCTCGCGAGATCGTTGGAGAAAGAGAAGGTTGCGTGCTCGTTTTTCATTCGTGGTCATCAACTGCAGGAGGCCCCGCTAATCCCCGATGGCGGAGGATAGGTTCAAACTCGGAAACTGGAGCTTGCCAATCCGTACTATGCCGTTAGGCTCAAAAGAATTCTTCGGGTCCAAAAGTATAATTGGGGATATCTTTCGTAGCTGTGAGTGACGCAAGAGCGGACCCCGTCACATATTTTTAAAATTTGCTATTTTCTAATTTCTCATACTATGTAACATAGTGTAGAGAAAGCATTATTTTAATGCTAACGTATGTTTCAGGACCTCCTGAACATGTTTAGACTATTTTTGGAGTGATACCCGTCTGTCAGTTTGTGGTCGATTTCTTGTGTACGCATTGCAGCTGCCACATGTACTAGTGGATTTTCACGAAACTTTATACCCAGTTCTTTCATCGCAAAAACTAGAACCACATAGAATTTTTTGAAATTCAAGCAAAAACGTCAAAATTTATTCGAAATGCTTTCGAAATGCTTTTTTTAACAGCATGGCATCTGCTTAAAAATGGATTCTGGTATGATAAAGTCGAGTCGACTAATATTCTTGAAATTATATCTCCTTTCCCAATTACAGTACTCACGTTTCTGTTTACATGATTAAAATACATGCATTTTAAAGTAAATTTATGCGTGTGGGCACTGTCATGCTTAATTTTGAAAATTCTAATTGCTTTTCTAGAATATTTAATGCAAAAATCATTTGTTTTCATTACAGGGTCAACGTTGCTGAAATGTGGAAGTTACCATTTTAAAAATTAACGTTGGCGGCGCACAAATTGGAGGCTAAAGAACTTATCTTCCAAACCGTTTATCTACTTTTCCACACGCACATATGCTTTTCTCTGAATTAATAATTCCATTTAGGAAGAGTTAAAGAGGAAGGAGCATTATCTAAACTAAATTGCAGGAAATTCATAGATATTTTGATATTTTTTTCGATTCGTTTACTTCGAAACTACATTTGAGAATAAGTTTTCAGAGTGTGTGTGTGTGTGTGTGTGTGTGTGTGTGTGATGAAAATATCTTTAACACTAAACGTACCACGACAGGTCAAACGACTGGTTGTAAACTTTTGCTTAGAAAATTCGATATAATGTTATAGCATTTTCTCACTTGACTTTATAACTTTTTCTATTAAATATATACAATCAATTTTTCAATATTTATGTTTTTCGCTTCTTGTGTTTATATGATAAAGACACATATACTACTGTCATCTACCACTACCTGTCATTCGACTGGGAGAAAAATTTATTGCCTTATGAGGTTATCGGGTCAGAAAATGTGATGTAGAGCCGCGGAAAAAAAAAAATCTGATGTGGGCAGCACATAACTTTCCCTGCAGACTTATATTCACGTTCTCTTTATTTTAATTACATTTAATTCAATTTTAAGTCAATTTTCGTTCTCATTTGATAACTGGACTTCTTTTCAAAGGTGGCGTAGAGAAAATAAGAAAAATTAAAATATCTCAAATATCTCGAGAACGGTTAGTCCTAGTGTAATGGGGTTGGTCTTATTCTTTTCTTCGTCAAAAATTACGTATTAAACGAGAATTTAATCGATATATTTGAGCATAAGTAGTTTTTTATTTTAGATTTTGGCGATTTTTGCGATAACTTGCCTTTTTTCAAAAAAAGGCAAGTTATTTTTTTACGAATCATATCAAAATCTAATCAGCACCAGATTGTCCCACAGGTAACTTATCTACCGAATTTTGTGAAATTCGGTCTATTAGTTTTTCCGCTAGAGTGGATACAAGCTTTTGCGGGCCATTTCGCAAAAAAAAAGGCGGGTTATTTTATCCCGAATCGTACCCAAAATTAATCAGCACCAGACTCGTCCACAAGTGACCTACCTACCAAATTTTATGAAATTCGGTCTATTAGTTTTTTAGTTAGAATGGATACAAAATCTGCACAGACAGACAGACAGACACACAGACAGACAGACAGACACACAGACAGACACACAGACAGACACACAGACGTCACGCTAAAAATAGTTTTTTCGTATTCTAGAGGTCTCGAAACGTGTAGATCCGTCGAAAATTCGAGTTGCGATTTTCGGCAAGATTCCAATACTTTCCCTATATATTACCATGTAATGCAGGGAAAGTAAAAAGCGCCCCACCCTCTGTTAATCGAGCATCGTTCATCGTAGAAAAATTTGAATGATACCATTCGATTAGGAATAACATCCTCTGCAAATTAATATGCGTCAAATTTGCATAAGGGGCCGTCTTCGTATCTAAAAGTGCACAAACTTTGAAATTTTCAATGGCAACACCTAATTTTGACGTCACCCACAAGTTATAGACCCCGAAATTAGTCCAAATTCAAATTTGCACGACGTTTCTATCTTTATATCCGAAGATATTCAATATTCCGTAATGTGCAATTTCCGGGGATCAGATCCATATTGAAAACCGCAATTTGAAGGGCGATGTTTCGTTGATTGACCACAGCACTGTTGTAAATTATTGAACTATCCTCTTGAGCCGACGTGGTTGTCGAGTGGTCAAAGGCAAGCGTTTCCGTAGGAATCGCTCGACCGCCACGTTGTGGGTTCGAGCCCCACGTAAGACATGGATGTTTGTGTTGTGGGCGCAATGTGATCCGCCCCCCTCTGGTGCGCCTGGGGCAACGTCAATGGACGGCTAAATGGTTCACACTCTGGCCGCTGTAATAAAGGCGAATGACGAAGGTCAAAGTGCCTGGCCATTTGAAAAAAAAAAAAAAAAAAAAAAAAACTATCCTCTTGACATTCAGCATTATGACTTACCTCACAGCCAAAGGGTCGCAGGTTTGATTCCTGCATGAAAGGGTGAGCATTTTGATGACTATGTGTGGTGTTGTCTTGTGTGTGTGTGTTACTAAGGCAGTGGGCCTACAAAGGATAGGATTATGTGAGCCTCAAATAGGGCACGATTATTAGGGGTAAAATGTCGTACTGGGTACGTTGCTAAAAACTAATGGGGCATTCGTGCCAGAATCAATAAAAGGAAGAAGAAATAAAGAAGAATGAAATGTTTATTTTGAAATGTCATTTTATAATGCTGTTTAAAATTCAATTTATGAGACTAACAAATATCTGCAGATGACGCGGCAAAACAACTCCGTTGGAACTTGGTGACGAATTTAAAAGTATCAATCCGTCATTATCAATCACCGTTTGATGTCTTGTTGGTGTTTAGTATCACATAATTTTATAATTTGTTATTGTTTCATATAAATATTTTTTATTATAAATTATTACATTTTGTGGACGATTTCGAACTATTAACGGCCGGGCGATTCAAATGGGATCTACTGATGTTACTGCCGATTTATTAATCGGCAGTAAGTAGATCCCATTTATAACAATACAAGTTTGCACCCTTCAATACAGAAGCAGAATTACGTTGATTAGGTTGCATCTATACAACACTGTTTATACAAAGTTTTTATTAAAACTGGGTAAAAATAAATGCCCGTTTTCTTAAATAAAAATTAACTTACAATTAATACAACTTTTTCAAATTAGTCATTTTTACTTTCCTTATAAACAATAATGTATAAGGAAAGTATTGCGACGGGGTCAAAAATTCTAATTCGAGTTTTCGACAAGAGCACGCATACCTGATCCCGAATCGAACATTTTTGAGATGATGTGTGTGTGTGTATGTGTGTGTGTGTCAGTGAGTCTGTGGAGACGATAACTGACGAATGAATGGGCCGATTCAAACGAAATTTTGTACAAAAATCACAATCCGTGAATACTGGAAGCTTATTGTTTTTATACGCAATCGAATGCTCAGAACCCCCCTAAATTTTCAAGTTAAATTTTGAAAAAATCATTAAAAATCAAAACCTCTAATAAAGTTACGCAAATAGACATTTCTGATGTAATTTTTCATTAGAAAACGATTGATATAAATTTTAGAACGCTCGAGATCTTGCACATTTTTCAAAAAATTATCAAAAAGTCATATAAAATAAAAAAAAATCCTATTGAGAAACATGTTCACTTTTCATACGTAATACCATGCGATAAATTTGGTGACATCATTCTCGTGGATCTATCTCGTTCCATTTATGAAAAAAAAATACTTTGAGTAATACTTTTGTATTTGAACGCCAATAGTCATTTATATGCTGTAAGAATAACTTATTTCCCCGTCCATAACGCTTAGCGAGATTTTGGCGACGGATTTGGTGGAATGTCGCCAACTTGGCGACTTTCTTAAATGTTGCTAAATTAACGAAAAACTCTACAAATGGATAAAAATAAGGTTAAATCTATGAAAATGACGACTCATTGACGAAAATTCAATATTTTGGAAAGAATATATCTACTATAAGAATAATCTATTGTTTTTACTATTACTCAGTAGTAAATTCATTCCATTATATAAAGAAAGTCATGTATTGCCCACATCAGATTTTTAAACTAATATACGACCCCTAAAGTTATCGTCATGCTGAATATTTAAACATTTGGAAAGAACTAGTGTGAAGAAACATCTGGAATTTTATTTTAACATATAAAAACTCTTTGTGAATCGATTTTTATCAAAACGTGTCTAGGTTTGTATTCATATTTTTTCGATTATTGATTTCATAATTAATATTTCATACAAACAATTTATTCTACAAAAAAAAATCACGTAAATGTGTTTGGGTTGTTTAGTAGTAACGTCATACAGATAATCAGCGTGAGCAGATAATTATTACAGAAGAGATGAATGGAAGTTTTGGAAACTAATTAAACATTAGGAGCTCAAAATTTTACATACTCACAACTCAGAAACGCTTCACCCAAATGACTTGAAATTTGGTATCACAGGTTGAATTTTGCTCTAGTTTCGAACTATGTTGTCAAACTTGGGTGTTGTCATTTAAAATTTCAAAGTTTGTGCGCATTTAAATGTGAAGACGACCCCTTGTGCAAATTTTACGCACATTAATTTGTAGAGGATGTTATTCCTAATCGAATGGTATCATTCAATTTTCTCTACGATGAACGATGTTCGATTAACAGAGGGTTGAAGACCCAGACCACACGACCAACCCAAGGGTTTACGGTAGCAAGATGTGTGACCGTATTAATTAACAGAGGGTGGGACTTTTTTTTTCCGCGGCTGTAATACACATTCCACATATTTTCATCAGTTTTCTGCACAGTTCTGCAAGGACTGTTACGTAGTAAGTTCAATTTAAAATAATTATGTATTAAAATTTCACTAAAGTGCTTAAAATTTCAAGTTGCAAGAAAAGGTGACAGAAACTAAAACGTATTACTAGTCAGTTTGTATTTTATTTTTACAGCGTTTTTCCATTCCCAATCTTCACTCTGAAAAAAATGTCGAAAAACATTCAAGACATACTAAGTTCTTAGAAGAAATAAATAGCATAGCGAAGAGTTTTTGGGAATTGATGAAGGTGAACTTTCTGAAAGTGAAGATATATTATTTGAAAATGATAATGAGCTATTAGATATTGAATGTGAGCCTACAGATACCGACGATGAAGAGGAGAATATCGTGAATATAATACGTAGAGGACGGAAAGAAATGATGTTGCTCTCAAGTTCTGAAGATGAGAATGAAAAAATGAGCGTTATATTTAGATTGATGGCAATGTTTTGGAAGAAATGAAAATAGATGCTACATCTGGGAGAGCAGCACTTCATAGCATTTTCAGGGAAGAATGAGGTCCAACGGGATATGCCAAACGGAATATTATAAAGTGTAAAGTGAAGACTGTATTTTCGTTGGTAATTGACTATCGTATTATGAAACATTAACAACATGCACAATTGAAGAAGCAAATCGAGTTTTAGGAACTGAATGGAGTCTACCTTAAAGTTACTTTGTTTAATATTTCCTTACTATTACCTGCATTCAATCAGAAAAAATTAAGTTTTTATCTAAAAACCGGTCATTTGACCGGTTACGGTACTAATAGATATATATTGAGTGTCGGTATGTTTAGTATTAAGTACTGAATTTGAGTATAAAAAGAACCCTTAAGGCTAATTACCTGGTAGTCTTGGATGAACGTTTAGATAACCGAATCTTTTAGATGTTAATACGCATCATTAAAATCATTTTAATGATGCGTATTAATTAAAAATAATGATGAATAAGAAAAAAAAAATGATTATTAATAATGATTCGTATTATTATGGGTTTTAATATATGTTCTATTATTAAAACCCATAATAAGTAACTTGGTAACTATAGTTTTAATCTCTGCTAACTCAACTATATTTTAATTTTGTTACTTTCCTTATATACATAATGTATAAAGAAAGTATTGTGACGGGGTCGAAAATTCGAATTCGAGTTTTCGACGGGAGAGCACGTTTCAAGCATCCCTGATTACGAATCAAACATTTTTGAAGTGATGTCTGTGTGTGTGTGAAAGTATTTGTGTGTGTGTGTCAGTGAGCCTGTGGACACGATAACTGACGAACGAATGGACCGATTTGAACGAAATTTGGTACAAAAATCACAATCCGCAAACACTGGAAGCCAATTGTTTTTATATGCAATCAAATGTTGAGAACCCCCCCTAAATTTTCGAGTGAAATTTTGAAAAAATCATCAAAAAATCAAAACCGCTAATAAAGTTATGCAAATAGACATTTCTTATGTAATTTTTCATTAGAAAACGATTGGCATAAATTTTAGAACGCTAATATGAACCGTTCTCGAGATATTGCACAGTTTCCAAAAAAATTATCAAAAAGTCATATAAAATAAAAAAAAAATTCCTTTCGAGAAACATGTTCACTTTTCATATGTAATACCATGCGATAAACTGGGTGACATTATTCTCGTGGATCTAGCTCGTTCCATTCATGAAAAAAGATACTTTGAGTAATACTTTGTATTTGAACACCAATAGTCACTTATCTGCTGTAAGAATAACTTATTTCTTCGTCCATACCGCTTAGCGAGATTTTGGCGACGAATTTGGCGGAATGTTGCCAACTTGGCGACTTTTTGAAATGTCGCCAAATTAACGAAAATCTCGCCAAATGGATAAAAATGACACTAAATCAATGAAAATGAGGACTCATTATCGAAAATCCAATATCTTGGAAAGGAAAGAATATAACTATCTACTATAAGAAAAGCCTATTTTTTTATTGTGAAAGTAGTAAATTCATTACATTATATATAAGGAAAGTCATGTGTTGCCCACATCAGATTTTTTATATTAGATTGTGTGGTGAGGTGGATTTTACACATAAATACAATGAGACTTAAACACATAAATACATTAAAGATACTCACCAAATAGTTCCACCAGGCTCAAGCGCGTTAAAGTATAGTGGGGTCCGATTGGACCAATAGTACATTGCATTTGTTAAAATAAAATAATCACTCCCATTTTTGTGGCCATCTAACAATTTATTTACAGAACACATGAAATCTCAATTAACATTAACTAACAAAATACACAATTACAAATGAGTTCCCAATTTACCCAAGCTTGAGCTCAGGGTGCACAGTTTATTTTGCATTAATTTGTATATTATTTTTTATTATTCAAACTTGTAATTAATTACCCTTTTTTTAAAGAAAAACACAATATAATTTCATTTTGCCAAATATCTCATTTAGCATAAATTACCCTTAGCACTAAAATACATATCAAATAAGTTTAAGCATTCATATACACATTTTAAAATCAATATATATAATTTTTTCATACCTTCATTTACACAAGACTCTCACTGAGTGCTGGTAGCTGACCTCTGCACGTTGGAATGGGTGGCACGATTAATTGAAGTTTGGTTCATTTATTTGAATAGTTCATGGAAAACACTACCAGTCTGAGAAACACGGTTGCGTATCATCAGGTGACGAAAATTTTTGCCAAGTATTATTTTGGAGATGGGCACACTGTCCACTTTCCTTCTCCTCCTCTTAACTTCGGCTTTGTCCCAGTGGATCTTGTGAGATCTACGTACAGGCCTTTACCAAAAAGAGTTAATATCAGATACGGTTATGTAGAGATTGTCAGCTGCTTAGGAACCCGGGATGAATGCTCCGCAAACATTACGTACATGCAGTGTTACAGTTATCACGGCTTAATTGCAGCTAAGGGAGCAAAGGTCCCACACCACGCCGTTTTGTCGGTAGAACTGTGTTGCCCTGCAACCACAAAAACAATGACGAGAAGCTCGGTCGAGGATCATCAGTAACGAAGTTTAGCCAAGTATTATTTTGGAGATGGGCACACTGTCCACTTTCCTTCTCCTACTCTTAACTTCGGCTTTGTCCCAGTGGATCTTGTGAGATCTACGTACAGGCCGTTGCCAAAGAGATACGATCAGATACTTTTTTTGTAGAGATTTGTCTGCTGCTTAGGAACCCGGGATTGATGCTCCACAAACACTCCGTACACGCAGTATTACAGTTACCATTGCTTCAATGCAGCTAAAGAAGCAAGGTCCTACACCGCGCCGTTTTGGTGGTAGAGCTGTGTGTACTGCAACCAAATAAAAACATGACGACATTCTTCCATTTTCTGGTCGCCACCGCCCGAAGAAAATGCGCCCTCGCGCTGAGTTAGGCTCGGCTCGTCTTGGCTACGAGTCGCCTTCTTTACCGGACTCACTACGTCGGCTCCTCGACAAAGGCATTTGCCGCCCGAGATAGGGACCGCGGATGCCGGGTCAGAGATGCATCAAAATGCATGCCGGATCGGACTTCACAAAACCACAAGTGCCACGCACTTGGAGTGCTCTCTACTCGAGCTCAGAAAAGCAACTGACGATTTTTTACATTTCTAAAAACTTCAGAATTTTAAAACAAGGGGAGCGACAAAAAATACAGGGAGGAAGTCCCCCACTTCCCATTCGCTGCTTCCCAAAACGCATTAAAAGAGGAGGTCCAAAAATGCTTCACACCATTGGTTTTTGAAGCGACGCTCATTTTTTATGCGCTCCACTCAAACACAAGAACCAGAGGGCTTTCTACAAAACCGGGTGGTCGAAAGGACTGGACCCCGACGCGCGCATCACCTGACAGGGCTATAAATTTTCAAAGATTTGTAGCTCAACTTTGACGTTTTGCTGCAATTAATTCTCCGAATATTTACAATCCATGTCAGTGCGCATACAACTCAACGGCGCCAAAAAATCCCAATTCCGTCTGTGCAAAGGCCTAGCTATCTACATAAATCAAAAACATTGTATACATTTCAATTACATTACACCTTCCCTCTTTTCCCAGGGTTACGTATCAAAATATGTGATCACAGTATCACATATTCTCACCCCCCTAAACAGAAAGAAGTCAAGCTAGGTTTACAAATATTATATAGTAAACTTTACATCATCATTATTTGTTTACAGATTTTCCATCACTTTTTCTCAACAGTTCGCAATTTTTTTTTCTTACAATTCGAATCATATACATTTACCTACAATCAGTACCATTTGATTTAACATTTGTATAATTTCACAATTCTATACTCTACACATTGTAATTTACAACTCAATACTACCAAAACAAAACAACTGTCAGTCCAGGCGTTTTCCCCCACTGTTTATCTCAAAACATATGTTTGAAGCCATAGCAACGGCGGAACTATTTCCCCGAACTGCGAGGAGAACCGGAAATCCAGTCGCCCAGCTGCCTTCTTCGCCCACTGCATTCGATAGAACAAAATGTGCTGGTCATTTTGCGCGCCGGTTCGCTCAATATTTCACAAGCCCCAAAACAGGTAAGTATTTTAGCATGGTTTTTTTTTTTAAGCATGTTATCTGTTTTTTACACATACGTGAGTCATTTGATGTGTAAGTGAATTTTGGCTGTCTAATTTTACAAGTTAGTTCATTCTCTTTGTCATCTAACCTTCGTGCTACATTGGCGGGAAACCCAATCTTTTCACTGACGCTGTGTTAAGAATCAGCCTTGATCTCTCTCTCAGTTTGTTATTACTTATTCATACTTCAAAACTTCACTTACGTATATTTTCCATGTGTTTTAAAATTTTATTTTATTTCGGCGCATTTTGCATGTATTCACGAGTTACCCAAATTTTTGAATAAAATTTTAGATTTACCTAGGACATCTTTTAAATTTACTGTTTTGGCATTTAAATCATATACGACCCGCGTATAAAATACCTGTATTGGTTCACTACCATGAATCATGCGTCTAACGCAGCTATATCTTTTATTTATTTATTTATATTTTTATTCTTAATTTATCTTTTATTGTCATTCACTTATATTTATATTAAAATCTGTATATTGTTATTCCTCTGTGATTCTCTAATCTTGTACATTCATTCATTTTTTTACTATGAGTTCATTACATAACTATTAATGCATTTCCTCCATGCCTATCTGTGAAACGTATGCTAAGCTTCCCCCGCGTTGAAGAGAATGACCTTGAATCTTTGGCTTGAATACTCTTCCCAAACGAGTTTTCCCTCACCGAAAGAGTCCGACCTTCTTGAAGTCTGAAATGTTGGCTTTTCGACCATCTTCCGCCGTCAGCTCTTTTTTTTTTGTAAGCGGAGCTGCCCTTATTATTTAAAGCTTGTTTACCTACTCTGTCTCTATTTTATTTTATTTATTTATTTATTTTGATTATCTCTAACTTTGACTTGTAATCCTCTCAAAATTTAAAACATTTGTTGTCATAATTAAATCATTTTGCAGCGATATCAACGATCTGGACACCCTAATTCGATGCCTGTAATCAAGTTTGTTGTCATAATTAAAAAATATTTTGCCGCAATATCAACGATCTGAACACCCTAATTCAATACCTGTCATCAAGGCCGCCCGGTTTGTATATGGTGAAGTATTTATTTTTGTTGCTATTGTGCTATATATATATATGTATCTTTTACTTCATTTACTTGTTTGCTATTTTTGATTACTGATTATTTTTATTTGTTATTTCTTTTACTTGCAAGCTAGTTCCCCCCCCCCCCCATTTTTTTTTGTAGATGAAACTGGCCGACTGCCATCTATTTATATATATATATTATATCTGTATACATCTGTTATGGATATATTTTATCCTATTCATATAAATTTTTCAGCGATACCTTCTACCAGATGGACACGACTGTAAACTTGACGATTTTGATATTTATCGGAACTCCGAAACTGGTCGTATTTTTTTCCTTCTCATTTTGTTATTGTTATCACTCTTATGATTTATTTATTTATTATTTTATTTGTTAATTCTAACCTGTATTTGCATTTTTTTTTTTTTTTTGTATTTGAAAATTTCTTTATTGTTGTCTGATTTGCCCCCCCCCCCCTTTTTATTGACTGTACTCATTTTATTTATCTACAACTGCCCTGTGAGTTCGTAGGTCCGAATCTCCCTGTTCTTATCCTGCTTACAGAGTACTTGAAAATGTCCATTTGTATAAAAGGTTAGTCTTTTCACTTTAAATTCAAGAATAGAAATTTAGGTCCAGGGGTCAACAACATTTTAGAGGGCTTTGTACAATATAAAATACTTCCAGTTTTAAAACTACCTTGTTCTGATGGATAATCCGAATCTGGTTATATAACAAAGCACACAGCGGAATTATAATATCATGGTCTCAGTATGCTTAAGTACAATTCGATAAACTGATTGTATCTAAAACGTTGTAAAGAACATTATAAATTAATACACAAATGTCTAATAATAAAATGTAAAATTATTTAAAATTGTATAATGCACTATTGAGTCTTTTTAAAAATGCAAAATAAGTCAAATAAAAAAAAATCTGATGTAGGCAGCACATTACTTTCCTTATATAATGCAATGAATTTAATACTTTTATAGTAAAAAATAGGTTATTCTTATAGTAGATACTTATATTCTGTCCAAGATATTGAATTTTTGCAATTAGTCGTCATTTTCATTGATTTTGCGTCATTTTTATCCATTTGCAATGAAATTATAATCATTTCTTTTTCCTCACATGCTTATTAAGCGTGCGAAGTTTCATGGTGATTGAACACTTTCTTCCGGATGCGTTCAGTTTTGTGTCACAGAGTGTATATAAGAACCATTTTTGTGTCACACACAGAGTGTATATAAGAATAATTTTTCAGTTACTGAATGTATATCAGAATAATTTTTGTGTCAAAAAGTGTGTATAGGAATAATTCCCAAAGTGTGTTTGTATCCCAGAATGTATATAAAAATTTTAGTTTTTATTTATAATAGTGAGACCTGCGGACATTCTGTCTTATAAGTAACTTTTAAAAATGGTGTTTTCAATGTCCTTTCGACCACCCGGTTTTGTAGAAAGCCCTCTGGTTCTTGTGTTTGAGTGGAGCGCATAAAAAATGAGCGTCGCTTCAAAAACCAATGGTGTGAAGCATTTTTGGACCTCCTCTTTTAATGCGTTTTGGGAAGCAGCGAATGGGAAGTGGGGGACTTCCTCCCTGTATTTTTTGTCGCTCCCCTTGTTTTAAAATTCTGAAGTTTTTAGAAATGTAAAAAATCGTCAGTTGCTTTTCTGAGCTCGAGTAGAGAGCACTCCAAGTGCGTGGCACTTGTGGTTTTGTGAAGTCCGATCCGGCATGCATTTTGATGCATCTCTGACCCGGCATCCGCGGTCCCTATCTCGGGCGGCAAATGCCTTTGTCGAGGAGCCGACGTAGTGAGTCCGGTAAAGAAGGCGACTCGTAGCCAAGACGAGCCGAGCCTAACTCAGCGCGAGGGCGCATTTTCTTCGGGCGGTGGCGACCAGAAAATGGAAGAATGTCGTCATGTTTTTATTTGGTTGCAGTACATACAGCTCTACCACCAAAACGGCGCGGTGTAGGACCTTGCTTCTTTAGCTGCATTTAAGCAATGGTAACTGTAATACTGCGTGTACGGAGTGTTTGTGGAGCATCAATCCCGGGTTCCTAAGCAGCAGACAAATCTCTACAAAAAAAAGTATCTGATTGTATCTCTTTGGCAAAGGCCTGTACGTAGATCTCACAAGATCCACTGGGACAAAGCCGAAGTTACGAGGAGGAGAAGGAAAGTAGACAGTGTGCCCATCTCCAAAATAATACTTGGCTAAACTTCGTTACTGATGATCCTCGACCGAGCTTCTCGTCATTGTTTTTGTGGTTGCAGGGCAACACAGTTCTACCGACAAAACGGCGTGGTGTGGGACCTTTGCTCCCTTAGCTGCAATTAAGCCGTGATAACTGTAACACTGCATGTACGTAATGTTTGCGGAGCATTCATCCCGGGTTCCTAAGCAGCTGACAATCTCTACATAACCGTATCTGATATTAACTCTTTTTGGTAAAGGCCTGTACGTAGATCTCACAAGATCCACTGGGACAAAGCCGAAGTTAAGAGGAGGAGAAGGAAAGTGGACAGTGTGCCCATCTCCAAAATAATACTTGGCAAAAATTTTCGTCTTTTCACTTTATACAAATTAGGGGGGGGGGGGGTTTGTTTGGGGAAACAAAATTATTTACTATTTTCTTTTTAATTCAAAATTTTCCGAGTCTCCGGTTTTATTTTGTTCTCAAACATTTTAATTTTCTGAAATCATCATTGTATTACATATTATTTCTACCTCAGATATCTCTTATTTTTTTACGTCCACTAAATTATTTATTTTACTTATATTTTCTAAGACTAAAATTATTTATTTTACTTATATTCGCTAAGACTTATACGTTGTACTGCGTTGATACTTTGACAACACTACTGATAACTGATTCCCGCTGATAACTTTCATACTGTCCCTTTTTTTGTTTTTGTTGCATAAAATTACCAATTTTACAATTACTATCCGCTGGACTTGCCTTCCTCCATACAATTTTGCCCGAAGTTTTATTTAAATTGCGATTTTGTCGACTACCGTGCATTTTGGATAACTATCATGCCTATCCCCACACTAATTCTAACATACTACAGATTTTTACTCAACACTACAGTTTACACAATATACAATACATAATATACAATACACAACACATACAATACTAATCATATACTTTTGCTGCCCTATGTTTTGCACATATTGTGGCACTATGCTATTTGTAACACACTTGTGCTTATTAATTACATTACATGCACATATTAATTACCACATTGGTTGAGGTGGTTGCTCTATATCTTTGTTCTGAAGAAGATAGCTGCTTTTCGCCTTCAAAACCAATTGATATCTTTGACAAAGTATTTTCTGTACTGACCAAGTTTTTCACTTTTAGCTTATTTTATTACCAGTTTGAGTGAATATTTATTTAACTTGGAAAATAACTTTCAATTCCTCGTCAGTAATTTTTTTGTGGAATAAATCATTTAGAGTATAAAATTTTACAGGGTAAAAAATACATGGCAAAGAAGGAAACGCAAGATAAATTATCCTCCTCCCGTTATCATTTTAAAGTATTTTCCCTTTTTTTGTGCGAATAATATTTTAAACAAAATTTTCCATTTGCTAGAATTTTTTTAACTCTGCGGAAGCAAATAAATTAATAGCAGTGAATGGAATTGTTTTTTTGTTGAACGGTCATCAATTAAGAGGGTATTGATCGTTCGAGACACCCGCTGTGCTATCTGGAATAATTATGTATCTAATCATGGGTTCTTTTCTATAAGAATACCACTCTTTGCTGATGCTCTTTATTATAAATACTAACTGGTAAAGCCCGTTGAGATAAGAATACAGCGTACTCTAGAAATCGGCTTTGTGGCTTTTAGTTTCAATTTCTTCATCAAATGAAAGATATAACTTTCTTTTCTGATGCGGTACATAGTTCTAAATAACAGTTAAATTTACGAATGACAGTAAAGTTTAATCTTGTCTTACTAAGCTCGAGAGCGCGCGAAGGATTGAAGAGAGCGCGAGGAAAGAATTAACAATGCAGAGAAGAGGAGTGGAAAGAAACACCGCACGATCCGTTTCGCTTGCTTCAGCACAAGCAAGGGAGTGAGGAAAGTGGGGGCGGAAGACGTGAGACGAAACTGAATCGGGTTTAAAAAGTGATCTACGTCACCGCAAGCCTTGCCTTCGATACAGGGTGATTAAAAAAAGATGGGCCAAACTTTATGAGGCGGCAGTACACACCGAACCAAGCATTTTCGTCATAGTTTACAGGGTCTGAAATGGAATGTAAAGGCGTTACAGGGAGCTTACCCGTTGGGAAGCAGTGGCTTCGTAAACTTAAAAGCGACATTCTGGTTGTCCTTTTCTAGTTGAAGAAAAAAAACCACGTATGCAAATTTCATCTGGGAAAGAAGAAGAACCCTTATGCGAACTTTCGTAACACCGAATATACGGCCTTATCAGTTTGCAGCAGTTATTTAAATCTCCAATGCCTCGACATGCTTGGTTTGTTCGAGAGGGTTTACCCGGTTTCGAATTCAAATGTGCACGGAGGGCATTTTGATCATGCCGTATGCAAGATCCTATGGTATGCAAGTTCTGTTTATTTTAGCCTTCCTGTATATGACTGCCAATAATCCTGTTGTGTAAATAAATGCTTTCTGTACAAGCTTTATGGTCGATTCCTACTCATTAGACAATGCCATACAACTTTGTAATTCACTTTGTCTATTTCACTTTTTGCTGAGTTTGTTATTCTAACCATTAGAGGTACTGCAAACCCTTTTATTCGATCGATTGTAGACACTTTACTATAGAGAGACCTAAGGTGCACACTCATGGGCCTTTCGTTACAAAGTTATTGGGCTGCTAAAGAGCTTTAAAGAACCATGTATGCATACACTCAAGCAAATTTTAACGAGAAATAAAGAATTTGCAAAATAGAATAGTAGTTGAAAATGGATTAGCTACAACAATTATATACTGCAGCCTTGAAAGGTTATGAAAAAGGCTTGAAAGGTTTTCTTTCAACCCAGAACGTCAGACCTATCCGAAGATACAAGATATCTGTTTGGATGGCCGGGACAGTCACCCAATTTAGTCTGCGACACAGTAGAGGCGACTCCCTTCTGCCGCCAAAATCTAGGAAGGATTTACAGTCTCACAGATTTAACGTGACCGTACTTCGTTTCTTCTTCTTCGACCCAGACCGTCCGACCTACCAGAAAGGTGTAAGGTATCTGTTTGGACGGCCGGGAAGTGCCACCCAATTTAGACCGGAACCCAGTGGGGGGACCGTACTTCGTTTGAACATGGAGATAGTTTTGCGGAAGAACCAGGAATAGAACGATTCTCCAAGTGCAATCTCCGTGTTTTAACCATTGGGCTATCTCGCCAGAATATTCATGCTATCTTTAAGTGACTGTTTGCACAGTAAGTGACAATGGGTATGACCCCCCTGATTCAGCAACCAAATTACTACGCTGAGTGGTTCTCCAGCCATTTATCCTCTCCCTCCTACCACCACCTTCACGTAATGCGCAGCGAGATGGCTATAATCTATATATTTGTAATAAGAAATTAGTCAAAAAAAATGCCAAAACTATGTGAGGCATCATTTAGGTTGTGTTCGAGTTTTACCCGTTCTCAGGCATTGTATAGTCTACGGTAATATATGTCTACGGTAAAAGGCTGGTATTGCATTCAATAATATTAATTAATTAATTTTATTAATTAATTTTGCAAAGATAATTATCAGTACAATGATAATTGCAAATATAATTATCAGTAAAATAAAATCAGCTCTTTTAAAATCTTTATTTAGAGAGTTGTTTTGCAGGTTTCGCTGTGGGACAAAAAATGTTTAGTTCAAAATTTGCAACACTGACTTTTTTTCATATCCTTAATAGGAAGCCAAATAATCCTTAGCACTCCTTTGAAAAGGGGGAGGGTGACCCCTTCAAACTTGTCTCATTGTGTAGGGGTTATTTTTTATAGGTATTACCTATACACTTGCATTAAAATATGTGATAACCTTAATATTTCTCGAGTGATAGGCATATGAATTTCCCTGATACCTTGTATATCAAACACTACTATTTCCTGTTGTCTTAAATGAAACCAGACATGTCGGGACATGGAGTTGGAAAGATTGAGATAAAACTCCTATGGATGAAACGCTTGAAAAGGCCATAACGCTTTGAGAATTATATCTAGGTTTCGCTAGTGTTTATAAAGCGCTCTTTGTTTCCATTTGACACAATAGACAGGCACAGTATTGAGTATATGTTATTTTCGATTATTTTTAAATTAGGATTCCCCAAGTATCAGTATAATTAAGCAGTATTTTTTCGCAGTTGTAAGTCAGAGTACAGAATATAGGGAGATATAAATAAATTGAAAGGTAAAATGATTTTGAATACGTAGGAATATACCTTGTTTCAGTTATAATTTGCATTGCGTTATTAGTTTATTTCTACAAAATGGACAGTGTAAATAACTATTTTAAGCCTTTCACCATAGAAATACACGCAATCCAGGGGCGCTTATCTTATCGCAGCGCCACCTGAAGTATTGTCTCAAATGATATTGACATTTTCTCAGTATGGAGTTTTAAATTCTTACCTTCACCTCCATGGGCCGGGATTAACACTAGCGGCATCTAGATATTATTCTTAAAGCATTTTAGCGTTTTCATACATTGCATCTAAGAGTTTTGATTCCTTTATTTAACTTCATGGATTTACACTTCCTTGATAAATACTTTTAATTATAATATGACAAGTTTTATAAAATAAATTCATCCAGTAGTATTATATTCCAAGAATAGTTTATATATAAACCAGAAAATGTAACTGGCGTTTCTCAGGATTTAAGATGCGATTACTGTTTAAAATTAAACGAAAAAATATAGCGAATTTTTCAAAACTCAACAGCGCTTTTACAATAAACACGTCACTGCTTCCCATTACAACGGATGCAGGTTGTGACATCACTTGCAACGTCATGTGCATAGCAATCTGATAATTAGAGAATGAAGCTTTTCCACAGCGAAATCAAAAATATCAATTTTTAACACTTTACAACATAGTTGAAAAGTGTTTATGACTTTGTTCATATTGTCTGCCTGTCCGTTCGCACGATAACTGCCGTAAAAATGACTTTATCAAAATGAAATTTTAGTATATTGTTGAGACGGTCTGTGGGACATATGAAAATGCAAATGAATAATATCACCCAATTAGTTTTGGATTGAACTCGAAAAGTAACATACATTGAACCCTATGGGGTCTAATTTTTCAAACATTTTTTAAGAGAAGTTAAAATTCACAAATTGCTTCGAAAATTTTAGAAATATTCAAATTATCTCATAAAATATACAAAACAAAATTCAGCAAAATATGTTCGGTAGTTTTTTAAATAAAAATTAAAATAATAATTGCACCTATATTATATGAAGAGATCACGTGACCCACTTCAAAATAAAATATAGCATCTATCTTGTATCAAAATTATGATTTTTAAAGTTCTTTTTAATTTATATTTAGTAATGCATCCGTCCTAAAACCGCTTTATTTGTGATTTTCTTCTGTGCATCTGCATACTGCGCCAACGCAATTACAATATTTTGGAGTTTAAATGATAATCAAACTTTGATCATTTCTACAAAGAAGCCTAACTTTGACGTATGGAGAATATAAACACCTCAAGCAGTAAGATGAGTTGTATAAGAATTGCTGAATTTCTTTAACGCAAAATTATTTAGCTCTGGAGTCTGCAACATAGCTGATATGAAAGAAATATTCATTGATTTTAAACGGAGAAGCAGACGATTCCATATTATTGCTTTTTGGTGAAGTTTTAAGCATGGAGTTAGAAAGAAATTTTACTTCCATGGTTTTACATTTTTAAGTAACATAAATTATTGTAGGATTGTGATAATTTTAAAAATATCGCCGGTTAATCAAAGGAATGGAAAAACGTTTATGACTGAAGTATTCACTGCTTTAGCGAGCCAGGCGATTTATATTTCGATGACTTTGAATAAAGTTCATTTGCTTCCAATGAAGTTCTCAAATATAATAAATTATTGTAATATTGTGATAATTTTAAAAATATCACCTCTGAATGTATCGCATTTTAGAGATGTTTAAATGAAACTTCATTTCAGTTGGAAAGTGTTTCATAATCAATGCTTTATGCATGATTGATCTTTTTTGTTATTCTCTGAAAATTCACACAAAAAAATAGAGCAGATTTTAAAATTATTTTACAATTTTTTTTAATTATAATACAAATATATACAGTGCTTATAACCAGTTTAAATTTTACCGAAGACAAGCCGATTAAGAGAAAATCCGGTTAAACGGGGGTGATTAAAAATGTTAAATCCATGCAATACCTCTATTGGATACTCTATAAAAAACTGGGTATTATAAAAGTTTTTAAACAATTTACTAGGCAAATAAATTATCATTAAAAATTACATTTAGTAGACTAGCAAGACAGTCAAAAATAGAAAATACACATGTAGTAGTTTATCCTGAAATGCTATAATTACATTACTTTTCCTTAAGGAATTCAGCAACTTTTTTTTGGTCTAAACTTGAATAGCGGTTTTTTGTTGCGAAATTCCACCATTTTTGTTCTAACATTCAATCAATGAAGTGGAGATTCATTCCATCAGAATGTGAAACTAGTAAGTCTCGGTGAATCTACGTCATCTGAATCTTCAGCTTCAACTTGAGGCGTGTCAGTGATAGTCAGTGATGAGATTTCATCAAACAGTATTTCGAGCGTCAAAGTTATCGTCAAATTTAAACCACTCTTCCACATCTACTTCTGTAATATCATTACAGACTACAAACGAATATCTGCAGGTCACGCGACAAAGCGAGAGAGAAAAAAAAAACTTTCATTTGACGCGGGTGATTTTTAGCATAAAGCCGGTTTCAGCAGAGAACCGGTAAAACGGAGGCCGTTTAATAGGGGTTCCACTTTACATCCACACATTTTCAAAAGTATAGAATTGGGCTAAACTTCCATTTTTGGAGGTGACGAAATAAGAATCAGATAATCTAAAACATGCATATTTTGATGTAGTTAAAAATAAATAAATAAATAGGAAGAAATTGTCCTACGTATTTGATTTAAGAAAGGTTGGCAAGGTCTCTTTCGGTCTCTCAAACGATGTCGAGATGGAAACTCTGTGATTAAATTTACGATCGCTCAGGAGCTGATTTGTGTGAAAATTGCTGAAAATCGTTTTTTAACACAAAATAACTAGAAAACTAATTCGAATTTCTAAAAAAATTCTAGCCCAGCCACATTGTTCTAAGAGATAAGCCACCTCTGTAATAATCTTCGCGGCTGTTCGAAGCTTCGATTTTCTGCTACAGAAAATAAAGACACACAGTCATACACTGGGTGACCACCTGGGAACACCGCGTGCTGTTGGCACATCTCGGGCGCGGTAGCCCGGTGGTTTGCGTGCTGGATTTTGCACGCTGCCACAACTGCCGTCGTGTTCATGCGGAGTACGACCACGTTAAACATGTGGGTTCGTAAGTTCTTCCGAGAGGTTGGTGGTAGGGGAAGGAGGGTACGGTCCCTGTGGATGCCCCCCCCCCACTGGGTTCCGGGCTGAATTGGGTGGCTCTTCCCGGCCATCAAAACGGTTACCTTACACCTTTCTGGTAGGTCGGACGTTCTGGCTCTCAACAACAACAACAACACAGTCATACACACTGACATCTTTTATTAAGTAAGATACTTTCTGTGCATGAACAATGAATTGTTGAGAATACATTGATTCGAAACCTCGAATACTTTGCACAGTGTTCGTTTTTATTTAAATTTCTCTACACATCTACATTGCAATTGCAGCGCTTAAATAATATTCTCCAACTTTATTTGCAACACAAAGAATTATTTACTTAGAATTGCTGTTGGTAAACGTTTACTTGCGCAACGCATTGTGTAAACGAACAAGCTAATTGTCCAGTCTCTGCTAATGTTTTAGAAACTGTTCCCTTAAATAAATAGACTCCTCTTGGCACCTATGGAAAATTGTGAGTTGCAAGCAGATATTCCACTTGAAAATCTGTGAATAAGATGAACAAGAAAATTGCGGAAATTTCTGCAAACAAGATTTATCGAAAGCCTCAGGAACGGCACTGAACATTACCCCCCTCCGGTCTTTCAAACAGTAATATGTTACATAGACTCAAATGAGCAACTAAGAGGATGATTATTTTCTCTAAATTTGACATTTTGCGACACTTAAATTGAATTATTGGTTAATTATGGTCTTTTGTCACTTAGAGAATGTGAAATTTTTGGATACACCGAAAACGAAGAATTCTGCAGAGAAACTCGTTACTTAAACATGAGGTTAAGGAAATAGAGAATTACATTATAGTTAAGAATGATTAGAATACACAATATTACCAGAACAAAGTTTCCGTATGACTATTAATATTTTCGATGTTATCTGTACAATATTTTCGTATGGCTATTAGTATTTTCGATATTATCAGTGCAATATTTTCGTATGACTAATAATATTTTTGATATTATAAGTACAATATTTTCGTATGGCTATTAATATTTTCGATATTATCAGTATAATACTTTCGTATGGCTATTAATATTTTCGATATTATTAGTACAATATTTTCGTATGGTTATTAATATTTTCGATATTATCAATGCAATATTTTCGCATGATTATTAATATTTTCGATATTATCAGTACAATATATTCCTATGGCTATTAATATTTTCAATATTATTTGTACAATAATTTCGAATGGCTATTAATATTTCAATATTATTTGTACAATAATTTCGTATGGCTATTAATATTTTCGATGTTATCAGTACAATATTTTCGGGCTATTAATATTTTCGATATTATCATTAAAATATTTTCGTATGGCTATTAATATTTTCGATATTATCTCAGTACAATACTTTCGTATGACTACGAATTATTTGCGATGTTATGAGTACAGTATTTTCGTATGTGCCTATTACTGTTTTTGATATTATCCGCACAATATTTCGTAAGGCTATTAATATTTTCGATGTTATCAGTACAATATTTTCGTATGGCTAATAATATTTTCGATATTATCTGTACAATACTTTCGTATGACTATTAATATTTTCGATATTATCAGTGCAATATTTTCGTGTATGACTATTAATATTTTTGATATTATTAGTACAATATTTTCATATGGCTATTAATATTTTCGATATTATCAGTATAATATTTCGTATGGCTATTAATATTTTCGATGTTTTCAGTACAATATTTTCGTATGGCTATTAATATTTTCGATATTATCAGTATAATACTTTCGTATGGCCATTAATGTTTCCGATATTAACAGTACAATATTTTCGTATGCCTATTAATGTCCTCGATATTATCAGTATAATATTTCGTATGGCTATTAATATTTTCGATATTATCAGTCCAATATTTTCGCATGACTATTAATATTTTCGATATTATCAGTGCAATATTTTCGTATGGCTATTAATATTTTCGATTTTATCAGTATAATACTTTCGTATGGCGATTAATGCTTCCGATATTATCAGTACAATATTTTCGTATGCCTATTAATGTTTTCGATATTATCAGTATAATATTTCGTATGGCTATTAATATTTTCGATGTTATCAGTACAATATTTTCGTATGGCTATTAATATTTTCGATATTATCATTGAAATATTTTCGTATGGCTATTAATATTTTCGATATTATCTCAGTATAATACTTTCGTATGACTATGAATTATTTGCGATGTAATGAGTACAATATTTTCGTATGCCTATTAATGTTTTCGATATTATCAGTATAATATTTCGTATGGCTATTAATATTTTCGATGTTATCAGTACAATATTTTCGTATGGCTATTAATATTTTCGATATTATCTCAGTATAATACTTTCGTAAGACTATGAATTACTTGCGATGTTATGAGTACAATATTTTCGTATGCTTATTACTGTTTTTGATATTATCCGTGCAATATTTTGTAAGGCTATTAATATTATCGATGTTATATCAGTATAATATTATCGTATGGCTAATAATATTTTCGATATTATCAGTACAATACTTTCGTATGGCTGTTAATATTTTCGATATTATCAGTACAATATTTTCATATATTTTAGATATTATCAGTACATTATTTTCGTATTCAGCTTGAAATCTCTTTCCGTAATATAGCGTGTTGCAGTGCCGTCCCTCGTGTCACTGTAGTAACACTTATGTGTGTATGTATATATGTGTGCTTAAATGTGTGCATGGGTCTATGGATGCAATACCTGACAATCGAATGTAGTGTTTCGCACGCAATGTAGTACGATTTTTACAGTCCATCAAACTAGAGCTCTATTGATTTTAAACATAAATGAATGTTCGAAATACTTCCTCTAATACTAAAAAAAATTTCGTATAAAAAAAAATTAGGACCTTCAATAATGTTAAATAAATAATCAGTATAAACGCAATTTTTCATTAAATAACCAAATGACACTAACTTTAGAACGTCAGCATGAACAGTTCTCGAGATTTTATACGTTTTTACTTTCCCTGCAATACATGGTAATGTATAGGGGAAGTATTGGAATCAAGCCGAAAATCGCAACTCGAGTTTTCGACGAATCTACAAGTTTCGAGACCTCTAGAATACGAAAAAACTGTTTTTAGCGTGACGTCTGTCTGTGCGTCTGTGTGTGTGTCTGTCTGTCTGTGCAATGTATGTATCCACTCTAACTCAAAATCTAATGAACCGAATTTAATAAAATCTGGTAGGTAAATCACTTGGGTGTGACCCCGGTGCTGATTAGATTTTAGTACGATTCTGGATAAAATAATCCGCCTTTTTTTGCGAAAGGGCCCGCAAAAATTGCCTGTATCAATACTAGCTGAAAAACTAATAGACCTAATTTCACAAAATTCGGTATAGAAGTCGCTTGTGGGTTACCCTGGTGCTGATTAGGTTTTGGCACGATTCGAAAAAAAGAGCCTGCTTTTTTTTGCATGGTCCGCAAAAATCGTCAAAGTCTAAACTAAAAAACTACGTATGCTTAAATATATCCATTAAATGCTTGTTTTATACGTAATTTTTAACGAAGAAAAGAATAACACCAACTTCATTACACTAGGACTAGCTGTTCTCGAGATATTTTAGTTTGTTCGTATTTTCTCTACCCCATCTTTGAAAATGCGTCCAGTTACCAAATGAGAACGAAAATTGAATTAAAAGTGAACTAAATTTAATTAAAATAAAGATAACGTGGATATAAGTCTGCAGGGAAAGTCATGTGCTATCCACATAAAATGTTTTGAAATAGATTTATAAAAAAAAATTCCACACAATTTAAAAAATAGAAAATATTGTGAAATAGTGCACTTTCCATTTGTAGTGTAATGCGATGGATTAAGTGTAACGACGGGTTAAGTGTAACGACAGATGAAGTGTAACGACAGATTAAGAGTAATGACGGATTAAGTGTAACGACGAATTAAGATATGCCACGGATGCAGTGTAATGCGGACGGATTGTTAAGTATTTTTATCGCTAACTTCTTTATTGTTGAGTATCTTTTCCATTTTCCATACTCCTGTATCTGATTCTTTATATTTACGAGAGAGGATACATTTTGTAATCATTTTGTATTTTGAAGCCCGATAATTCGTAAATAGTCATTTATTTTACCGAGTATTAATTAAATATCAATTTCAATTTGATAAGGATTTCGCACGTGGGCATGAATAAATCATTCTGTTTCGACTAAGAAGTGGCCCGAAGCCATCATCTTCAATTTACATGATGTTAATTAAATGCCAGAATCATTGTGAAGTAAATCTTGCACTCATGTCTTTCGTTGCTAATGTAATTGCATTATGAAAAGAAAGTGGAAAAGTCATGTGTTGTCCACATCAGATTTTTTTTACTTTCTCATACAATGTATTATAGTATTCAGAAAGTATTGTTTTCACGAAATTTTCGAATTCCAGATTTTGATGCCAATATATATTTTAAGACCTCTTGAACACGTTACGACTATTTTTGGGGTGATATCTGTCTGTCAGTCTGCCTGCCTGTGGATGCCACAAATATTAATGGATTTTCACGAAACTTTATGTAAGACTTTGTTATAAAAAAATCTAGAACTTGATAGAATTTTTTTGAAATTCGAGTGAAAACTTTTATATTTATATTTTTGTATTTTATATATTTTATATTTTTATAACATGGCAGCACAGTACTAAAATTTGACATGCATAAAAGAAATGCATAAAATAGTTTATTTATGAAATGCATAAAAGAGTTTATTTATGAAATGCATAAAAGAATTTATTTATGGCTGAAAGATCACGAGATTCAATCAATGCTGTGAAAAATAGCCACGATATAAACGATTCTTTTGTTCGGGATGTCATTAGTTCCCCCCCCCCCCCCCCCCGAGGTCCATGTTACTTCCCACAGGGGGTACAGTATCAAGTATGGTATCAATCGAAATATTTTTTTAAGCCCTTTAAAGTGAAGGGTAACACGTTATAATTGTGAGCATTTGGACCCATAATACCGATTTTTCAAAAAATTTCTTGTAAAATTTGAAAAAGGAAGAAACTACTAAAAATGAATTCATGTATCAGAAAGTCGAGTTGAGCGACACTACAGTTAATTACGTTCCTTATATACATATGCAACGCACATGGAAAGTATTGTGACGGGGGTCGAAAATTCGAATTTGAGTTCTCGACGGGAGAGCACGTTTCAAGCATCCCTGAACACAAATCAAACGTTTTTGAGGTGATGTGTGTGTGTGTGTATGGAGACGATATCTCGCGAACGATTCGAACGAAATTTGGTACAAAAATTACAATCCATGAATACTGGAAGCCTATTGTTTTTAAACGCAGTCGAATGCTCAACCCCCTTCCCTAAATTTTCGAGTGAAATTTTGAAAAAAATCATCAAAAAATCAAAATCTTTAGTAAAGTTACATAAATGGTCATTTCGTATGTAATTTTTTATTAGAAAACGACTGACATATACTTTAGAACGCTAGCATAAAGCGTTCTTGAGATTTTGCACATTTTGTAAATAAATTTATCAAAAAATTACATAAAATAAAAAAATATTAACTACTGTGAAATATGTTTACTTTCTATATGTAATATCATGCGATAAATTTGGTGACATTCAGCTCTTTCCATTCATAAGAAAAGATACTTTGTGTAATACTTTTGTATTTGGACGTCAATAGTCATTTATCTACTATAAGAATAACTTATTTTTTGTCCATAACGCTTAGCGAGATTTTGGCGACGAATGTGGCGGAATGTCGCCAACTTGGCGACTTTTTTAAATGCTGCCAAATTAACAAAAATGACGCCTGATTGATAAAAAGCATGCCAAATCAATAAAAATGACGACTACTTGATGAAAGTTCAATATCTTGAAAAGAACATAAGAGTAGACTATAAGAATAGCCCATTTCTCTGTCCGTCCGTATCGCTTGGCGTGGAATTTTGCGAGAAGTCGCCATTTTGGCGACTATTTTAAATGTTGCCGAAGTGACAAAAATGTCACCATATGGGAAGTAATGTTTCGTACATTCTGATTTCCGTCATATGGCGGGCGTACCTTCTAGTATATAAGAAATGCTCTTGTCTCTGTTTGTCTGTAACACTTGGTAATGCATTTGGCGAACTTGATGAATAATTTAGCAAAACAGCGTCAACTTGCCCATATTTCGCCCCACATTGAAGAAAATTTCGTCGAAATTGCAAAAATGACGCCTAAATAATGAATTGTTTATTAAAATTAAGGATGCTAATCAGTATGGAATCAATTTAAGGATGCTAATCAATATGGAAAATTGTTTATTTAGAGTTGCGTGATATATAAGTTAATTGGGTACTTTGAAATAGTTTTATATGTTATCATCCGGAAAATCGCCAAATGTACAATTCAACGAGAGAATCACAGTGCTGTGGATCTTATACATTATCTTTTGACTGTGAAGGTAGTAAATTCATTGCATTATATAAGAAAAGTCACGCGCTGCCCACATCAGATTTTTTATTTTGTTATAATTATTTGTTTATATAATTTAAACTATTTCTAAGCACTAAAAATGACATGCTATAATGCGCCCTAGGACATTTGTTCACTAGGCGACCGCCCTGTCTTCCGAATGGACTGGTCGGTTCTATATACGCATGTGTGAGTGTGTATGTATATGTGAGTGTAATAGTATTTTTTAAAATTATTTCATTCTGCAACTTTTCATGAAACAATAAAACTAATATCTTGCAAATCAATAATTTTCTAAAATATGTTTTTATTATTAGATAAAATGTTTAGATGCTATTTTTTATTTTGAAATAATTATTTGCTCATATAATTTAAATAATTGGGTTTTAAACACTAAAAAATTACAGCTACTACTTTTAGCTATGGATGACAGCTTGGGTTCGTCAAATGGGCAAATATATGGGCATGTGTGAGTGCGTGTAATATAGTCTTTTTTAAATTAATTTTATGAACAATTTTGTCTATTCTCGCTATTTTTCTTCTTTGCATTCAGTCATTGCATTGGTAGGTGCTTCGCTCTCACAGGAAAATAACAGAAATGTTTCCATCTTCTCTAACTTCTTTATTGTTAAGTATCTTTTGCATTTTTCATTCTGTTTCAAGCAATTCTCTCGGAGATAAATTTTTCGTGATGAATTAAGACGTCGAATGCAAATAGTACTGCACGAACATTCGGCACCGAAAGTTTTCTACGAACGCAGTTCTGCATTTTTCAAGTTTAATTTATATTTTTACAAAACTTAAAGAACAAATTGCAGCAGTTTTGTCGCTTCGTTTCAACAATGGGCTACGAGGGAAATCGTCTGCGCGAAGAGATTTATTCTTTCTGCGAATTCGAAGGAAGCAATCATTGTTTAGTTTCGGAAACGAAGTGAATAAGACGTGTTTTCAATAAAGCAGATAGCAATTTCTCATGTTTTTATATTACGCTAACGAAAGGTGAAGAATTTAAAGTAGAAAAGGGAGAATCTCACCAAGTTTTGTTTTTGAGAATGAGGAAAATAATTCTGATTATATATTCAAAGAACGACGAATGTAATTCAAAAAATGTTAGCACAATATCATGGAATGTAAGGCAGTATTGCAGTCTTCGTATAAACAGGCAATCTCATGTTGGATTTGACTTTAGTGTGCAATTCTATTATGATTCTTTACGGCATTGCAGATGGTAGATTCAGCAAAGTAGATTTGACAGGACATTGATAAAACTGTAAGCCTCTACTGCACTATATTAAAATTAATATATATATATATATATATATATATATATATATATATATATATATATAAAACGTCTGAAAAATACTATACATAAAATACATTATCATAACACTGCTAAATACTGCAAAATATTAAGGCGCAATGCCACACTTTCATGTTAAGCAGATATATTATAGTAAATACAAAAACAGATTTAAAAAGGGGGAAGGCAGAAAGGAAGGGGGAAAAAGGGAAAAGAAGGGAGAGTGTTTACAGGAACGACAGTAAAAAGGCCGGGGAGATTGTGACCCTCCGTTCCCGGTTAAAGCGCTTTTCTTCCCAGGAAACACTCCCGGTGTCTCTGTCTTCCCAAAGCATTCCTCCGTCCGATGAAATCAATGAAACATCCAGAAGTAAAAAGAACAAGAAGCACAAAAGGGCTCAAGATATGAAAATAAACCAAACCTGTCCCTACAGCAAAATGCTCGAAGACCACGAGAAACGTCATGTAAAGGTACTGTACCGATATTGCACCGATATACAATCATCATGCAATACCGTTTCTTTCCTCTTTTAAGACCAAGCGTACATAGTGCCTTAGATATCGAAGCGGATAATGGCACCTTGCTGCTTCTTGGAGTAATTTATTAATACAGTGTTGCAGTTCTTTTTTTGCTGTATTGAGATGTCTATATCGATTTAAATAATTAATTATTAAACCGATTTAAATGATTAATTATGTCGTAACCTCCCCGGGAACGAGGGTTCACAATATCCCCTGGCCTTTTTACTGTCGTTCCTGTAAACACTCTCCCTTCTTTTCCCCATTTTCCCCCTTCCCTTCTGCCCCCCCTTTTTAAATCTGTTTTTGTATTAACTATAATATATATATATATATATATACACACTATATATATATATATATATATACACTATATATATATATATATATATATATATGAAAAAATGAAATAGAAAATGGAATAATACAATTAGAAGTTGTGTGTTTACGGGGTTGTAGGGAGGTCAAGGAGGATTGCGACCCCTTTTCCTGGTTTAAGCATGCTTTTAATCCCAGGAAACACTCCCAGAAACCACTACACACCCGAAACAACAATCAACAGTATGTCAGGGGAAAAAAACGGAATCCCGAAATGAAGACCTTAAAGTCTCAAGAACATATAAAAGCATATAAAAATGAGGAATATATATATATAATAGTTTTCTAGCTAAATATAAATGCGGGTGAGAAAGACAAGGCGCTACTTCTTTAAACCTGGTGCGCTGTTGATAAAGGACTCAATATCAAATAAACTGTTAAAGAGCAAGATATCCAGTGCTAAACTTTCAATTATACCTGGAGGACCGACAGAAATTGTATCTTTTGTATGTAGCGATCAATAGATTTTTTACAAATAAAGTGAGAAATTGTTGGAAAAAATGCATGACTGAAGGGATGCATTTTTTTACAACAGGTGGAAAAATATGTCGCGCGTCGCACGCTTAAGTGTGTCTGTGGTCTAAAGAATCATGGGACTATGTATCAGAGTTGACCATCAAAATATTTTTTAAATTAACTGGAGTATATCGCAACTTGACCTTCACCTTTCACAATCCATTTTTAAAAATATATAAATGTAAAAATGCTATACTTATAATTTAATTAAATGCTTATAAAATTTTTTATAGATTTTGAAAGAAAATTTTGAAAAATCTGTATTGTTGATGCAAATGATCACAACTATAGCATGTTACCCTTCATTTTAAAGAGCTTGAAGAAATTTTTTCGATTGACACTAAATTTGACAAAGTAAACCTCGGGGGTTAACCCCCCCTCTCCTTCGAGAAGGGCTAATGGTGTCAGGAATACAAAATTTGTATCGTGGCTATGTTTCACTACAATGATTGTATCTGTTTCGTGATCCTTCAGTCTTAAATAACTCCTTTTATGCATAAATATGTCAAACTTTGTCCTATGCTGCCATGTTGAGAAAATATAAAATGCCGAATGAATTTCAAAGGTATGGCTCGAATTTCACAAATATTCTATCTAGTTCTAGGTTTTTCGTTAACAAAGCCGGATATAAAGTTTCGTGAAAATCCATTAATATTTGTGGTAGCTATCGTGTATACAAAAAAATCGACCACAGACAGACGGCAATCACTCTAAAAATATCAATACGTGTTAAGAAAGCCATAAAACATAATTGACATCAAAATCTCGAAAGTCGGAAGTTTTTGTAAAAGTAATACTTTCTCACCATATTCTATATTATTTATGAGAATGTAAAAATGTGGGCTGACATCGAAAAATTCGGCATATTCTCTAACTCAATTTGAGAACGATAGCTGTTTCATTCGATGTCATTTCATTCATTACGATTTAAACAGCTGGCATTCTTCCTCCTCCTTTGTTAGTGTGTGTTTACGCTAGAAAAGGAGCTAATTTCACTCCAAATCAGAAGTTGAGTTTTCTCAGACTAAAGAAGTGAAAATTAGCCCAGAATGAGTGAAGCTGTTTGAAATACGAGCGTGATATTCATAAGAGATTCTTTTGGTATAGAAACAGTCTCGTCTATGCTCGCATAATTGCTGTATGAAGACAAGACTGTGTAAAGATCCTTCTTGGCCTAACCCGGAATCGAACCCTGCTTCTCCGAACTGACTAGCCAGCTCTTTACCGTTGAGACACTAGGATGAAATAACAAGTTTTTATAGTCAAAGTGGACTCTTATCCACCTTCTAATGTCAGATTGGCAAGCAACTGACAATCTGACTAACCACGTCCTGCTATTTCTACCTCAGGTTATCTTCCTGATGCTACTGTTTTTACCCAGGTTAGTATCCTGTGTGATCGTTGTCCTCTTAATTTGTAATCGACGCCCAATATCTCAGAGTCCCTAGAATCCGTGCTGGTCGTACTAAGGTTACTTTCATACTTCCGACATTTTTGTCCTAACTTACAGGGTTAATTTGCTAGGGTGCCATTGTAAAAAGCTTTACTGGCCCAACCGGGAATCGAACCCTGGATCTCCGAACTGGCCAGCCGATGCACTATAGTTGAGCTACTGGGACGAAATTGCAAGCTCTTATAGTCGAAGTGGATTCTGTAACTGTAAATCGACAGTCATGTCTATCACAGTGCATTCAAGCTAGCTTTGCCTCGTTTTGATTTAAGGGAGACAATAGAGCCTACGTAATCAAATTAAAACTACGTGGTAAACTTAATTTTTTAAAATCAACATTGAATAGAAAATAGCAAATATCAAATTTAATGCTAAATATTTTATGAAGGCAGCACGTAAATTTTACAGCACACAATGATGAATTATTTTAATATACGAGGCATGTTTTTTATGTAAGTGCCGTTTTGCGATTCCGCCGCCGCAGCGCTACGTCGGCGTTCCGCGCATGCGCGCTGGTTACCTACATCTCTTGTCTACGCACTGACGCCATTACAGTCTGATTCTTCATTGTATACGTTGTTTACTGAGTGTTTAAGATGCCTCCGACAATCGTGAGTCCCGCCGATTGTGAAGTACGGGCTGTTATACGATTTCTTAGTGCTAAAGGCGTAAAACCGATCGATATTCATCGTGAGATCTGTGAAGTTTACGGACAAAACATTATGAGTGATGGAATGGTAAGGAAATGGGTGAGAGCATTTAAAGATGGCCGCACAAATGTGCATGATGAAGAACGGAGTGGGCGTCCTTCGGTCTTTAATGAAGATTTGGTGCAGAAAGTGGAAGAAAAGGTGAGAGAAAACAGACGCTTTACAATTTCATCAATGTGCGACTGGTTTCCTCAATATTCTCGTAGTGTTTTGTATCGCATTGTGACCGAGAACTTGAATTACCGGAAATTGTGTTCACGTTGGGTTCCAAAAATGTTGACGGATTTGCACAAAACCCAACGTTTAGGCAGTGCATTGACTTTCCTTGAGCGGTACCACAATGAAGGTGAAGATTTTTTAGACCAAATTGTTACTGGTGACGAAACATGGGTGGCCTACGTCACACCAGAATCAAAACAACAATCCATGGAATGGCGACATTCATCATCACCCAAAAGAGTGAAGTTTAAGCAAACAATTTCTGCCCGGAAAATCATGTGCACAGTTTTTTGGGACAAAAAAGGAGTATTGCTAGTGGAGTTTCTGCCTCGTAATGAGACAATCAATGCAGCGTCTTATTGTGAGACATTGAACAATCTGCGTCGTGCAATCCAGAACAAAAGACGTGGCAAGTTGAGTAAGGGTATCGTTTTGCTGCATGACAATGCCCGTCCACATGTGACTAATCGGACCAAAGATCTCATCAAATCTTTTAAATGGGAAACTCTAGATCATCCTCCATACAGCCCTGATCTGGCGCCCAGCGACTACCATTTGTTCCTGCACTTGAAGAAACACCTGGGTGGTCAGCGTCTTCAAGACGATAACGAAGTCAAAACAGTTGTGATACAGTGGTTAACAAGTCAGGCGGCAGAATTTTATGAGGAGGGTATTCAAAAACTTGTGCCACGTTATGACAAGTGCCTCAATATTCACGGAAATTATGTAGAAAAGTAGATTAAGGTACAGGCTTTCATGTAGAAATAAAATTATTGCGATATCTTTGCACGTCTTTTTTTAATTCCAAAACGGTACTTACTTAAAAAACATGCCTCGTATTTAAAAAACATTTAAAAAGCGCTCAAATATCTGTTGCTGTAATAAAACAATAAAATAAAAACTTCATAAAATCACCACTGACGCAAATATAAACTGGTCAATCGGGTTCAAAAATACAATACAGCCTTTTGCTTCACGACCGACAATAAGTCCGACCTCATTTATTCAAGTCAACCTTACTTATACACTTTTTTCAAGTAGTTTTACTTTCTTTATATACATAATGTATAAGGAAAGTATTGTGACGGGGTCGAAAATTCGAATTCGAGTTTTCGACGGGAGAGCACGTTTCAAGCATCCCTGATCACGAATCAAACATTTTTGAAGTGATGTCTGTGTGTGTGTGTGTGTGTCAGTGGGTCTGTGGAGACGATAACTGACGAACGAATGGACCGATTTGAACCAAATTTGGTACAAAAATCACAATCCGTAAACACTGGAAGCCTATTGTGTTTATACGCAATCGAATGTTCAGAGCCCCCCCCCTAAATTTTCGAATGAAATTTTGAAAAAATCGTCAAAAAATCAAAACCACTAATAAAGTTACGTAAATAGACATTTCTTATGTAATTTTTCATTAGAAAACGATTGACAGAAATTTTAGAACGCTAACACGAGCCGTTCTCGAGATATTGTACATTTAAAAAAAATATCAAAAAGTTGTATAAAATAAAATAAAAAATTTCCTATTGATAAACATGTTCACTTTTCATATGTAATACCATGCGATAAATTGGGTGACATCATTCACGTCGATCTAGCTCGTTCCATTCATGATAAAAGATACTCTAAGTAACACTTTTGTATTTGAACGCCAATAGTCATTTATCTGCTGTAAGAATAACTTATTTCTTAGTGCATAACGCTTGGCGAGATTTTGGCGACGAATTTGGCGGAATGTCGCCAACTTGGCGACTTTGTGAAATGTTGCCAAATTAACGAAAATTTCGCCAAATTGATAAAAATGACGCTAAATCAATGAAAATGACGACTAATTGTTGAAAATTTAATGTCTTGGAAAGAATATTAGTATCTACTATAAGAAAAACCTATTTCTTTACTGTAAAAGTAATAAATTCATTACATTATATATGGAAAGTCATGTGATGCCCACATCAGATTTTTTTCTTATACTTTCAGCCACTTGTGCTATTCTACCTCAGTTGTCGATCAGACTTGAAAATGTGAGGTTGCGCTTTTTGTCGGTCCTGAAAAAAAAAGCCGCTTTGTACCTTTAAAACGTGTTAACCACTTTATATTTGTGTCTATGCTGTATTTAAGCAGTTTTTATTACTTTCCTTGTATACATAATGTATAAGGAAAGTATTGTGACGGGGTCGAAAATTCGAATTCGAGTTTTCGACGGGAGAGCACGTTTCAAGCATCCCTGATCACGAATCAAACATTTTTGAAGTGATGTCTGTGTGTATGTGTGTGAAAGTATGTGTGTGTGTGTGTGTGTGTGTGTGTGTGTGTGTGTATGTGTGTGTGTGTGTGTGTCAGTGGGTCTGTGGAGACGTTAACTGATGAACGAATGGACCGATTCGAACGAAATTTGGTACAAAAATCACAATCCGTAAACACTGGAAGCCTATTGTTTTTAAACGCAATCGAATGTTTAAAACCCCCTTAAATTTTCGAGTGAAATTTTGAAAAAATCGTCAAAAAATGAAAACCGCTAATAAAGTTACGCAAAATAGACATTTCTTATGTAACTTTTCATTAGAAAACGATTGACATAAATTTTAGAATGCTAACATGAACCGTTCTCGAGATATTGCACATTTTTCAAAAAAATTATCAAAAAGTCATGTAAAATAAAAAAAAAATATATTTCCTATTGAGAAACATGTTCACTTTTCATATGTAATACCATGCGATAAATTGGGTGACATCATTCTCGTGGATCTAGCTCGTTCCATTCATAAGAAAAGACACTTCGAGTAATACTTTTGTATTTGAACGTCAATAGTCATTTATCTGTTATAAGAATAACTTATTTCTCCGTCACTAAAGCTTCGCGAGATTTTGGCGACGAATTTGGCGGGATGTCGCCAACTTGGCGACTTTTTGAAATGTTGTCAAATTAACGAAAATCTCTCCAATGGATTGAAATGACGCTAAATCAATGAAAATGCCGACTCATTGTCGAAAATTCAATATCTTGGAAAGAATATTAGTATCTACTATAAGAAAAACCTATTTTTTTTACTGTAAAAGTAGTAAGATTATTGCATTATATATGGAAAGTCATGTGTTGCCTACATCAGATTTTTTTATCGTGCAAAGAAACATTATTTTCATTCCCATGTTAAACCCTCGTTAAAGAACCTGCACATCAAAATTGCAATTTAGCGACATAGAAAACCAGGCATCTATGATTCCACTTTTCTTAGAAATTATTTCTCAATTCCCAAACATTCATTTGACTGTTTGAATATGCTATTGAAACTAAGAAAATCTAATAACCGATCTCCACTCACATTTTTCCTTGTAATCTTCCATAACGCATTGAATTGAGTTTAATTGCACAAAATAACATACGGAATGTAAATACTTCTTTGGAACATCAAATTTGTGGCTTGTATCAAATTTTAATTTCGAAATCTGGCGCATTTTAAAATAACGGCATGGTAAAAACAACGTAAATATATCGAGAAATCCTTAAGTTATGGGGTTGGTTTTATTTACATTGTTGTTCAAAATTACTCATATAACAAACTTTTAATCAGTAAATTCACACACATTAAATTTAACATTCTGATTTTGATGAACTCTGTGAGCTCTTTTGTAAAAAAGATAGATTCCAGTCTTCCAAATCGTACCCAATTCTAATTACTAGAACTGTAACTCATCAGTGATTTACTTACCAAATTTTTTAAAATTTCGAACGATAGATTTTAAGCTGGATACATGTATGACATTGATATATAGACAGACACATAGGAAGACACACACACTCACACACACACACACACACACACACACACACACACACACATATATATATATATATATATATACTATGCAAAAAAGTTGCATTTATGTTCTAGAGTGTCCCCAAACTTCCAGATTCATCTAAAACTGGTGTCCTAAATATCGACTCATTCCAATACTTTCCTTATATATTAATATTACTGTGAGACCAGAGTTTGAGAAAGATTTAGTGAGATGGTTTTATGTTTGTATCTACGATGTCTGTAATGTTTAACAATAACATCAGATTATGGCACCCTGACCCTAAAAGTCAAATAAGGTCATAAACATAGGAGGCTGAAGTAAAGCCCCGAGAGTGGTTAAATATGTTAACCAATGCAAGAAGTCTGATCGCATTGCCCTAAGGTCAGCCAATAGTAGTATAAGAGGCGTTACAGACCCCCCAGGCAAAGGTGGTGACAACTGAAAGTTCCAGAGTGATATACACGACTTGAGAATCAATAGCGATTTATCATAGAGAGATGCCAGGAGGCTTCTACGAAGATTCTGTGAGAGCGATAGCAACAAAATAGCCGTAGAGATTCAGAAGAGAAGTACTCCGCAAGTTTTGCATACAGAGTCTTCCGTAGAGAATCCACAAAAATGTCCATGTCCTGATATACAGAACTGCAACGGCAGATTTTGCGATGCATCAGGACTAAAGTACAAGCTGCGTGTCAACGTCTAAACACAATCAACAGGTATGTGCGGGTGAAGTATTGTTGACGGTCATAAATGCAATTTAGGCATTTTAATTAACTGGTCTCACACTTTCTTTCTCCGCCTCAATTAATCATGAATAATTGCCGTAATTTATTTAATAAGTAATCTATATTGTTAATAAATGATTTTATTTTAAAGTTAAAAGGATGCAATTAATTGTAGCATTATATTAATTAATATTCTTTCCAGGAACTCGCACTGAAGATTAATATAGTGGGTTAACGCGGTATTTCATGTTACAACGCAATGTAATTAATTAAATTCAATTAACTATTGTTTATGTTTCCTGCACCACAATTATCATAGCAGGGGAAATAAAAATATCAAGTTATAAATGTTTTTCCAGTGCGAAATAAAAAATCGCAATTTATAAAATTTCGTGGGATTTTTTTTAAAAGTTGGAAACATGTATGACACGGACATATATGAAGACACACACATACACACACATACACAGATGTCACGCAAAAATGATATACTTAAGTTCCAGAGGGCTCCCAAAAGCGCAGATCCACCAAAACTGGTGTCCAAATATCGACTCTTTCTAATACTTTCCTTATATATTAATATTACCATTGCAGGGGAAATAAAAATATCAGGCTATGAATGCTTTTCCCAGTGCAAAAGAAGAAAATTGCAATTTATCACCGGGATATTATTCGCGACCAGAAGACGGTAATAGCACCCTTGGAGATAATTTCTTATGTGTGTGTGAAATGCATCTATATAATGGAATTAGAACTATATTTCACAATGACATCTTGTATTAAATAATAGGGTTTCTACCTTTCACACTCTTGTAATATATAAGCGTTTCTTTATTTTAGCAAAGGAAGATAATCAAAATAGTACGTTCCACCATTTTTCTTTGCCTTTAGACTGCTGCTCTAAATATATGTAAGCAAGCACCATATATTACTGAATATGGTGCAAACTCACATTTTGAATTAAAATAAGTTGGAGGGCGGGTTTACAAGTAATGCATGCTGTTTTGTCTGTTTCGTTAGGAAGATTGCATATAAATATGCTTGAAAATTGTCGTTCATACTGAAGACAGGCAAAGGCATGATGTGGTCATGCTTTGATGACAGGAATTCATTTTTTGAAACGTATTTTAATGTAAACTGTGTCATATATCCTATTTTCTTCTAAGAATAAATGTAAACAGTCATTAACCCCTTATAAATCCCTGGGACACTTATATATTAGCCATTTATAGCCACATTCCTGCTTGAACATATTTCCATGATAGGGATGCATATTTCCCATACTACCACCATTTTTTACTATATATGTATACATACATATATATATATATATATATATATATATATATATATATATATATATATATATATATATATATATATATATATATATATATATATATATATATATATATATATATATATTTGAAATAAGAATTCTTCATATGTATTACATTAGAGCTAAAGATCTGGAATTGTTCAAAATTTTTATGAAAATTAAAGAAAAAGATAATATATCTTTAATAATTGTAAGCAAATGGTAATAATTGTAAAAATTAGTCCGCGGTTCCTTTTTGAAAACATAGCCCAAGTGTAACTGTTTCTCCCAGGCTGATTCTTTTTCACCTAAAAGTACACTTTTATATTAGTGTTTCAATTTTTGAAAAAATTTCATTTATCTTTTTAAAAATTTTAGATACTACTTATTATACCTGTATTATCCCCATTAGGAAATGTATAAATTTGGAGGTAAAAGGTTCAATAATTTTTATAATAGCCGTAGTGCTTTAAATTAGTTTTCTGTTTACATACTTTTAGATAGGAAGTAGGTGCAAAGGGGAAAGAGTATTTCTAAGTACAGTAAGTAGTTTATTTTGACTGAAGCCAGACTGCAGATATTATCACAAAAATGTAACTGTTAATTGTGCGGATAAACACTTTCAATACTTCCCTAAAGAAAGCAGACATATGCAAATTGCATGACAATTACTTCAAGGGAGTTTTGTTGTTGTTGTTGAAACCCAGACCGTCCGACCTACCAGGAAGGTGTAAGGTAACTATTTCAAGGGAGTTTTGTTGAAGTGTTGAAAACCCAGACCACACGACAGACCCGAAGGTTTACTGTAGCTAAGTGTGTGGCCGGGAACTTTATTCTAGATCCAAAACATTACAAAAAAATCTGATGTGGGCAACACATGACTTTCCTTATATAATGTAATGAATTTACTACTGTTACAGTAAAAATAAAAAAATAGGTTTTTCTTATAGTAGATACTAATATTCTTTCCCAGATATTGAATTTTCGACAATTAGTGGTCATTTTCATTGATTCAGCGTCATTTTTATCCATTTGGCGAGATTTTCGTTAATTTGGCAACATTTCAAAAAGTCGCCAAGTTGGCGACATTCCGCCAATTTTGTCGCCAAAATCTCGCCAAGCGTTATGGACGAAACAATAAGTTATTCTTACAGCAGATAAATGATTATTGGCGTTCAAATACAAAAGTATTACTCAAAGTATCTTTTTTCATGAATGGAACAAGCTAGATCTACGAGAATGATGTCACCCAATTTATCGCATGGTATTACATATGAAAAGTGAACATGTTTCTCAACAAGATTTTTTTTCAATTTTATATGACTTTTTGATATTTTTTTTGAAAAATGTGCAATATCTCGAGAACGGTTCATGTTAGCGTTCTAAAATTTATGTCAATCGTTTTCTAATGAAAAATTACATAAGAAATGTCTATTTGCGTAACTTTATTAGTGGTTTTGATTTTTTGACGATTTTTTCAAATTTTCATTCGAAAATTTAGGGGGGTTCTGAACATTCGATTGCGTATAAAAACAATAGGCTTCCAGTGTTTACGGATTGTGATATTTGTACCAAATTTGGTTTGAATCGGTCCATTCGTTCGTCAGTTATCGTCTCCACAGACCCACACACACACACACACACACACACACACACACACACACACACACACACACATACTTTCACACACACACACACACACACACAGACATCACTTCAAAAATGTTTGATTCGTGATCAGGGATGCTTGAAACGTGCTCTCCCGTCGAAAACTCGAATTCGAATTTTCGACCCCGTCACAATACTTTCCTTATACATTATGTATATAAGGAAAGTAACAGGTTAAAAATGAATCACAACACAGTTACAACAAGACAAATAAAAGAAAGGCAACGACAAAACAAAACATAAAAACAATACAATACAATACAATACAAGAGAGACATAAGAAGGAAAAAAAGAAAAGAGAGGAAAACCCCGAAGGGAAAAAACCCAAGCACAAAAATAGTATAACCAACTAAAACAAAACGAAAAGAAGTACATGAAATACATAAAATACACAGAAATACAAAAAAAATACACAAAAATTACATATAAAATTATATATACAAAAACACATGACAGTTGGGGGATGAAAAACCAGAGTATAAGTTGAGAAACCGAGGATGTAAGTCAGGGTGAGAAAATATAATTATAAAAATCCGGGTTAGGGTGTATGCAAAGTATATATACATAATAGGTGTTTTTGATACATACCGAAAAGATTAGTTTTGTGTCAAGGGAGTTTTGTTGTTGTTGAGACCCAGACCGTCCGACCTACCAGAAAGGTGTAAGGTAACTGTATGGACGACCGGGAAGTGCCACCCAATTTAGACCGGAACCCAGTGGGGGAGGCATCCACAGGGACCGTACCCTCCTTCCCCTACCACCAACCTCTCGGAAGGACTTACGGACCCACATGTTTAACGTGATCGTACTCCGCATGAACACGGCGGCATTTTGTGGTAGAGTGCAAATCTAGCGCGCAAACCACGGGGATACCGCACCCGAGATGGCCAACAGCACGCGGTGTTCCGAGGTGGTCACCCACCAAGTACTAACCGCGCCCGATGCTGCTTGACTTCGGTGATCTAACGAGAACCGGTGTTTTCAGCACGGTACGGCCGTTGGCCCTCAAGGGAGTTTTGTGTCAAAACTATGTCTTTATATAACATACACTAAGAAAGAATTGCAAGATGTTTGCTTTCTTACATTTATATTTTTTTCAATCCTAATCTTTAACAATCTTGGTGTCTATAGTTAGCCGTGGCATACCTTAGTACCACCGACAATCAACTGGATATTTTCAATCAACTATTCTTAAAATAAACTATTTTTTTTTTACAAATCAGTCGCTAGTTACAGCACGGCAGCTGGTATTCTTGAAATTATACCTCTTTTCTCAATTCCAGTATTTTGTGGTCCTATTTATATGATGCAGTTAAAGTTGAATATACGCGTATGCACGGTCATGTTTAATTTTAAAGATTCAAATTAGCTTCCCAGAATATTTAAGTCAAAGTTACTTTGTTTTCATTACAGGGTCAATATTGTTGACATGTGGAAGTTAACATTTTGAAAACGGCGCAGGCGGTGCGTAATTTGAAAGCTGAAACTGCTCGAGAAATTTCCTTCCAAGCAGTTTCTCTACATTCCCATTAGCATATACGCCTTTCTGTAAATAAATAATTCCATTTATGAAGAGTCACAGAGGGGCATTATCTAAACCCTAATGCAGAGAATTAATTCACAGATACTTTAATATTTTTGTCAATTTGTTGTTCACTTCCAAACAGCACTTGGAGCGTATGTTTTCAGAGGGTTAGTGTATGTGATGAAAACATATTTCAACTGCCGAAGTTGAGTATGAAATGAAACGATGCGGCCCACTTATGCGGCGAGAGAAGAGTTTTGATTGCTGAAGTTTAGTCAGGCCCATGATTATGGATAGAAGACCCTTTAGAATAGGAGAATCATTAGTATTGTAATTACGGCTAGTAAGCGTACCGTACTTATGGATACAAGAATCGGTACTATACATAGTTACAATAGTTTTAATGATGTTCTATCCTTAAAACATGTAATCAACATTTTAGGTAACGTAATTGAAACAAATACCGAATACTATGCCAAATATAAATGCTGTTTATATTTGACTATACATATTTGATAGTCCCCAACTCAGTAAATTAATGATCTCATACTAAATGCATGTGATTTTGCGTCCTAGCAATACACAAACAGATCACAACGTAAAATGCGCGCAAATTAGTTATAAAATGCAGGTACGATTATTTCGAAAGCACGTCATAGGTTAGGGCTTTCATCTTCAGAGCAGCAAACTGTGTTTCACTCGAAATGAGCGTACTTAAACATAGCGGTGGTAGTGACCCCTCGTGACATGAAGGAAAATTAACAAAATAAATGGGCGTAAAACATTGAACAATTTAGCATAAAAAAAGTTGCGAAATAGGACAGGGAGGAAAATGAATTAAAAATTGTTAAGCCATAACTGTGGGGTGGGACATCCCAGTGGTCAGCGCAGGGACTTCACGTGGACGAGCACAGTTTGATTCCCGGCACTGCCCAAACTGTTATCGAGTTCACGCGGAGTACGTTACATATGCGGGCATATGTGAAGTCCTTCTGGTACGTTTCCCACAACGTACAATTGTGAATTAGGATTTTCTTCCCTTGTTGGACTAAAAAAATTTAAAAAGGAACAGGCTTAATGTTGAGCATGACTTACGATTAAAACTATCTTCCATTGCACCTGATGTAACCAAACTGCTCAAAGATTGCAAGTAACACCATTCTTCACATTGAAAATGGTGAATGAAAAAAAAATTATTCGTTTATTAACTTTCTTAAAATATATTAATACCATTTTAATTCGTGTTTTAAAATTTAATGAAAACAGTACTTTATTAATTTATTTCTATCTTTTCTACTACGAAAAACCTATAATATTAAGTTTTTATGATGATAATTCATTTTCACGAGTCGTTAAATCATTATTCTTGAATTTTGGGGAAAATGCCCCTCTAGATTTTCAATTTCATATGTTTTTATATAATTTTATGGTTTTTGAAGTTCCTATATTAACGTTTGCTCTTCCCCCACCCCCTCCAGGAAAATTTTTGAAATAGCGTTCCTCGCTTTGAGGTAGGTGGTCCGTGTTTGGTTGACAGTGTCATCAGTGGTCCGTGATAAAGGAAAGTTTGGGAACCGCTGCATCATACTATAAAGAAAGTAGAAATGAACTTTTTTCAAATGACGGCATCGAAATATAAATCGTCTGGCTCTCTATGTAAAAGCAGTGAATATTTCATTCTTACACTTTTATTCCAGACTCCAGAGTTAAATAATTTTGCGTGAAAAAAATTCAGCAATTCTCATAAAATTTATCTGACAATCTCATGTTTACATTCTGCATCCATTAAAATTAGGTTCGTTGTAGAAATAATCAAATTTTGATGATCATTTGAACTAAAAATTATTGTAATTTGGCACAGAATATACATGCACAGAAAATACGCAAAATAAAGTGGATTTAGGACAGATGCAACATCAAATACGAATTTAAAAGAACTTTAAAAATTAAGATTTTTACACAGCGAAATAAAGATGGATGCCATATTTTATTTTGAAGTGGGTTAAGTGATATCTTATGGTGTAATTATTATATGGGTGTAATTATTATCTTAATTCTTATTTACTATGTATTTTACTGAATTTTGTTTTATATATTTTATGGGATAATTTGAATATCTCCTAAAATTTTCGAAGCAATTTGTGAATTTTAATTTCCTTTAAAAATGTTTGAAAAATTAGGTCTTATAGGATTCAATGTATCACTTTTTCAACCCGGGTTTAATCTAAAACTAATTGGGTGATTTTATTCATTTACATTCCTATATGTCCCACAGACCGTCTCAACAACATACTAAAATTTCATTCTGATAAAGTCAATTTTACGGCAGTTATCGTGCGAACAGACAGACGGACGGACAGACAGACAGACAGAATGAATAAAGTCATAAACGGTTTTGAACTATGTTGGAAAGTGTCAAAAAACAGACTCATCAATAATTTATCAGTAGATTTCTCTTCTATCATAAAATATTTGATTTAAATTAAATTTTGAATTGAAAAAATATTTATATATATATATATATATATATATTTACAAACCCACACTTATAAATTTGTATGAATTGGTGGCAATTTTTAGTTTTATTCAATCTTATTATTATACTGTCAAATATATGTTTTTCTTAGGTTATAATTTTATTTTTGGCCTTATGATTTTGTGATTGAAAATAGCATTGAATGATGTTTAGTAATTTCTTGGTATTGGTTATTATTCCACTTTTTAATATATATATATATATATATATATACACTACTTTACAGTGAAAATGAGACACCAAGAAGGACTGGGCAGAAAGTGATAAAAATTGACAAATAGAGAGAGACAGCAACGAACAATAAGTGATGTTTATTGCAACATGATACACCTATACACTGAGCTATAACACCGTCTGATCAGTAGGTTGTAGAGCCACTGCGGGCGGCGATACAGGCAGCAAAACGTCTAGGTACAGAGTCAATGAGTATGTGGATGGTGTCCTGAAGGATGTCTCTAATTCCTTGTCAACCATTTGCCAGAGTTCGGCATTAAAACGCGGTGGTGGCAACGCACGCAAGCGACGTCCAATCACGTCTTAGACGTGTTCAATTGGTGAGAGATCAGGGGAGACTGGTGGCCAGGGAATCACTTGGGTTCCTTGCAGGGTATGTTGGCTGTTGCGTGCCATGTGTGTACGTTAGCCTGCTGGTAAATGGCATTGGGCACCCCCCCTGAAGGAAGAGTAGTGTCACTGGCACAGCACGTAATCCACGTATCGTTGGGCCGTCATAGTGCCCTCAATACGGACCAGAGGTAACCTGCTATCGTAGGCATTGTCGCCCCAAATCATGATGCCGCGTTGTGGTTCTCCACAGATGTTGCCAGATTGGACCTGTCGCCACTTCGGCGCCAGATTCGTACATGGCGACTGTCATTCCCGAATAGAGTTTCGTCCAGAACAGAGCACCAAGCGCCTTTAATCTCCAATCTCTAGGTGTAGTTCTTATCTTCATACTGTGGCATTATTTCATTGGCCCATAGTTGGAGGTTCGAGGTCTTTGATTTACTGTTTTTAACACTTTACAACAAAGTTGAAAAGTGTTTATGACTTTGTTCATTCTGTCTGTCTGTCTGTCCGTTAGCACGATAACTGCCGTAAAAATGACTTAATCAAAATGAAATTTTAGTAAGTTGTTCAGACGGTCTGTAGGACCTATGGGAATATAAGTGAATAATATCACCCAATTAGTTTTGGATTGAACACGGGTTGAAAAAATGAAATACATTGTAATTTTTCAAACATTTTTTAAGTGGATTTACAATTCACAAATTGCTTCGAAAATTTTAGGAAATATTCAAATTGTTCCATAAAATATATAAAAAAAATCAACGAAATGTATTCAGTAGTTTTTTAAATAAAAATTAAAATAATAATTACACCTCTTATATGAAACGATCACGTGACCATGATATGAAACGATCACATGACCTACTTCAAAATGATATATGGCATCCATCTTGTTTCAAAATCGTGATTTTTTAAAGTTCTTTTTAATTCATATTGAGTGTTGTATCCGTCCTAAACTACTTTATTTTTGCTTAAATTCTGTGCATCTACATACTGAAACAACGCAATGACAATATATTTGAGTTTAAATGCTCATCTAAATTTGATTATTTCTACAACTAAGCCTGTTTTTCACCTATGTAAAATGTAAACAGCAAAATATATAGAATGAGTCGTATTAGAATTCCTGTATTTTTTTAACACAAAATAATTTAGTCCATGGAGTCTGCATGGCTGATATGAATGAAATATTAATTGATTTCATAAAGAGAAGGACGATTTTTTTCGATGAAGTTTCAAGCATAGAGTTTAATTTTTTATAGCTCCATGGTCTTAAACAAAATGTTTAAATAAAATAAATTATTATAGTATTGTGATGAATGAAATGAATGGGAGAAAGTTATGAATGAAATCCTGTTTTTATAGAGAGATCCAGGCGTGTTATTTTTTCTATGACGTCATTTGAATTAATTTCAGTTGTTTTCGATGAAGTTTTCAAATATAATAAATTATCGTAGTATTATGATAATTCTAAAACTATTACCGAGGAATGTATAACATTTTAGAGATGTTTAAACCAGGCAATTTATATTTCAATGCCGTCATTTGAATGAAGTTCATTTTTTTCGATGAAGGTTTAAGTTTTCAAATATAATAAATTAATGCAGTATTGTGATAAGTTTCAAAATATTACTGAGGAATGTATTGCATTTTAGACTTGTTTAAATAAAATTGCATTGAAGTTGGAAAGTGTTTCATAATCAATGCTTTAAGCATGATTGATCTTTCTTGTTTATATTCTATAAAGATCTTTTCTTCAAATACTGGGCAGTGTCGGGTATATTTTCCAGTCCTTTAAAGGTACTTGTTTTCCCCACATCTGCTTTTTTTAAAAACTTATTTAATAATGATATATTTCGAGAATTGTTTATGCACAACCACTTTTTTTTTTAACATTTAATGCATTGCTGAGAATAGAAACAGTTCGAACATACTGGCGTCCAAAATTACCTTCAGATGCCTAAAAATAAGCGTGGTGCGTTTACTTACGAAATATATGTTTCCTTGCGATTTTCTGCAATTAAGGATTTGAGTTTGATGCTTGTCTGTTCAAAACAGTTTTTTTATGTTTCCGAATTATCACCTGGAAAGTATCATTGAGGTGACGAAATGTCGTCCATTTAGAGGCTGGGCAGACAATGATGAAAGTAGCAAATTGGTTCATAATTAGTTTTGTGTCATATATAGCCATATTCTATTTTTCAATGTATATCTATGTGTCATGATGCTGCTATGTACCAGCTCCTAAAAATTTCTTCATTGTTAAGAAATCAGTATTTCTTTGCATACTTTCAATTACACTTGTGTTCAAAGCATAATTTTGAACACAAGTGTAATTGAATGTTCTGACTTTTCAGCGCGTTGCCGTTTATTTAAACTGCTCTACATCTTTAAACCGTTTCAAACGCATTTCGTAAATATTTAATCCTCTCCAACTTCATATGCAACGAAAAGAATTATTTACTTAGACATGCTGTTGGCAAACGCTATACTTACGCAACGTGCAAACGAAACAAGTTAATTGTTTACTCTCCGCAAATATTCTAGAAACTATTCCCGTAAATAAATAGACTCCCCCTTGGGAACCAGGGAAATTTGTGACTTGCAAGCAGTTATTCCACCAGAAAATATTTAGAAAAATTTTGTGAAGAAGAATCATCATTGGAAATTTTGTGAACCACAGTTAAACGTCGGCACCTCCGTCTTCCGAACTGCAATATTTCACATAAACTCAGATGCACAACTGAGGGGGATAATTATTTTCTTCAAATTTGACACTTTTGCGACAGTTAAATTGCATTAGTGGTTAATTATGGTTTCTTATCACATAGAAAACGGGAAATTTTTGGAGTCAGAGTAAACGAAGAATTCTGCAGACAAACTTAAAACTCGTAATATAAAAAATCTCTCTCTCGCTCCCCCCCTCTCTCTTTCTCTCTCTATATATAGTATATATATGTATATATACATGTATATGTATATACGTATATATACATATACATAGATATACATATATACACTCTAAGACAAAAAATTCGACGCACCAAGAAAGAATTATCCAAATAAGACAAAATTTGGTACGTGTAATGTGGATATATAGCAAAAGAAATTATTAGAATTTCAGAAAATTTGAATGATTACCCGATATCGTATTGATGCATAAAGTTGTGGATGGTGTTCTGAGGGATTTCGTTCCAAATGGCCTCCAATTGACGAGCTAATTTGTCTACATTCTGGGATGGTCGCAGGCGACGCCCCATCTCAGCTCAAATATGCTCAATAGGCGAGAGATCTGTGGATCTGACTGGCCAAGGAAGTGTGTCGTAAGCAGTCAGAAAATCAATAGATATGCGTGCCGTGTGTGGACAGGCATTATATTGCTGAAAAGTTAACCCGGGGTGTCGCGAAAGGAATGGCAATACAGTGGCTAGTAGAATGTCGGCAACGTACCGGTGTGCTGTGACGGTGCCACGGAGGACTATCAAAGCAGTCCGGCTATCAAATGAAATAGCACTTCAGACCATAACTCCCTGTTGTTGGGCCGTGTGGCATGTGACAGTAAGAGCAGGATCCTGACGATGTCCGGGCTGCTTTAGTCGTCTGGACTCAGTTTGAAACGGGACTCATCACTGAAGACAATTCGTTCCCAATCCAAACAATTCCACGTTGATCGGGCCCTGCACCGTTGCATTCGCGGTTGGCGGTGTATACCGTTCAGTGGTTGGCTGCTTAATGGGCGCCACGAGTGCAGATTGTTGCGTGGATTTTCACCACACGTTCGGTCAGAACGCAAAAATAATTATTACCTACCATAAAAGAGATCTCCGACATTGGCCGTGTCGATTAAAAATACAGATAAGCAATCAATAAGATATTAGAAACAAGGACAGCGGACATGATATAAAACAATAACAGAGTTTAAAAAAATATTTTACAAAAAAGAGTTTACAAAAATTAACAATGAAATATTCTACTAACATCCTACTATAGACATGATTAATCTCAGACATCATCTCGGTGCAAAATATTGGCCCCGTTATAATTAACAACTTTCAAAAATGACTTTAAAAAATTATCCGTTTTAAACATATAAGTCTCTCCGTGGTTAGACTGCATTAAAATTGGAATCAACCCGTATCTAAACATGTGATACATTAAAAATACTCTTATGCTAATTTACACACAAGAAACAATTAATCTGAATATGAAGCTATTACTCAAAAGTTGTCGAGAGAGAGAGCATTTCGTGCCAACAATAAAGTATGTAAAAGTACATTCATGGCATACCTCAGCATCTCGCCGGTCAGATCCTCAGTGTGTCGGACGGCGTCGGGGGCCCATCACGGGGTCCGCAGATTCAAGACCTTTCGTCTCGGACTCAGAAAATCAAGTTTCACCAAAAACTCCTCTCAAGAACTCACTCTCACACGCACATCTGAAAATTAACACCTCCTACAAGGGCTACGCCCCTGGTTTCCATTGGTCTGAAACCGAAGCCCTTGCATTTTCTCATAGATCGGCGTAGAGTTACATATCAGCTATTGGGTGCTGTACGACAGAGGGTTGGTTAGCACCCCAGAATTAATGTTTGACATCTGGGCCAAAATTTCCATGAACCCGGGCGCACGTGCGGCCGGAAGCGGTCAAGGGTCAGCTTTCCCTAAAAGCGCCCTGCTGTGAGCCCTTCTGAAACTGATACTTCTCTGTCCACCAAGTCGAAGGAGTGTTGATTTCACCCTTTTGCAGGTGTTCTCCTAGGGAATCATATATATATTGTGGAAGTAACATAGGAACCATCTTTATCGATTACAATCCCTCCCAAACTCACAATGTTACATATTTGCCATGGAACATAGATTACGCTCCCATAGTCTTCTATTAATGGTTCGGGTGGTCACTCCCGCGTTTGTCACACGTTGGATGGTTGATAACGACGAATCACCTGCTGCCACAGCTGCTCTGACAATCGCTCTTTCCTTCCGTTTTGTTGTCGCTCTAGGCCGTCCGCTTGCCGCTGAAATCTGCTACCCCGGACCCATTTCTGCCAACGTCATCTAATTGCTGCATCGCTCCTACACCAATGCGAGCGTTTCGCCGGTGTGCTCATCCAGCCTCATTCAATCCGACAGCACGCCCTCTTTCAAACCCCTTCAGATGGTCGTACTGGCCGCGAATTCGCCGGCGAGGAATTGTTACAATCAAGATACATAAACGAACTTGAAATATACTACACGTTTTGTCCCTGAAAGCGAGATTCGCTCCTTATATACACCACGATGGTGTTCAGCTTCAATGCTCTGTAGTTCCGACTGTTCATTCATTGCCTACGAATATTTGATCATTTGCATATTCGGTCGACAGGTGTTTGCATATACAGTTTCATTACTATCGGATTATTTTGCAGGATGCGTCGATTTTTCTGTCTTAGATTGTATATATATATATATATATGTATATATACATATGTGTATACATATGTGTTATATATATATATATTTATGTGTATATATATATATATATATATATATATATATGCATACATATATATATGTATATATATACTCAATAGTACTGGAAACACTATAAAATAAACACCGCCCCGGCGGGCAAAAATAATAATGTGCAAATATTACAAAAACAGCAATTTCGGTTACACAAAAAACGTGCAAAATTAAAAAAAACTGCCTCGGCGTGTAAAGAAAAAAATGTTTGAAACGCTAACAAAACTGTTAAGGTGGATATCTAAAAAGTAAATAAAACAAAAACAGGCTATGGCTCCAAAAAACAGTGTCATCCATACCTTAAATGTTTCCGATCGTAGTGGTCAATTCTCGGTTATTTTCTGAACTCTTGGGTTTGTTTCACCGAAAATATGTACACCTACTTCTACTCTCTCTGATTTGGTCCATTCCAATGCGGTTTTTCGCGTGGTAAGCTGGATCACGTGGTGGACTCCCATGAAAATTATTCACGCTGGCGGCCCTCAGACTTCTGAGTTGCTGTTTTTTTGCATGTTTGTGCTATATTTTTCATGATTATGTGGTATTTTTCAGGATTATATGATATTTTATGTTTTTAAGTTGAATTTTGTCCTCTTGGGTCGTTTTTCTGTTAATCTCGTTTATTCCCTTGTTGGGCACAGATTGCATAAAATTTTAACCACGTGTTTTTTGTGCAATCATAGAAACAACGGACTTTAGTATATCTGTCTAGAATGTGCCCTTGAAGACGTTTCTGGCAGATACACTATTTATTGATTTATTTTCCTTGTCCTGGTTTTTCCGTGGTCTACTTTTCCAGCCCTTCCTCGTTACTTTCTATTTTCTGATATTAAATATACGTTATTATATTGCCAGCGGTTTGATGCTGTGTTTACTGATTTGCACTCCTGCATTTTCGTTTTTATTGTTTTAATTTATATATATTTGCATATATATATATATATATATATATATAGAATATGTTAGTATGTGTATATATAAAATAGTAATAGTATAAAGTATTAAATACATAAATAAAACTGAATTAAATATGAAGTTAGCAGTTTTAGTAGTTTTTGCCATGTTTTTTGTATTTTACATTGTGTTTTCTATGTAGAAACTTCTTTAGAAAGGCAATAAAAAATCGATATCCAGGGTCATTTTTGGTACATCCTGGGATTAATTAAACCGGGGACGATAGTTTGAAATTGATTCTGAACCACTACAGATACTCATCCATCTCGTGAGGGGATCAGATCGGAGACCCTCAGAACGGCCGGCAAGCGCCAATGCGAACTTCGAAACTTTTGTGATCAAGGAGACTTCGGTGTTCAATCGCAGATATCTTGTGTTCAGTGATTGTTTTAGCGACCTAAGTTTAGGGAGTCATATCTTCCTCCATTGTTGTAAGCATGGACTGAACTAGGGAGGGGGCACGTGCCCCAGGTGTGGGTAACACAAAGCACCGATTTTGTGGAAAAAGGGGCACCAAACTCTGACAATCTTTGCCCACAGTGAAAAAAAAATATTAGTTCCGCCGTTGGGAAAAAATAATTACATTTTAATAATTTCTTTGAATTTTCACTGCATAAATATTATACTCTCTACAACATTATAATGGAAACATTTTTCGCCTATCTTGTTTTGTTTTCGAGATAGGAATCTTAATTTCGTTAATTCATCGCTAGAGGCGCTGCAAAATATTCTCACTCGATAGGGCATAATGTCTTTTCTATAAGTAAAATAACCCTGCATTTGTGGCTCTAGAACATTTCAATTGAAAATTAAACAGATGCATCAGGGCATGATGAAGAACTGAACTCCCCATACATGAGTTTAGCTATTATTTAAGAGAACTATATAAACACAAATAATCTATATAAGCACAAATAACCTATATAAGCACAAATAACAACAATAATGTAGCAAACAGTTGTTTCCAATATAAGCTGGATACCCTTCGTCAGTTCAACAGAACTAACGAACCCGAAGTCGAAAAGAGGAATTGGTGTAAGGAGGATACCCAAGGAAATTATATACCCAAAACATGGATTAAGAGAGAGACAAACAGAAAATAGCATGAAGAAAAGATAAGATAATGGGAAAAGAGAAACAAGAACAAGAGATTGGCGTGATCCAAGACGAAAAAGCGATATCTCGGCAAGACGAATCAGGTCCTAACAAGAATAAATGAGGCGAACAATGCGATACAAAGAGCCTCAAAAGAATAGAATGAGGAAAAGGGGGCGGATTTTACAATGCACTCTGTCAGACGTTAGACAAAAAAAAAAAAGAGAGAGAGTCATTATTAGAGAAGTCATTATCTAAATTACTAGAATTTTTCTGGATGTGGTAAGCTTCATTCAAAGAAGTTAGATAACGTGCATAGGTCGACGTGCATTTTTGTATAACCCTTGCTGAAGAAAACTAAAAAATGTGGTCAAATTGGTAGCAATGTTGAGTAATTGAAGATTTATTAAGTTCCTGTTTTTTGACATTAGTTTTCATATTCTTTAATACGACATTTTAAAGCAAGTTTACTTCTGTCAGTGTAAGAAAGGTCACACTGGCAATAAATACTGTAAATGCCCCAACTATTAGACATTTCTAAAGGATCTTTAAAATTAGGAAATCTTGAGTGTATTTGAAGGTTTGAAACTCAATATAGAATTGTAAATAATGACGCAATTATTATATTTACTAGAAAGTATGCCCGTCATATGACGGAATTAAATATTTGCAAAGCATTGCCTCCCATTTAGCGTTATTTTTATTAATTTGGTGACATTTTTATCAATTTGGCGACATTTTGGTTAATTTGGCAATATTTAATAAATTCGCCAAGTTTGTGACATCTCGCCAAAATTTTTGCCAAGTATTATGGACTGCCGGAGAAATGGGCTATTCATATATAGTCGTTTGTTATGTTATTTCCGAGATATTGAAATTTCATCAATTAGTCGTCATTTTCATTGATTTAGCATCAATTTTATCAATTTGTTGACATTTTCGTTAATTTAGAAGCATTTAAAAATACTCGCCAAGTTGGCTATATGCAGCCAAAATTCTTAGTCAGAATTTCGCCAAGTATATTCTTATATTTTTTCCTATTGAATTTTCATCAATTAGTCGTCATTTTTACCAATTTGACTACATTTTTATCAATTTGGCGACATTTTTATCAATTTGCCGGCATTTCTATCAATTTGGCAGCACTTTCGTCAATTTGACAACCTTTAAAATAATCTCGCCATGCTGGCAAAATTCCGCCAATATCAACAAAAAATTTCTCCAAGCGTTACCTAGAGATAGGTAAATAAACATATAGATAAATCAATGTGTTTATATCATGAATTAAGCAGTCTGTAACATAACGGAATTTTGGAGGAAACGTAAATATTCATAAATTGAGTGTTAATTTGGAATGATCTTTTTCGTCCACACTTATAAAAACACGTCAAAGGGGTTTCCTACGGATCGTTTGTGGATCTGAGTTTAATAATCTAGTAATAGCGTTTCTCTCAGTTATAGCATTATCCTCCTCCTCCGCATCAAATTGAAACGCGGAAGTTTATGCAGATCCATATATAACTGCATCGTATTGTTATAATCCTTAGAATCTGAACTTGAAAGCAACATATGGTAAACAATGCTAATGCTTTATTGTCACATTATGAAGATAGCCTAATACCAGTTATCACCAATTTACCCAATTACTCATTCCAACTGTTGCAATGCGATCTTCCCTTAAGTCTGAGAGTGTATCTATCGATTGTTCAATTATTTCAAGGCATTATGTAACGTAAATGTTATGTAAATCAGAAATTAATTTGAAATATTTGTTTATATGGGCAACACTTAACTAAGCCTCAACGTTTAAATTTGATGTATGCCAAGGAAGGATGTCGACTTCGCAAATTGCTGTGTAAGGCTGGAGTTAAAATTTTCTTGTTTGTTTTGAATCTGAATAATAAAAGAAAATGTCATTTTGTCTGTTTCTTTGTCTGTGTCGTGTGTAGCGCAAAATTCTAAGCGTCGTGCAGACATGGAATTTCGAACAGGGGTATTTCGGCTCCAGAGGGAAAAAAAGACCACATTGAGATTTAAAAAAGAAAATTAAATTGTTTTTCTTTTAGATGTAAGCTGAAGCGCCATTTACGCGATTTTCGCACAAATCGATGCCTTACCGATCGCAGAGTTTGCATCTTATTCAATGAATTAATGACTTTGTTCATTCTGTCTGCCTGTCTGTCTGCTTGTCTGTCTGTCCGTTAGCACGATAACTGCCGTAAAAATGACTTAATCAAAATGAAATTTTAGTATGTTGTTCAGACGGTCTGCGGGACATATGGGAATATAAATGAATAATATCACCCAATTAGTTTTGGATTGAATCCGGGCTGAAAAGATGAAATACATTGAACCCTATGCGACCTGCGACCTAATTCTTCAAACATTTTTTAAGCGAATATAAAATTCACAAATTCGAAAATTTTAGGAAATATTCATATTATCCCTTAAAATATATAAAAAAAATTTTCAGCAAAATATGTTCGGTAGTTTTTTAAATAAGAATTAAAGTAATAATTACACCCATATTATACGAAAAGATCACGTGAGCCACTTCAAAATAAAATATGGCATCCATCCTTTTTACTCAATGTAAAAATCGTGATTTTTAAAGTTCTTTTAAATTTATATTTATTGTTGCAGCTGTTCTAAAACCGCTTTATTTTTGTGTATTTTTTGTGCATCTATATTCTGTGCCAACGCCATTACAATATATTTGATTTTAAATGATCACCAAACTTTGATTATTTTTACAACGAAGTCTAATTGAAATGGATGCAGAATATAAACAAGTGATTGTAAGATGAGTTGTATAAGAATTGCTGAATTTTTTTCACGCAAAATTATTTAGCTCTGGAGTCTGGAATAAAAGTGATATGAATGAAATATTCATTGCTTTTACATAGAGAACCAGACGATTTATATATTTCGATGAGTTCATTTGAATATAGTTCATTTGCTTCGATGAAGTTTCAAGTTTTCAAGTATAATAAATTATTGTCGCACTGTGATAATTTAAAATATATCAGCTCTGAATGTATCGCATTTCAGAGATGTTTAAATAAAATTGCATTTCAGTTGGAAAGTGTTTCATAATCAATGCTTTATGTATAATTGATCTATCTTGTTATAAGTACTAATTTTTTTGCCTAACCTCTTCTTAGAGCTTAAATTAATTGTACACCCTTTATCCCTAGAAATATGAGCAATATATATATATATATATATATATATATTATATAGAAGTAAAAGCTTTGTAATTTAAAACAGGTTGATATAACTTAAAACCCCCTAATGTAAATAATACTACATGGAGCGATGCTCTCCTTGTACCTAGTTTACAAATATAATATCTAAATAGAATATGTATATTTAGATATTTAGATAATATATATATATATTTATCTCTCTCTCTCTCTCTCTCTCTATATATATATATATATATATATATATATATATATATATATTATATATATATATATATATATATATATATATATATATATATATATATATATATATATATATATATATATATATATATATATATATATATATATATATATATATATATATATATATATATATATATATAAATTTAAAAATAGGAACACTTTTTGAAAATAATTAAGACAATAATTATTTTAATTCTTTTTTATCATGGAATTGTGAATGGACAACACAGGGCATAAAAAACATGCATTGTATTCCTTCTATTGTGGAGTTAAAAGGAAAATGCTATCTTGTAATAAAAAGTAATTTTTGTGGGTAAAGCGGAAACATATTGCATCGGAAATTTTAAAGAGTTCTTGATATGATGCTAAAAGCACCCCAGATACAGAATTGTGTCTCCTTCCCAATAAGCCGAAATGTCTGGGTCATTTTATGCAGCTTTATGTAACAGCACCGTATTACCATAAACCATGCGATCTTAACACGAGAGTACCCTATTACAAATAATGTCCAGGCTTTATTGTCACTTCATGGTCTAATATGAGTTATACCTTATTCACCCAATTAGTCATTTCAACTGTTTCAGCCCAACTGAAAGTGTATTTAGTGCTGAGTTACTCAATATTAGATAGCATTACAAACATAGACTGCGTGGATACGGTTATGTAAACTCATACAAAACACGCCAACGGATTTTCTACAAATCGCTTGGGGGGCATGAGTTTAATAAGATGATAAAATGGCATCAGATATAATAGTGCTTTCTACTATCAAATTGAAATGTGTAGACCAATTTATGCAGATATGTATAACTTTGCTATATTTTATTAAACCATAAAATATAAACTTGAGTGCAGTAGCTTCGCCAGAGAAAATTTGGGGATGGCGGTTGTGCGACAATATAGGTAATTTGAAGTCGAACAAAGAACTCAGATGAGTGACGATTTGCTTGGAGAAGTTTACGACCCATAAATAAATCCATGACATCGCCAGTTGGAAAAATCACGATTGCGGCATTGGGCGCAAACGCTGCTTCCGAGAAACACTAGCATAATCTCCATAAGCTCCATAGGAGCCAATCAGGATGCACCCCAACATCGCACCAAGGTTAGGCCAATGAGAGTCGGGTAAAAGGATAGGACAATGAGAGTCGGGAAAGGTGTGTTTCCACGGAGCATGAAATAGATGCGATTACTAGCAAAAAAGAGTGAAACGATATAAGAAAAAGAACTAAATAAGAGATGTGAGATGATGAGGAAATTCTCGAGTAAAATTATCGCTGAAAAATCGGCAACAGCGATAAAAATTATTGGTGATATTATAAGATTGTTGTTGATTTATCAACGTAAGAGTCATGTCGTATTTGTGCGACAAGTTTGTTAAAACGCTGCCAGCGCAACTGTATAAAAGGTACGTGGTAGTCATTTATTTGTAAACTACTTGAATGTTATTCCTCACAATGTTTCGGTCAGAGTCTAAGCCTCACATTAGAATCTCCTGTGTCATTTCTTGAAATAATCAATTAGTAATGGTTTTTGTAATTATATACGTAATCATAATTGAGTGTTAAATAAATATTAATTTTAAAGATACAATTGTGCAATTAATGATCAATGCATTGTTTATTCTTAGCTAAGGTAAGTGAGTTTGCACCTGGATAAATTTGGTGGGTTATTGCGACTACTAAGTATATGTACTTCTTAAATAAAAATTACACGACATTTTATGACTTTCCTATACTTTTTATGGCACAGCTGTGGTGGGGATTGGTTACAAATTATCCTATTTGCCCAAATACGACTTTTACGAATTTCAAGGACTTCTGATGGATTCCTGGGGGGTTATGACCCCCCAAATCTTCACACCCCTTGGCGACGCCACTGCTTGAGTGCAACCATTTGCAAGCAATGTCAATGAAAGTACAAAGATTGGGAAACACTGCAATAAAGTATTATTGCACTGTAATAAAGCGTTACTGCTTTATTGCAGTGTTTTTCAATCTTGTACTTTCCATTATCTGATTTAGCGGAGAGTATGAATATATAGTTTCATATGTGATATACTGAGTATCTTGTATATTTAGCAAAGCAAAAAAAAATGTATGTAATTTAGCTACTTGTATAAATTGAGATTTTGTCAACATCAGAGTTTTTGTAATTGCAAAAACATCTGCAGCGATTTGGACCACATTTATGTGGTGTGCTACGTATATTGTGTAGATGCGAATGAAAAATATAAATTTTTATAAATACGTATAGTTTGGCTCAGAGGTCAGCTAATGCCCACTATAACATCATCTACAAGTTTTAGATCACTTGCTTCTATAGGAATTTTCAGATGTCATGGATTTCTAGTCAATTTTGTATGCGAGGAGGATGGTCTTTTGGCCATTTCGAAATATTTAGTAAAGTAAAATATTTTCTGATGTTATGGAAAACTTTTCATAACTTATTCTACTCTATTTAAATGCTTTTGACAATATATTTGTTTGTATAACTACGAGTATATATGCTGACGTTTAAAGCGCAGATTCTCAATTAAGTGCTTGTCAATTCGAAAATTAATAAAGAATGCATTTTTATAAATTTGAAAAAAAGTGAAATCTGTAACTGACTACTGTTACCGTGATCCAAGATAGGCGTGCTAATCCGAAAAATGAATAATTTGATCAGAAATGGTATGAAACAAGGTGAAGAAAACAGCGGAAGATTTCGAAACATTCATCTAAAATACTGAACAATGCATATAAATATTGAATAATGCATAATAATACTGAATGATCAATCATGCATAAAGCATTGATTAGAAAACACTTTCCAATTGAAATGCAATTTTATTTAAATATCTCTTAGGTGTGAAACATTTAGCGCTAGTATTTTTAAAATCATCACAGTACTACAGTAATTTACTGTATTTGAAAACTTCAAACTTCATCGAAAAAGCCAATTACACAAAATGAACTTTATTTAAATGACATCATCGAACGATCTTTAAACATGACGATCTTTACACAGAGGAAAAAAATGGACGAGATATTTTCTTTTGAAACGAGTCACGTGATCTCTTCATATAATATGGATGTAATTATTATTTCAATTTTTATTTAAATACCACCCAACATATTTTGCTGAAATTTTTTACACATTTCATGAGATAATTTGAATATTTCCTAAAAATTTTAAAGCAATTTGTGAATTTTAATTCTGCTTAAAGATCTTTGAAAAATTATGTCCCATAGGGTTCAGTGTATTTCACTTTTCTTAATAAGGGTTAAATCCAAAACTAATTGGATGATATTATTCATTTTTATTCCCAGACATCCCAGAGACCATCTCAACAACATGCTAAAATCTTATTTTGATAAGATCATTTTTAAGGCAGTTATCATGGGAACGGACAGACAGACTGATAGATAGGCAGAATGACCAAAGTCATAAACACTTTTCAACTATATTGGAAAGTGTTAAAAACTACAAAATTTAATGGCGACCAAAAAAGTTTGATGTAAAAAAACTGGTTTAGGAAAATAAAATAACTAACTTCAGTAGAAAAGATTACAGAGAATTTACAAATAAAAGAAAAACTAGTTTCAGAAACTAAATGTGCTACCAATAACAAGAAAAAGGAAATACACAAGTAAACAAAAATATCAGTTTTGAAAATAGATTGGTTACCTGCATCGTGAAAATAAATACAGATAACTTAAAAAGTCAAACGATCAGCTAAGGAAAAAATTAGAAACTAGATGAAGAAGAAAGAACAATTACATATATAGGAAACAACCGGTTTCGTAAAATTAAATAGTCAACATCAAACGGAAAAAATTAAAACAAACAGTTATAGCGAAGTACAACGAGAAAAGAAAAAGGAGTAGTCACAAATAGTGAAAACACAAACACAAAATTATAAACTTAATGAGCAAACAGCATCAATAGAATAGAAAAGAAATAGCAGTGTAGCAGCGAGCAACAAACAGTTTAGGAAATAAAATGTATTACTCTTTATCTGGGAAAGAAAACTTGATTAAAACACTAGATTAAAAGAAACTAGAATCAATCTTTTCGAAAATAAAGTCTTCAGAATGTTATTAAGTTTTTATTTTCAGAATATATTGAAAAGCAGCATGGTCAATTTTTTAATACAATTCTGTTTTTTTTGCTCGCACACACAAACAAACACACACATATACATACACATATATATATATATATATATAAAGATATAAATGGAAAGTATAGAACGGGGGTGACCATATGCCTTTCATAAAATGGTAGGGGTGGATTGCAATACCCCTTTCCCGTTTCAAGCAGCTTTGGTAGCGAAATGGTTTTTGGTATAACTCAGCATATTGGAACCTTTCATATTGAAATCCACTCATCGTTACTTATGTATATATATATATATATATATATATATATATATATATATGTATATATATATATATACATAAGTAACGATTTCCCTGGTAGAATTTCGACTTGTTCATTCCGGTGCTTCTAGATTAAGCTGTTGAGGTTGATCGTGTATACACGTGGTGAGGAAGAAGGATTCATGCCGCATGGTAATACAATTTTCTTAATGTATCCTTTTTTCATTTTTTGATGTCTGTAGTCTGAGTTTAAGCATTTATAGTAATGTACTATTGCTTAATCTGAAACAGGCATTTGTTTGGGTTAATTAGAATTAAATACTCAGACCTGAAGATGAATTTTATTCTGATTAATCATCGAATTTGGAAAGGTTCTGTTCTTTTCTCTTATTGGCATTATGGCCGTGAATTTGCTTCTATGATGTTAATATTACTTGAATTGTATTTTTTTTTTTTTTTTTTTTACATATTTCTTATTATTTCATTTCAAATATATATATATATATATATATATATATATATATATATATATACATATATATATATATATATGCGTATATATATATACAGGGTGTATATGAACTGATGGTCAGACCTGTAAGGTGTTATAGAATTCACCAAAACAAATAACTTTCACAATACAATGTGGGGTCGGAAAGCAAACGGCGAGCCGCAAGAGGGCGCTTTCTCTGGAGTGGTTGAAACGTCGCGTCAAAATGGAGAACACAGTAAATCAGCATGCTACACGTTCCAGATGCACCCAGCAAAGGTTTTCCGTGAATGTGTGGGCATGGATTATCCACGACTAATTAATTGGCCCGTATCTGTCACCAGACCGCCTAGACGGACAGAAGTACCTCACCTTCCTCCAGCAGTTACTACCAGATTTACTACGTGTTATACTAGCGAGTTGTATATAGAGCGATTTTGTGGTTCCAGCACGACGAAGCTCCAGCACATTACACCAGGATTGTGCGGAACTACCTGTGCATTGCCTTTCTGAACAGGTGGATTGGCCGCGGTGGGCCCGTCGAGTGGTCTCCCAGATCTCCGAATCTGTCCTGCCTGCATTTTTGCCTCTGGGGACAGCCAAAAAGAGCTGTTTACGAGACGCCCATCGAATCACCAGAGGACTTTGTCGCCCGAATTAGCGTCGCAGCTGCAGACGTTCGTGAAATGCCTGGAATCTTCCAAACTGTACGCAATTCACTCCGTCGCCGCTGTGACGCCTGTTTCGCAGTTGGTGATCGTTCATTTGAACATTTGTTGTAAATATTTTGTAAATAAATTTCCATTATTCGCCTTTACTGTGTTCTTCATTTTGATACAACGTTTCTTCCATTCCAAAGAAAGCGCCCTCTCGCGGCTCGCTGGTTGCTTTCCGACCCCACATTGTATTGTGAAAGTTGTTAGTTTTGGCGAGTTCTATAATCCCTTATAGTTCTGACCATCAGTTCATATACACCCTGTGTATATATATATATATATATATATATTCTTTTTTAAGGGGATTAATACCTTAAGTACCTGTATTACATATATGATTTATAACACAAATAAAAATTTAATTTAATGGTGTAGTTAAGGAATTATATTAACCAATCTTTACTACATGTCATTCTTTTTCAATTGCTTAATTTATATACAGGGTGTCCCAAAAAGATTGACCCGCGCTTTAATTCTTTACCTGTTGAAGATAAGTGGGCAATGTAAATTGCAAAAATGTTGAAAGTAGGGTAGGAAATAAGACTACATTAATGAAATAGTCCTCCCATTTATTTTCAAAAAGTTACACTTCTTAAATTTCTATACGACCCCCTTAGACAAATTTAGTAAATCAGAATATTTTTGTTTTTAATGTAACAAGATCATTAAAAAAAAAAACCCGCATATCTGTAAATTTAAAATTGAGCGAGTTATATTTAATTGAAAATTGAACATTGTGAATGGGGACCATATATCAAATTAGAAGTGTAAATTTGTAAAATATCACAAAAAAGATAAAACTGGATGATAATATATAGGAGACATTTTTGCAAATTCCGCGTAGGCTCATGATGCAATCACGGATTCTTAAGTACTTTTCAATAATAAAGTACTTTTTCAGAAATTAAGTACTTTTGAGTTCTTTTTTTATCTAAACAATGTCCATCGTCAATTTGTTTATGATCCCTATTTTCACTGATGAAACAGCCTTTCACATGGTACAGAAAAGTTACATAAGTCAGAGTTTTTCATTTATCATAATTCAGTTGATTTTAAAGATACAGATATGCGGTTTTTAATGATTTTGTTGTATTAAAAATAAAAATTTTCTGATTGAACAAATTTGTCTAAAGGGGTCGTATAAAAATTTAAAAAGTGTAACTTTTAAAAATGAATGGGAGGATTATTTCATTAACGTAGTCTTATTTATTTCCTACCTTACTTTCAACATTTTTGCAATTTACATTGCTCACTTATATCCGAAAGGTAAAGAATTAAAGTGCGTTTCAATAATTTTGGGACACCCTGTATAGAACTGGAAAAAATCTGATGTGGGCAACACATGACTTTCCTTATATAATGCAATGAATTTACTACTTTTACAGTAAAAAAATAGGTTTTTCTTATAGTAGATACTTATATTCTTTCCAAGATATTGAATTTTCGACAATTAGTCGTCGCTTACTTTCATTTAGCATCATTTTTATCCATTTGGCGAGACTTTCGTTAATTTGGCCACATACCAAAAGTCGCCAAGTTGGCGACATTCCGCCAAATTCGTCGCCAAAATCTCGCCGAGCTTTATAGACGGAGAAATCAGTTATGTGAGAAATCAGTCAGTGAACGTGTTTCTCAACAGTTAATATTTTTTTTAATTAATGGGATTTTCTGATAAATTTATTTGAAAAATGCGCAATATCTCGAGAACGGTTCATGCTAGCTGTCTAAAGTGTATGTCAATCGTTTTCTAAGGAAAAATTACATAAGAAATGTCTATTTGCGTAACTTTATTAAAGGTTTTGATTTTTTGATGATTTCTTCAAAATTTCACTCGAAAATTTAGGGGGGGGTCTGAACATCGCTCCATTCGTTCGTGAGATATCGTCTCCACAAACTCACTGACACACACACTCACTCACACACAGACATCACTTTAAAAATGTTTGATTTGAGATCAGGGATGCTTGAAACGTGCTCTCCCGTCGAAAACTCGAATTCAAATTTTCGACCCCGTCACAACACTTTCCTTATACGTTATGTATATAAGGAAAGTAAAAGAGAGGTATTTCATACCAATTTAGTACCTGTTTTATTAACACTTTACAACAAAGTTGAAAAGTGTTTATGACTTTGTTCATTCTGTCTGTCTGTCTGTCTGTCTGTCTGTCTGTCTGTCTGTCCGTTAGCACGATAACTGCCGTAAAATGAGTTTATCAAAATGAAATTTTAGTATATTGTTCAGACGGTCTGTAGGACCTATGGGAATATAAATAAATAATATCACCCAATTAGTTTTTTATTCAACCCGGGTTGAAAAAATGAAGTACATTGAACCCTATGGGACCTAATTCTTCAAACATTTTTTAAGTAAATTTAAAATTCACGAATTGCTTCGAAATTTTTAGGAAATATTCACATTATCCCATAGAATATATAAAAAAAAATTCAGTAAAATATGTTAAGTAGTTTTTTAATTAAAAAAATTATTTAATATAGGGAAAAAAACAAATTCAATTAAATTCTGACTTTGGGATATCTTCCAGAAAGAAAAGAGAGAGATATTATATAATAAATATCTCTCCATTTGTTTAAACGTTTTGCATATGGGAGTGGCTTCATATTTTAAAATAAATTTGGTAGATAACAATTTTTCATTTTTTTAAAATTTTATATAACTCTTCTTGATAAATTTAATTGATGGCATTTTAAATGCACTTTCCTACGTCCTAGAGAGTTAAAATTTGGTACACAGCTTAAATTTGTTGAACATTTTATTCGACAAAAATTTGATGGATCTTTAAATATAGATCATACATTTTTTTCGAAATGGCCTGAAAATAATCCCCGTTCACTTCTATAAATCATTGGTGTAATATTGTTAAAAATTCTGATGTGGACAGCACATGTCTTTCTCTGCAGACTCATATTCGTTCTCTTTATTTATTCAATGATAATTTGAGTTTATCTGCACAACATAAGTATTTTAAATGACATTGAATTTACACGTTAAACTTAAATTTGGTTCTCATTTGATAGCTGGACTTATTGTCAAAGGTGGCTTAGCGAAAACGCGAAAAAACTAGAATATCTCAAGAACGGCTAGTCCTAGAGTAATGGGGTTAGTCTTATTCTTTTTGTTGTCAAAAATCACATATAAAATAGGAATTTAATTGATATAATTGAGCACACGTAGTCTTTTATTTTTATATATAACGATTTTTGCTGGCCATTTCGCAAAAATAGCCCGTTCCTTTTTCCCGAATCGTAGTAGAATAACCTACAAATGATTTATATACAAAATTTTGTTAAATTTGGTATATAAATCACTTGTAGGTTATTGAAATATTATACTCCAAATTTTGTTAAATTTGGTTCATTAGTTTTTAGCTAGAGTGGATAAAGGCAATTTCTGCGGCCATTTCGCAAAGAAGGCAGATTCTTTTATTGCGAATCGTACTATAATCTAATGAACATCAGGATTTCCCACAAAAAACATACCTACCAAATTGTATGAAATTCGGTCCATTAGTTTTTCAATTAGAGTGGATGTAATATCCACACAGGCACACAGAAACATACACAGATACACCCTTATACACACAGACGTCTTCCTAAAAGTAGTTTTTTCGTGTTCTAGAAGTCCCAAAACCTGTAGATCCTTTGAAAATTCGAGTTCCGATCTTCGGCACGATTCCAATACTTTGAGTACATACACATACACATATATATTATCTGTGTATTATCTGTGTATCTAAATTCCGTGCCTATGCAATTACAATAGTTGTGATTTTAAATGATCCCTAAACTTTTATTATTTCTTCAAGGAAGCCTAATTTTAACATATGCAGAATGCAAATATCTCAAGCGATTGTGAGATGAATTACATAAGAATTGCTGAATTTTTTTCACACAAAATTATTTAGCTCTGGAGTCTGAAATACAAGTTATATGAATGAAATATTCATTGATTTTGCATAAAGAATCAGATGATTTATATTTCGATACAGTTTTAAATATTTAAGTATAATAAATTACTGTAGTACTGTGATAATGTAAAAGATATTACCACTGAATGAATCACATTTTAGAAATTTTTAAATGAAATTACATTTCAGTTGGAAAGTGTTTCATAATCAATGCTTATGCATGATTGATCTTTCTTGTTTATAATGTTTTATTTATAATGTACTCTTTAGCTTCTTCACAAGCTTATAGTATGGTCACTATTGATATCATATAATCACTTCAGACCATCTTATTTTCATTTTTGCTGTACAAAACATTTCAATAAATGATCAATCTCTGGTATATATATATATATATAATATATATATATATATATATATATATATATATATATATATATATATATATATATATATATATATATATATATATATATATATGTATGTATATATATATATATATATATATATATATATATATATATATATATATATATATATATATATATATATATATATATATATATTTGTATCCTAATATTCTTCTCATCCGCCTTTCAATTGTAGTGATATGTAACCTTCTATATTTATCCTTAGCCTTGGTCTATAGTTACTCATTTGTAACAGATATGCTAGAGATGGTTTTTTTTGTGCATACAGTGGTTTATGCATAGTTTTCGATTAAAATCTTTTATTATATATATATATATATATATATATATATATATATGTATATATTGCAGATAAAGTTTCGAAATACACTTAAAAATCGATGTCGATATTAAATTTAAATTGTGTATGCTAGGAGTCCCCAGTCAACCCGTTGCTTCTGTGTTGTCCCTTTTTCACCAACTTTATGATGATTTATAAGAGGATGGCATTTTAACGAAAATGCATTTACTCAATGCATTTTAACGAAAATAATAATTCTCAAGACATCTAAGCAGTAACTCATAGGAAATATTAATAGTGCATTTATGAAAACAGCAATCCGAAACCAACGTTTTATTCAAATAAATGAATAACTTCCCTCTGTGATTTATCTCAGCGTTCAACATCTTTCTTGAAATGAAAACTAATAACTTCTTTTCCTTCAAATTAAAACGAAGAATTCTCATCAGTCCTTTTCTCCCGCAACACCAGTCGCAACAAAAATACAAATTTCGAATCATTTGTCTGAAACGAGAAATTACAAATGACAGGAGAATTCTAATAAATGCGCGTTCGTATTAAAAGAACAAAAAAGAACATAATGTTTAGGAGAGAAAATAACTTTAACGTCGATGTCTTGGTCAGAGATAGCACATTACAACTCAACTCCTCTCGAAAGTACTGATAAGAAACAAGATCCGGATGGGCTCAGACAAACAAATCAAACTGTGATGACACAAATCATAGCCATTCTTTACGCTTTATTAATCATTTGTGTTCTTCTGAATTTTAATTTCATGTAAACGGGGAAGAATACAGGCATTTTTCTTGCAATGGAAACAATTGCTAGATACTAGTTTATTTATGTTCAGTTTTTGAAAACAAAGAATCATATTCATTCTCAAATATGACCAAAGTTCATTTATACTGTGTATGAGTGAATAAATAAATATAATTATATAAATCAAGAAATTATTTATGTTGTAAAAAATTATGTAAATATAATATAATATTATATAATTATATATTTAAATAATTATAAATTCGGCACACATTTAAAAAAAACTTAAAGTACTATTATTATTAATTATAATATTATTGTTAAATTAAACTTAATATACATGGTAGTAATTTCGCACATAGTGAATTTATTATTAAATTGTACATTGCATTGCTGTGCCGCTATATAAAGCCCTCCAATTATTTACCTTTGCGTGAGTTCTGTAAAGGAATTATTAATTAATATAATATTAAATGGATCACAGCATTTAAACATTAACAATAAAACATTTATTAACAATATAAACACTTACTAATTCCTTACACAATTAATTATTAGTTTTGGCGGGGAAACATGTGAGACATGTGAGACCAGTATGACTAAAATTACATGTATCTACGACCTTTGATTATTGATGAACACATACCTTCAAGGCTGTCTTGGACTATGATCATTTATCAAAATGCTGGCATCAGTAATTCGTACTCGCCATAACTCGCGGTGTGTGGCTCCTTCTCGTACTCTGATTGCACTCACACATCAATAGATCTCGCCATTATTTTGGAACATCTACGGAACACTCTACAAGTCTGTATTCACCAATTCAAGTCATCGTACAAGTCATCTCTAAGTCATAATGCCGCCCGAGTATTAGCACAAGTGTACCAAGTCATAATGTCGAAGTTATATGTCGAGACGTTCTCACTTCGGTCACCGGTTGTGGTTCTCCTTTTCTCTGGGGTGTCATTTCCCCCCCTTACTTTCATTTCTAGCATTAATCATGACGCAAAAAGCACCCTTTTCTATAGGATAATCTTTATCCAATGGCATGGTTCACATCCTCGTAAGGGCCCGCTTGCTCCCCCTTGTCTTGGCGCCCCAAAATTTATGATTTTGTGACCATTTGGGTTCACGTGTTGTAAAACTCGGCGCCATCCAGACTGGCAGTATTGTTTGCCGTTTAGTACACAATAAATTACACATATAAACTTGTCTCATCAAAGTGTGAGGTCTATTTCTTGCTCTCCAAAAAGACTCAGATTTGCATATTGTAGTGAGAATCTCCCAGAAAACTATTCTGTCGTTTTCCTTTATTTTATCCTGACTCCATATATATAAATAATTGATATCATTTGCTAACGGAAAAAGCTTTTTATTTAGAATTCACCAGATTACAACCTTTTTACAAGATTCCATCATTTTACAAGTTTTTAGTTCTATAACATACAAATCCACTGTTTCCACTGACTTTATTACAGAATAATAAAGATAAAAAATAAAACGATAATATGCAACCATAGATATAAACATTTTGAACTCTGGTTCCAAACTATAAGTGGGGGAAAAATAAGGAAAAATTGTAGTAGACGATCTTAATGCTGCTTTTGACACATATGCAGCATGCTCAACGCTTCTACCTTGACTTTTAGAAGCGAGCCTCAGAACTTTATCAGCATCGTTCGAACATTCGTATTTCGGATGCTACCTGCACGCGCGTTATGATGTAGCTCTATTTTAATAATGTTCCTGTATATAATCTACGTAATATTTCTGTAAATCTAGTTAGTATGTTCTTGTAAATGAATCTATGTTTTATGCTTGCCGCTGTAATGGATACTCTTCAACATCGCACCCTTATGTATGGCCCTTCGTCATAGAAATATTTGTACCGTAAAACTTTTAGATAATTTATGGATTTTTTAGCGTTCCCAAACAAGCCTCCGAAAATAATATTTCTTAAAAATTCTGTCTAATAACGGAAATAATTCATGAAATATATTCATATATCATGTATAAAAACACAGTGATATGAATTTAAATATTTATTAAAGTAAGTTAATAATCGCTTTGTATAATCTATTAGACTTGGTCTACCCCCTCTCTACGCATCCTTTCATATGAAATAAAAACAAATAACATTGTCCATAAACAAATAACATTGCCATTGTCCTACCATTTAAACGTTGAATTCTCATTAGCAGTCTTCCAATCACAGCAAAAATATGTCTTGAATCTTATGAGAATGAGAAGTTCCAAATGTCAGCTAGAGGAATGCTAATAAACGCGCATTCCTAATAAAGGAATGATGAAAACATAATAAGCAGCAGAGACAATAAATGTAATCCTGACAACTTAATCAGATAAAGCACCTTACAACTCAACTCTTCTCGATAGAACTGACAAGAAATAATTTATAACGAAGCTGGATTAGATGCTGGTGTTCTTAAGTAAGTAAAAACAATTTTATTTAATACTATTGTTATGAAATGCACTCCCTTGTTTATTAATTATTTTCTTTCGAAATTTAACTTTCGGCAAATTCTAATTTACTTTCGATTCTAAAACGTGTTCTCAAAATTTTATTCTAAATTCATAAAGCGCCATTTCTGTATTCGGCCTTTTTGGATATTTCCCGCCAGTTTTGGTAAACCTTGGCGTAGGGTTTTGTTCCCGCGCGTTTGTTCATGTACCGCGCATTTGCATTTCATATCTTTTAACATGGGAACTCGTTTTCTTTCGTCATGAACTACCGCAAGTATATTAAAGACGCTTATGTCTGTTTTTGGTAAATAGTTTCAGTTGGCGATGTAATTCCAAGGCAGGAGGACGTGTTCTCGCCCGCGGGGCGAAAAACAGAATGTATTCTTAAAAGGATGTATCTAAAATTAAATTAATAATGAAGCAAATTGTTTAAGTCGCGTTTTAATGTAATTTCGAAGAGTCGCGAGATTTGTTCATCATAGATTGATTATTCTGAGATGTCTAACCGGCGCAAACCACTATCAGATCCACCGTTGTATTCAACGAATATTGCTTTGTAATGTTGGAAAAAAATCTAAGTGTAACTTCAAGTATCATCGTCAATAAATTCGATGTCTATTACTTCTTGATGTATATGATTTGAAACATGATAATTTCTCATCAAATAAAGAAAAACGTAAATTTAAAGGATTCGAGTCATCATTGCTTATCTTCTACTATCATCACGGCGCCATCAGCTCCATTCGCTGTATACAATGTATTGATACACTGCTTGTATTGATCACCAATGTATTGATCACCCTTGCCACATCAGCGCGGATCTCCCATCTTCTCCGATGCCTGTGAGAAACCGCCCGCAGCGATCGCGCTCCAGTTGCTTGTCGTGCAATCCTATTACAAATGTCGTTTGTAATTCTTATATAAATCGGTGGCATTTCATCTTATTACAAACAGTGCCGTGAATTTCTTCTTATTACAAACTTTCCCGGTGGCATTTTTCTTTTTATTACGCTGTTATTAAAGAATCATTTGCACTCTTCAGTATTCTGCATTCACCTGAACGCAAACAAATACAACTGTGTTTGGCATTAAAATAATGAATATTCATTAAATTTTATTCACTTCAAGTTAACTTGAAACTTTCTTTGAATTGAAGGTATAATATGATAGCAAAATTTAATTTATACTATTAAAAAGTACCAGGAAATCTATCTACCTACCAGTGGCGGTTCGCCAGGTTATGAAGGTGATACGCTGCTTCCCTTAAAGTTATAGCGAATTTTTACACTCGTTTGGCTCTTTTTGGATAATATTTGGCAACACTTGTGCCAGTAGCGCGATGTGCATTGATGATGTTTGTCGAGGAGAAGGGGGAATTCCGCCACTAAATCCGCTTCACCCATTCCTGAAGTAATGTGTCGCCACTGCTACCGTCCGTTTGTCGCCAAATGGGCTAAATCCCAGAGACCGGTACGGTCGTTTTTTTTTTTATCGCGTCAAATCGGAGATAAGCGGAGTGCTATGTTGCGACCTTGGTAACTCTTTAACTCTTCATAATCATGGTAACCTGGTGAGTTGGTTGTATACTATGGCAACTTTCTCAACATCGGGCGTCAGAAACGTCGCCAAATTCAAGACCGTACCGGTCTTTGGGATAATGCCCCTAAGTGAAGGGGATTCAAAAGTTTCCGGAATCGAATTATAGCGTACAAACAATTAGTAGAGAGTTGTAGCGCTAGTCTAAAGTTTTCATTTCCAGTATGCCAAACGGCGTTACACTTATTGAATCTAGTCCATGATTACGGACTTTGTCTTGAGTGTTTGCACCAAACGGCGTTACACTGATTGAATCTAATCCATGTTCACGAGCATTGTCGTGAGTGCTTGCTCGCAGCCTTTAGGTTTTTTTCTCTCTTATTTTATGGGAAAATATCGTGAAATTGTTCTTAAGGATTGCTGACGTACTACTAATCCGATTTTTGAATTCGCCCAGTACTCAATGTTTCACCATGACAACGGTCCAGCGAAACTAGCTGCTTTTCAAAATAGTGCTTTAAAGGGAGGGGGATAAATGAAAATGTGTTATATTATTTCTAACTATCATTTTTTATTAGCAATTCTTGAAGTTTTGGGGTATCTCCTTGTATTCTGCGTAAAATTCGGCGAATACTTGACATTGGAATCTGTAGTTAACATTTAATTGAATCTAATGATCTGGACATCGGTAAAATCAAATGGAAAGACATAAGTTAATTTTTAAAATATTTGCAGATAGTTAGACCTTAAAATCTAATTTTAACGAAAAGAAACCCCAGAAGAATTTGAAGAATTTTGTAGATTATCTATGCGTCCTGAATTGCTAATGGAACAGAATACAGTAGCATCTGATAATTTAACAAGAAAAAAGTTTATTTATAAGAAGACTGATGCGTTATATTTGGAAATGATATTCATTTTTGCACACGATGTACAGTTTTTCTGCAATTTTTGTTTTATGAGAATCTGAAATTTGGCATATGGTATTTCTACATTGAACATTTACAATAATCTTTGAATATTTAGATAAAGAAAAAATTCTAGAAAGTCACATTTATTATTTTATTTCCCAGCAGATCAGTATAATGTATAGTTGTGTATGCCCAAAGGAAAAAAAATTGTAAAAATACCTGTTTTACATTTGAAGAATGGAAATTTGCGGTGGTGTGTGTGTGTCTATGTGTGAACTATATGGAGATCTTCAGTTTCTACAATGTTATTAAAATAATAAAAGGAAAAACAATCGTGCAGAATTTTTATTTTTCATGTGCCAATGTGATTGCAGAGATTTAGCAGAAACATGGAGTAGAAAGTATACAAATCCAATGGGATAGCAGGTACAATCTGTGAAACTTTAAGTATATATAGTTTTCTATCTGCCCAGAAGAAATATGAGTCAATTCAACCATTAAGTGTAAATTTAAGTTCAACATTTTGCAAAAGTTCAAAATTTTAATTCTAGAAACCATCTAAGGCATAAGGCCCACAGCACCACTACAATTAAAAACTCACAGTTGTAGGCAAATACTATATCAAAAATTCTGACATGACACGTAAAATCTAATTAAAGATCTGAGTTCAGAGTGCTGAAATTAGTCAAACCAATCTTTTAAACTAAAGAGTACAGAAATATGTTTTTGATGTGAAATATCTCAGTGCGCGATGTACACAGTAAATTCTGAAAAACACAATGTGACAGGCATACAACGGAAGTGCCACCATATTGTTAGGAATACCTAGAGACTACCGTTATAATTTGAAAGTGCAGGTCGTGTAGCCTTGGCTGCAAAGTCTGTAAACTTGGCGGTCCACGGTGATCCACATGTACGCAAAGTTTCAAGATTATATCTTCAGCAGTTTGGACTGTGCAATCGATCCCCTTGTCAAGCAGTCATTACCACTCAGCTGTAGATTATATAAATAGAAAATGTTTCACTTTACGTCTTTACACAACCCCATACAGAAAATATTCCAAGCATTATATGATGACAAACAGATATCAAAGGGGAACTCCAACCCGATTATACCATACCCTCTTATTGCATCTGTAAATAATAATCCAACCGAGGCGAGTTCCACCCTACTTTTACTGCAAATTATGATTTCAGAGCTCTTCAAACAGTTTCTCGCAAATGAAATTAATAATTTCAGGCAAAACTTTTATAATTAGAGGATTTCATCTCTTTCGCAGATGAAAAGGGAATTCGGAGTAATTTCCAGATCAAATCAAGCTGCAGTTGTGAAGACGTTACATATTCTGTAATGGCGTTACGTCTCATAACGTCTCGTGCGTTATGTCTCATAACGACTCGTGCGTTATGTCTCATAACGACTCGTGCGTTACGTTTCATAAAGACACCAGTGTTGCGTCTCGCACGTTGGATTAATGCTTCTTTAGAAATACAGTTGTGGAAAATTTAAATTGTTTAGACTTTGCCCATTTTGTAAAGTTTGCACAGATTGTTAAAAAAAATCTGATGTGGGCAACACATGACTTTCCTTATATAATGAAATGAATTTACTACTTTTACAGTAAAAAAAATAGGTTTTTCTTCTAGTAGATACTAATATCCTTTCCAAGATATTGAATTTTCGACAATTAGTCGTCATTTTCATTGATTTATCGTCATTTTTATCCATTTGGCGAGATTTTCGTTAATTTGGCAACATTTCAAAAAGTCGCCAAGTTGGCGACATTCCGTCAATTTCGTCGCCAAAATCTTGCCAAGCGTTATGGACGAAGAAATAAATTATATATATATATATATATATATATATATATATATATATAACTTATTAGATATTGAATTTTCGACATATATTATATAGCTATTATTATATATTTATATATTATATAACTTATTAAATATTGAATTTTCCGCAATTAGTCGTCATTTTCATTGATTTAGCGTCATTTCTATCTATTTGGCGAGATTTTCGTTAATTGGGCAACATATTAAAAAAGTCGCCAAGTTGGCGACATTCAGCCAAATTCGTCGCCAAAATCTCGCCAAGCGTTATGCACTAAGAAATAAGTTATTCTTACAGCAAATAAATGACTATTGGCGTTCAAATACAAAAGTATTATTCAAAGTATTTTTTTTCATGAATGGAACGAGCTAGATTCACGAGAATGATGTAACTCAATTTATCGCATGGCATTACATATGAAAAGTGAACATGTTTCTCAATAGGAAATATTTTTTTTTATTTTATAACTTTTTGATAATTTTTTGAAAAATGTACAATATCTCGAGAACGGTTCATGTTAGCGTTCTAAAATTTATGTCAATCGTTTTCTAATAAAAAATTACATAAGAAATGTCTATTTGCGTAACTTTATTAGTGGTTTTGATTTTTTAACGATTTTCTCAAAATTTCATTCGAAAATTTAGGGGGGTTCTGAACATTCGATTGCGTATGAAAACAATAGGCTTCCAGTGTTTACGGATTGTGATTTTTGTACCAAATTTGATTCGAATCGGTCCATTCGTTCGTCAGTTATCGTCTCCACAGACTCACTGACACACACACACACACACACACATACTTTCACACACACACACACACACACACACACACACACACACACACACACACACACACACACACACACACACACATACACACACACAGACATCACTTCAAAAATGTTTGATTCGTGATCAGGGATGCTTGAAACGTGCTCTCCCGTCGAAAACTCGATTTCGAATTTTCGACCCCGTCACAATACTTTCCTTATACATTATGTATATAGGGAAAGTAATAAATGTTGGGATTTAGTGTTTGTGGCATTACACAACAAATTATCTTGTCGTGTCTTGCTCCACTTGGAATTCTCATATATTTTCATTTTATATTGTACAATAAGCAGTTTTAATATGAAAAATGTTTGTTTTGCAGCTTTAGTTTGCATTTCATTGTTTAAAATTTTTTCTTAAAAAATCTTTATAAAAATTTCTTCTGACGGGAATAATGGTCATGGTACTTCTGATGGTCATGGTACATCCGGCTAAAATAAGGGGAATGTAAACACTTTGGACGCTTATATATCCGAACGTAATAGATAAATACGGAAACAATTTACAACTATTTTGTCCAAGGCTAAAAAGAAAATACATCTTTAAAATGAATTACAAAAATGCAAAATACTTTCGAAATCAATTGTCGGGAAAAATACGAAACACAAACCTTTCGTATAAAAAAATACAAAATACTAAAGTTCCACAAAATGGAAATACAAAATACAATATATACTTTGGAAAGTTAACAGGTTCATATTAGCCAAATTTTATTTTTTTTACAAATTAAATTGTACCAAAAGCTGTTTATATTTTATGTATATATATAAAAAATTCTGTGTTGTATTAGTAGATTTTCAGATTTTAATATCATCGTTATATGCATATGCAACATAATAATTCAGTTTTAGAATGTTTAATAATTTAAGTTGGTCCAAGCTATTATCACGTGACATATTTACAACGTAGTTCATGAGACTATAAGTTTTATATAGCTATACAAGTATTTAAACCTGTTAAAGACAGAGAAAATAACACTCTTAAAATATGTAGTTATAACTGTTCTTTTTGTTTATAAGTTTTATTTTGTCTAAAATTATATAGTGCAAATTCCGACACTTAATCGGAATTTTCGATTTAGTGTCGAAATTAGCAGTTTTAATCAAAAATTGTCACAATTTGGTTGTGATCCGTGGTCCATTCAGCTTTCTAGGCACTGCGAGAGAGGGTTCTTGAAGGATTTTTCGACCTCCCAATTTCTCCGCTCTCGGAGAAAAAAAAAATAATCGTTGCACCTAAAAAGGTGCAACGATTCAAAGGCGCAAAGATTCAGCTTTCTAGGTCACCAGGGTGCTTCTGGAGGGTACGGGAAGACTGAAAGAAAGCGTCTTCTCCGCTACCTCCTTCAGACGGGGAACGGGATTGAAAATTTAGCCTTGTTGTGCTCTATGTCACGATGGTCCATATCACACTGTCAAAGGCATGCCACACTGTTACCAGCGTCAAATTAATATTACTAAAATGGAATTTGGCGACTTTATTGGCCAAAAAAGAACTGGCATGCATATAGTCATGTGAAAAATATACATCAAAATATCATTAACAAACACACTATAGAAAATAAATAAAATCTAGCAACTTTCTTTTAGTGCGACGGAATGCTAATTTTTTTTCTTTTGTGAAAATAACTTGCCAGATCCACAAAAATAGGGCAAATACATTTACTACATAATAGCAGTGGCGGATCCAGAAAACCATTCTGGGGGGGGGGGGGGGGCACAATATAGTCCAGTGGCATACGCAAAGATGAATTTGTGGGGTGCAAGGCAATGCGAAATCCACGAATTCCGGTAATTTATACAGTTTGTAATACAGTCGAAATGACGCCGAAAATAATTCGATATTTCCGTAATTTCGTTTAAAAAAATTTCTGTAATGCTGTAAAGCCTAGAGGAGGGGTGGGGGTCATTTTCTGTAATGCTGTAAAGCCTAGAGAGGGCCTAATATCTTTTTTTCGTTGAAACCGTAATTACGTTGTTTCCGACTTCGTTATACACGGGTTTGACTGGCTATGTGATGTGTATAAGAAAATAAAGAAAATAGAGTAAAAATTATTCAGATTTACTGTTTAAAAGATTAAACAAATTCACTTTACATGTACTTTAAATTTAACTTCATTTTAAATTTGCGCGAAAAAACTTCCTGAAACCTCTTCTGTAAACGATACATTTCTGTTGATGTTCATTAATGCTAAACCATTAAGCCGGCTCTCCGAAATGGTATTGCGCAGGTAAGTTTTAATTCGGAGTAGTGTTGAGAAAGAGCTTTCTGCTGTGCTTGTTGTCATAGGATGGATTACAAGAATTTGCAAAATAACTTAAATGTTCGGTAAATTTGTGGCACTTTTATATGCTTTTATGAGACATCCGAATTCTTCGTTTCTTTTCTCGCAGATTTGCCTCCAGATAATAGTTCTCCATCTAATGCTGGAAAACATGACAAATCCTCCTTGTAAACGTCTGCGCTCTTTATAATATCTTTGATGGAAGACTCCGAAAAATATTGCGGAATTAACTGCTGCAAATTAGTAATGACCTCAAAACTGGCCTTCGGAAACCTATCTGTAATTTCGCTTATAAGATAATCCAAAAATGGCAGCCACAACGTCACGCAAAAATGTTCCTCAATTACTTCAGTAGGAGCATTTGAAGCCGAAGAGAGGATATATAATTTTGAAAGCCGAAGAGAGGATATATAATTTTGAAAAATATAAAAATATAATTTTAAAAAATATAAAAATATAATTTTGAAAAATATAAATCTATAATTTAAAAAAATATAAAAATATAATTTTGAAAATAATTATAAAAAATATAATTTTAAAAAATATCGACCTTTCCTAGTCTTTACATAGCTCGTCTGGGGGGGGGGCACATGCCCCCGTGCCCCCCCTCTGGATCCGCCCTTGCATAATAGTGACCATGGAAAGTTCAATAATTTAATGATGTTTCGATTTTATGTTGTTGTTGTTGTTGTTGTTTCCAATCTCCTTGGTGTAGGAAAGCCTACACCACGTCCAAAAGATCCTGCCGCGAAAGAGAATTACAGACAAATTCCTGCTCAACCGACAGCTGTCCCAAGGAGATGCCCATACAATCTAGGAGGTGAGCAGGAGAAGCAGGAAGGGCACAAGGACAAGTAGAAAAAGATTTCTCCCCCTCCACGAATTTCATTCGATTTTATGTAGATTTTTAAATAAATGTATTTGAAAAGCATGCAATATCTCAAGAGGGATTCGTGGTTCTTATTATGAAAGCAGACACCTTTGTTTTCCAACGATATATTTTTTAACCATTGTTTATTACTTTCCTTATATACAATAATGTATAAGGAAAGTATTGTGACGGGGTCGAAAATTCGAATTCGAATTTTCGACGGCAGAGCACGTTTCAAGTATTCCTGATCACGAATCGAACATTTTTGGAAGTGATGTCTCTGTGTTTGTGTGTGTCAGAGAGTCTGCTGAGACGATAACTGACAAACAAATGAACCGATTCGAACGAAATTTGGTACAAAAATTACAATCCGTAAACACTGGAATCCTATTGTTTTTATTCGCAATCGAATGTTTAGAATTCCCTAAATTTTCGAGTGAAATTTTGAAAAAATCGTCAAAAAATCAAAACCTCTAATAAAGTTACGCAAATAGACATTTCTTATGTAATTTTTCATTAGAAAACGATTGACATAAATTTTAGAACGCTAACATGAACCGTTCTCGAGATATTGAACATTTTTCAAAAAAATTATCAAAAAATCATATAAAATAAAAAGAATATTTTCTATTGAGAAAAATGTTCACTTTTCATATGTAATAACATGGGATAAATTGGGTGACATCATTGTCGTGGATCTAGCTCGCTCCATTCATGAAAAAAGATACTTTGAGTAATACTTTTGTATTTGGACGCCAATAGTCATTTATCTGCTGTAAGAATAGCTTATTTCTCCGACCATAACGCTTGGCGAGATTTTGGCGACGAAATTTGCGGAATGTCGCCAAATTGGCAACTTTTTGAAATGTTGCTAAATTAACGAAAAAATCGCCAAATGGATAAAAATGACGCTAAATCAATAAAAATGACGACTCATTGACGAAAATTCAATATCTTGGAAAGAATATAAATATCTACTATAAAAATAATCTATTTTTTTAATTAATTAATTTTAATTAATTAATTTAATTAATTATTTAATTAGTAAATTCATTGCATTATATAAGGAAAGTCATGTGCTGCCCACATCAGATTTTTTAACACGAATCAATGTCCTAATTAAATAATAATAATAATGATAATCCGAAAACCTGTGGCTATCTGAACGTTTAGGTCGTTTTCGGTCGTTTACAATTAATATAGTTCCACAGGTTGTGATAATTGTGCCAAATTTCATATGAAATGTCTCCATTTGTTCGTGAGATGGCGCATTCAAAGACTCACGGCAGGTACATCAGATTTAAGTTCATGGATGCTCAAAAGGTGTAGATCCGTCAAAAATATGAATTTAAATTTCCGATCCCGTCATAATACTTTCCCTATACATTACATTATGTGAGGAAAGTAATGGGAAACATTTGTCACTATTTTCTTATTTATAGCAGACTAGCAGCGATTACCCGCCGTTGCTCGAGATTTACGTTGCAAAACTCTGATAAAAGTTACACCGGAACATATAGGGTCGTGAACCTTATACATAGTTATTTCACTGTGAAAGAAGTAAATTCATTGCATTATGTTAGAAAAAAAATGAATCTATATAATTGGCCACTTTGACCAATAAGATCCATTGAATCATACGTACATACTTTTCTTCTTTATATATATATATAGATAGATAGATATTTTTATATTCATTTATTTATTATTCAAATTAATACAATTTATTGAGTAAGCCTGTGAAAAATAAACCATGGTGATGGAGTTTCCTTCTAAATTCATATTTCATACCTGCAATTTTCAACGGTGACTAATACGTTCAATAAACTCCCACAAAACTCAGAGATTTAATTGACTTTCACGTTTTAAACCAACGATTTCCAACCTTTTTCGTTGGGAATCCTGGAGTTAGAGACTAGAACTCGTAGGATAAAGTTTCGTTTTCTATTAATATCTCGACAACCCCTGGTCTTAGAAACTCAAAATATGTACTAAATTTTAGGGGGGGGGGGACTATTTCAAAGCTACCCACAAAATTTCATTAAATTCGGTGCATCTGTTCTCCTGTGATGATGAGACAAACGAAAGTTTCGTTTTTCATTAATATCGCGATAACCCCTGGTGTTAGAATCTCGAAATATGGACTAAATTTTAAGTTGGGCTATTTCAAGACTATCCACCAAATTTCATCAAATTCGGTTCAGCCGTTGTCCCGTGATGTGAGGTCATACATACATACATACATACATACTTTTTTTCTTTATATAGATAATGAAATTTCTTTTATCGCAGTGTAATAGAAAATCACTATCGCAGTAAACTTTTTTTTTTTACGGAATTGTTTAATCCAGCACTGGTTTTACTTCTTTAAAGCACATACTCTTTAATCAATTTGGAGTCTTCATAATATGTATTTTTTACACTGTAAAATTTTGTTATGACGTTCATCCTCTGGAATCGTGGGTATGCGCTCAGAATACAAGAATGAGTCCTAATTTCTGGATAACTAACACGTTTGTTCGCAAGCACAACGTAAACAGGAACAATGTACAGTAAATCAACACGTAAATGCTCCCACTAATTTCACAAAATAACCCATACTGTTATTAAAATATATCAATTCGCATAACAGCTGCTACTATTTTCAAAATACTGACATATGTCAAGGTTCAATGTAGCTCGAATCTCGTCAATTGCTCTCCAATTGAGTGATGACTCCTTTTAGACTCTCTATAGAAACTTCTGGAAATCTCTCATATCTCGTATAGTACTAGTTATCTCGGGGTGTTTCTCGAACTTTTGAAAAGTTGTTAAATGTCGCTAAATTGACGATAAATTGCGAAACATGGCAACCCCTCTCCGAACTTAGGAATGTGACAACCCTAGATTCACGTTATGGGAAAAGATGCCTGTACGGGTGTTTTCCCCGTCTGGTCTTCGAAAGAGATGGAAGTGAGAGGGGGAAAAGAGACTCCAGAGAAATGTTTTTTTTTCCCCAATGGCCAGGCACTAGACTCTTCATCATTCGTCCTACATTCGGCCGTAATCGTGCACCATTTCGCCATCCTAGGACGTTGCCCCAGGCGCACCAGAGGGGGCGAAACACACTGCGCCCACATCGCACAACATCCATGTCTTACGTGGGACTCGAACCCACAACGCGGCGGCCGATCGATCGCTGGAAACGCTCGCCTTGACCGTTCGGCCACCACGCCGACCTCCCGAGCAATGTACAAGTTCGTAATATTATTATGAGGTCCTTAGAGCAGCCACTGTTGTGGGCGACAGCTTAGTAGGTCTATTGGTAAATCAACTTCTGCAGTTGCCAAATATAGCAAAATAAAAGGAGCGATTTATGATCCACATAATTTTTGGAGGGGGAGAGGAAGTCGTAGCTGGCGAATAATTATGATCGTTTTTAACACTTTCCAACATAGTTGAAAAGTGTTTATGACTTTGTTTATTCTGTCTGTCTGTCCATTCGCACGATAACTGCCGTAAAAATGACTTTATCAAAACGAAATTTTAGTATGTTGTTGAGACGGTCTGTGGGACATATGGGAATGTAAATGAATAATATCACTCAATTAGTTTTGGATTGAACTCGGATTGAAAAAGGGAAATACATTGAACCCTATGGGACCTAATTTTTCAATCATTTTTTGAACGAAGTTGAAATTTACAAATTGCTTTGAAAATTTTAGGAAATATTTGAATTATCCCATGAAATATATATAAAAAAAAAAATTCAGAAAAATATGTTTGGTAGTTTTTTAAAATAAAAATTAAAATAATAATGACACCCATATTATATGAACAGATCACGTGACCCACTTCGAAATAAAACATGGCATCCATCTTTTTTCCCTAGCGTAAAAATCGTGATTTTTAAAGATCTTTTATATTTATATTTAGCGCTGCATCAGCCCTAAAATAACACTATTTGTGAATATTTTCTGTGCGTCTATATACCAACGTAATTACAATATTTTTTAATTTAAATGATCATCAAACTTGATTATTTCTACAACGAAGCCTAATTTTAATGGATGCAGAATGTAAACAAGTGATTGTAAAAGGAGTTGTATAAGAATTGCTGAATTTTTCCAGGCTAAATTATTTAGCTCTGAAGTCTGGAATAAAAGCGATATAGATGAAATATCCATGTCTTTTACATAGAGAGCCAGCCAGACGATTTATATTTTGATGAAGTCATTTGAATAAAGTTCATTTTTTCAATGAATTTAAAGTTTTCAAATATAATAAATTATTGTAGTACAGTGATAATTTAAAATATACCAGCGCTGAATGAGTCGCATGTTAGAGATGTTTAAATAAAATTGCATTTCGGTGGGAAAGTGTTTCACAATCAATGCTTTAAGCATGATTAATCTTTCTTTAGAATACTATTGCATACTAATATATATGTCTATGGAAATAAAAAAACAACCAGAAAAAATGCGTCTCCTCTATGTACTTCTTGATAATTTCAATTCAGTATCTCGAAATACTTTAAAACAGATTTTCAGCAATAAATTTAGCATACCAGAAACTATGTTATCCAAGTTATTCACCTGCCCACCCAAGGATTCCTTAGGAAATATTAAAGCTATAAATCGCTTAAGGATCTGCTAAGAACAGAGAAGTGCAAAAACAATTATTCTCCAAAAACCAGCCAAACTTCCTCCTGAGCTTCAGAAAATTCCATTGGAATCGTAATCAGCATCAGAGTGAATATCATATATATTTTTTAAGTGTTTTATTAAAACGTTCTTAATTCTTAACAAAATAAGGCTGACTACAAATCAGTCAAACTGGATCATTGGATGGATTTAGCTGATGTGCGTTACTCGATATAATTTTAAGTACTAACTGTTAGTTACTAGATATAATTTTAATTACTACATTTTTGTTACTAGATATGATTTTAATTACTAGGTTTCTGTTACTAGATATAATTTTAATTACTAGATTTTAGTTGCTAGATATAATTTTAATTACTAGATTTTTGTTTCGAGATATAATTGTAATTACTAGATTTTTATTACAAGATATAATTTTAATTACTAGACTTTTGTTACTAGATGTAATTTTAATTACTAGATTTTTGTTACTAGATATAATGTTAATTAGTAGGATTTTGTAGCTCTAGATAGATATAATTACAATATTTAAACATATCAAAACATACCAAGTCTAATGACAAAATGGGCCTATTCGGTCTTTGGACGTCTAATTTGTTGGTTTGTTTAGCGCTGACGAAGGGAATTCAGCAGTATGTTGTAAATTATTAAACAGCTGCATTCTGTTTAATAATTCGTTCATAATTATGTAAAACGAAGCTCCATTAACTTAACACCATTCTCCGTTCCTAACGAAGCGAAATCAACATGTACCTGAATTTTGAGATCCGTTTTATTTGAAAACTACAATAGGTAGGGAAGTGAAAATTTGAATGCATACCCAAAATTTCATGCAGGTTTGCAGAGTCACAATTTTAATTGTTAGAACGAACTATATCAGAGAAAACTCCCATTTTTAAACTGAGCATGTTCACAACACTTTGTATAAATAACAAGTAAGCAACAACTTTTAAACAGCTCATCAAAGAATGTGCACTTGCATGTATTGTGATTTAAACGATCTCCTTACGTTTTTGCGATTTATATGTGTTAGTTTGATTTCATTTTTACCTGCATTCTAATTTATTTCATTTAATATTCAAATGCTAAACAGTTATATGCTCTTTTGTATTAGGATTCTCAAACGTTGAAATTAATTTTTTAAACTTCTAGTTTTATAATTATTTGTAAATGAAGTTCTAATTTGAAATCTTTCACAGCACGCATACTTCATATGTGTTGGTTCATTCAAAGCCCGGCTTTTTTTCTAGTTTAATTTTTATTTCTCTTTAGCAAATACTGATTTTATTTATTGATGACGTCAGTGGGAGTGGCTTTGACACATATCCACTTTATCATAATTATTAATTTCCCTGCAGTATATGGTAATGCATAGGGAATGTAATGGAATCATGCCTTAAATCGCAACTCCAGTTTTCGACGGGCCTACCCGTTTTGGGACCTCTACAACACGAAAGAACTATTACTTTCCTTATATACATAGTATAATGTATCAGAAAAGTATTGTGACGGGGTCGAAAATTCGAATTCGAGTTTTCGACGGCAGAGTACGTTTCAAGCGTCTCTGATCACAAATCGAACATTTTTGAGCTGATGTCTGTGCGTGTGTGTGTGTGTGTGTATGAAAGTGTGTGTGCGTGTGTGTGTGTGTATGAAAGTGTGTGTGTGTGTGTATGAAAGTGTGTGAGTGTGTGAAAGTATGTGTGTGTGTCAGTGAGTCTGTGGAGACGATATCTCACGAACGAATGGAGCGATTTGATTGAAATTTTGTACAAAAATTACAATCTGTTAATACTGGTCTATTGTTCTTATACACAATCGAATGTTCAGAACCCCCTAAATTTTAGAGTGAAATTTTGAAAAAATCATCAAAAAATTAAAACCTTTAATAAAGTTACGCAAATAGACATTTCTTATGTAATTTTTCCTTAGAAAACCATTCACATAAACTTTAGAACTTTAGTATGAACAGTTCTCGAGATATTGCACATTTTTCGAATAGATTTATAAAAAAAAAATCTCAAATTAAAAAAAAATATATATTAACTGTTGAGAAACATGTTCATTTTCATATGTAATTTTATGCGATACATTTGGTGACATCATTCTCGTGGATCTAGCTCCTTCCATTCACGAGAAAATATACTTTGAGTAATATTTTTGTATTTGAATGCCAATCTGTTATAAGAATAAATTATTTCTCCGCTCATAACACTTGGCGAGATTTTGACGACGATTTTGGCGGAATGTCGCCAACTTGGAGATTTTTTTAAATGTTGCCAAATGAACGAAAATCTCGTCAAATGGATAAAAATGACGCTAAATCAATAAAAATGACGACTAATTGTCGAAAATTCAATATCTTGGAAAGAATATGAGTATCGACTATAAGAAAAACCTATTTTTTTACTGTAAAAGTGGTAAATTCATTGCATTATATAAGGAAAGTCATGTGCTGCCCACATCAGATTTTTTTAGAGTGACATCTCAGTGTTTATCTGTGTAATATATGTATCCTCTCAAAACTATTGGACCAAATTTCATAAAGTTTTATAGATAAGTCACTGATGGATTACTCTGGTACTGATTAGATTTTGGTATGATTCGGCATAAAAGAACCTGACTTTTTCTTCGAAATGGCCCTCAAAAATCGCTTAACCTGAATTTGGCAAGATTTTGGTACGATTCGCAGAAAAAAAAAATCTGCCACTTTTTGCAAAATGGCCCGCAAAAATTGTTTAAAATCTAAAATGAAATGCTCAATGTATCAATAAGTATGCTCAAATGTAATAATTACGTGCTTGTTTTATACGTAATTTTTTGAAGATGAAAAGAGTAAGACCAACTCCATGACTTTAGGACTAACCGTTCTCGAGATATTTAGGTGATTTCGCATATTTGCGACGCCGGTCTTGAAAATACGTCCGGTTATCAAATGAAAAAGAAAACTGAATTAAAAGTGCACATTCTGTGTAATTTCAAACAATTATGCTTGTTATTTAATGCAATTAATTTAAATAAAATTAATTATTAATGAAATTAAAGGAAAATGAATTTGAGTCTGTAGAAAAGTCATATGCTGTTCACATCAGATTCTTTTTACTTTCCCTGCAATACATGGTAATGTATAGAGAAAGTATTGGAATCAGGCCGAAAATCGTAATTCGAGTTTTCGACGGGTCTATACGTTTCAAAACCTCTAGAATACGAAAAAACCATTTTCTGCGTGACGTCTGTGTGTGTGTCTGTGTGTCTGTCTGTGCAGATTTTGTATCCACTCTAACTAAAAATCTAATTGACAGAATTTCATAAAATTTTGTAAGTCACTTGTGAGTGAATCTGGTGCTGATTAGTTTTGGGTACGATTCGAGATAAAAGAACCCGCCTTTTTTTGCGAAATGGCTCGCAAAAGCCTGTACCCACTCTAGCTGAAAAACTAATGGACCGAATTTCACAAAATTCGGTAGATAAGTCACTTGTGGGACACCCTGGTGCTGATTAGATTTTGGTACGATTCGGAAAAAATAACCTGCCTTTTTTTGCAAAATGGCCCGCAAAAATCGCCAAAATCAAAAATAACAAACTACATGTGCTCAAGTATCTCTATAAAATGCTTGTTTAATACGTAATTTTTAACAAAGAATAGAATAAGACCAACCCCATTACATTAAGACTAGCCGTTCTCGAGATATTTTAGTTTTTTCGTATTTTTCCTACGCCAACTTTGAAAATAAGTCCAGTTATCAAATGAGAACGAAAATTGAATTAAAAGTGAATTAAATTTAATCAAAATAAAGAGAACGTGAATATTAGTCTGCAGGGAAAGTCATGTGTTGCCCACAGCAGATTTTTTATTATTACTTCCGGAATTTATTCTAAACTTTCGTTTAATCTGAATAATTTTTACTTTCCCTGCAATATATATTAATGCATAGGGAAAGTATTGGAATCATGTCGAAAATCGCAACTCGAGTTTTCGCCAGATCTACACGTTTCCGACCTCTAGAATACGAAAAACTATTTTTAGCGTGACATCTGTGTGTGTGTCTGTCTGTGTCTGTCTGTATGTTTGTGCAATGTATGTATCCACTCTAACTCAAAAACTAATCGACCAAATTTCATAAAATATGGTAGGTATGTCACTTGGATGTGACCCTGGTGCTGATTTGTTTTTGGTACGATTCGTAAAAACAGAACCCGCCGTTTGTTTTGCGAAATGGCCCATTAAAAGTTTTATTTATCCGCTCTAGCTAAAATACTAAATTACCAAATTTCACAAAATTTAGTAGATAAGTTACTTGCTGGATACGCTGGTGCTGATTAGAATTTGGTATGATTCGTAAAAGAAGAACCCGCCTTTTTTTACGAAATGGCCCGCAAAAATTTCATGTATCCACCCTAGCTAAAATACTAATTGACGAAATTTCACAAAATTTGGTAGATAAGTTACTTGTGGGATGCTCTGGTGTTGATTAGATTTTGGTACGATTCGGAAAATAACAACCTGCCTTTTTTTACGAAATGGGCCTCAAAAATCGCCAAAATCTAAAAAAAAAAGCCTACGTATGCTGAAATGTATCAATTAAATTCTTGTTTTATTCGCAATTTTTGACGAGGAAAAGAATATAACACACTCCATTATACCTTAGGACTAACCGTTCTCAAGATATTTGAGATTTCTTGAATTTTTGTCACGCCGCTGTCGGAAAAATGTCCAATTACCAAATAAAACCAAAAATTGAATTAAAAATGCAAATTTAGTGTTATTTGGTGCAATTAAACTCAATCTAATGAATTATTAAAGAAATAAAGAAAATATGAATTTAAGTCTGCAGGGAAAGCCATGTATCTGCCCACATCAGATTTTTTGATTACCTGGTTACATTGTATATCATTTTTATACAAAACATACCTTATGTAAGATCAAACAAAAAATGAAAACCGCTGCTTCAAAATGAAAATAAATTTTTCAAATTACATATTCCGATTGTTAATTACATAAACGAAATTTCAACCCTTCCACACATTCCCAAATCTCATTCTTAAGGAACATATGATAATTTCCCTGTCCATTGTAACATTTGCCATTGCTAAATTAAGTTCTCAATGCTCAACCGGCCATTACTTAAATCTCACTGCAACCGTGCCTGCAAATAGGGATGTCCGTTTTATAATAGGAGGATGCCTCCATTGTTCAGCGAACAGAACAATTTAATTACAACCCTTTATTTATATCTTGAATGGGAGCGCTTTGCACAATTATTGAGTTTCTCGATTTGAATGAGGGAGAAACTCGAACATTAAATCGAATTATGTATTGTTGAGAAATTGTGACTGTACTGTCTTCGTGAAAACTCTTATATTAGAAGGGAATTATTATTTGCAATTTTTCTTTGTTTCTCGCTATTAGTTATTGACATTCATGAGTTTGTACAGGGCGTATTTTGCATGTTTAGAGGCTCTAAGCGGGACTCCCCTCTTAGGCTTTTGTGATGCCATATTGTAAGAAACCTTGCTGCCCCAACTGGGAATCGAACCCTGGATCTCCAAACTGACCAGCCGACGTTGTACCGTTGAGCTATTGGGACGATATTGCAAGCTTTTATCTTTGAAGTGGACTCTGCATTCTCCACCCTCTAATGTCAGATTGGCGGGCAACTGACAATCTGACTGACCACTTCCTGCTATTTTTAACTCAGGTTAGGTTCCTGCGTGGTAGTTATTTTCTCAATTTGAAATCGGCGCTCAATCTTCCAGAGTCCACTGAATCCGTGCTAGTCGTATTAGGGTCACTTTCAGACCTCCGACATCTGATTTATATTTATAACATTATATTTATTATATTTATTATGACATTATATTTTTCATGGCAACAAAAACTGTATTCTTGTTGCCATGGAAATTTCCAATAAAGCGACCTAAGCTTATGAGTAGATTCTGCTCTCAGTTAATTTTGATCAATGAATCCCTTTATTTCGTTCTTATTAACTGTCGTGACGGAATGCGTCACTTTTATGTAAATTGTAAAATTACATTACTTTTTAAACCTTTATATTAATATTTATTTAAATTGTGACCCGGAACCCTCATGTCGTTGTATATATTTTATTATCTTTAAAAGTATCTAATTCTGTGCTGAATTTGTGGCATTTTCATTTCGTATAATATTCTTTCACACTCGAGGAATAGCGCTCGTTAGTTCAAGGTCGCACTTGTTTGCTGGCGGAGACAGATGTCTTCGTCCTTGCTCTGTTTTTGGGTGACGCAACCTTGGGCTGAATTTCATGTTGTTTTGCACGTGCGTTGAGAAATTGTCGTTGGATGGGCTGACCCCTGGATGAATTTGAAAGACAAGTGTTTTTGTATTGGTGGAAAGGAGAAGAGGTGAGCTCTTCGTGATTTTTAATTGGCCGGGTTCTGAATCCACCAGGAATGCTTAAAAGTGGTGTGAATGGTGATTCTGGGCTCTCTCCCTATAAAAACATCTTCGAACTCACGTACGGCTCGGGACTCAACCCTCAGGTTGGGTTACCGTTGCTGTGGGTCGGGAGAGTCGCCACTGCCGCTACCGTCGCCACTGCTTGACCGGACTTTTGCTGATGCCGAGCTTTGACAATCGTGCTTGCCGCCGTTGACCGTCCGGGAACCTCCTGTTCCGGATGCCTGTAGACCGTTTCCTGACAGAGTCTCTGATGAAGCCTGGGCCCTGTGCGGGCCGCTGCATGTATCCTGCCTGCTGCGAGCTTGCCGCCTTTGGTCGGGGAAGATTTCCCCCGAGGGTTCGATGGTGGATGTTCGACGATGTAAATTCTTGTGTCCTTCCAGATGTGGAGGTAAACGTCCTTTTTGGTAAATGGAGGCTGTGGTGCCTTCGTCTCTCCTCGTGTCATCGGACTGGTTCTCCTGATGTCTTCTCAAGATCTTCTGAGCTAAATTGTTATATTAAATTGATCTTCTAAGGTAACATATAATTAGAATTGAAATACAGTTAATATCTAAGCCTTAAGCTTTCCTCGAGTGTGCTTCCTCTCTTTAGACCATTCCATTTAAATTAATAATAGAGTATGTGATATTAAATGTTATACTGTTACTTAATGATTTATAGAAATGAATATTTAATTCCGGCAAAGAGCCGATGATTTTAGTAAAGTGTGGTCCAGTGGTAGTTAGCTGACTGAGAATCAGCATCTGTAACTTGTGTTAACTCCTGAAATATGGCATATAATAAATTTAGATTTAAATGAAATTATGAGTATTTATTTGTGTTGAATTTAAGTGTTTTCAGCTGTTGGTGAGACCTTCAAGGTAAAGGTATTTCTTTGTTAATTTTGGAATTTGCTGGGTTTCCTTCGCAGGTCATCAGTTGGGATTCTCCAACTGACGGGAGGTGTGTTTCGAACCTGGGTTGTAAATTCTCTGAGAAAGTTACACTTTCTCGGTCTGGCGGGAAACCGTTGCGACATTTGATGCCGCCGGAATTCCCGTTATGACATAACTTATATGAACTTATTGTGTTCCCTCCATATTTTCTGTTTATATATAAAAAAAGCTATGTTAACTGTTCTTATTTTCTCGGTTCTTTCTTTTTCTTTTGACCCTTTTTATTTGTATTTTTTCTAATTTTTTTTTTCTAAATTTTATTCTAAATTTCTGTTTTGGTTTTTGATGTGCCTAATTTTTTTTCCTTTTCATATATTTTCTTTTTATATATTTTCTAAATTTTGCTTTTAAAGTTTTATTATTTTCTTTAATTTTAATCTATTTTTTCATTATTACCTCACTCTAAATTGTATTTTTCAATGATCTTTTTATCTATATTCACAATATTCCTTTTCCCATGTTTGAAAAATGGAAACACTTGCCAAGTTCAACTATAATGCAAAACTGTCTGTTTAATAACAAAATTTTTCATCAATTGTTATCTTTTTAGATCTAAAATGTTCGTTTGGAGGGATGGTAGTCCTTGGGTGCCTCCTGAATGCAGGAGGTATCTTTTCCCGGCCGTGTAGCTAGCTACTCTAAACCCACTATGTGAGTCGCACGGTCTGGAGTCTTCAGACCTCCGACATCTTTGCACTAACCTACAAAGTTGATTTGTTCCAGCGTCATTGTAAAGAACCTTGCTGAACCCTTGATCTCCTAACTGGCCAGCCGACGCTCTACCGTTGAGCTATTGGGACGATATTGCAAGCTCTTATCTTTGAAGTGGATTCTGTAATATTTTATGTCATTGAAGTATGTATTTTACTTTATATACACACATAGTATAATGTATAGGGAATACTGGGATGGGGTCGAAAATTCGAATTCGAGTTTTTGATGGAAGCATTACATGGAAGCATTAGTAGCATTACATTTTTATCATCCCTGAACTCGGGACATTTTTGAAGTGGTTTCTTTGTGTGTGTGTGTGTGTTTGAATCTATGTTAGTGTGTGATGTGTATTGGTGTGTGTGTGTCTGTGGATGTGATATCTCACGAACGAATGAAGCGTTTCAAACGTAATTTGGTACTATTATTACATTTAGTGAATATTGGAACCCTATTGATTTTAAACGCAATTAAATGTTCGAAAGATAAGCCAATTCTCGATTAAATCCTTAGAAAAGAAAAAAGCCATTAAAATTTCTCGACCTTCAATAATGATGAATAAGTAATCATTTTAGACGTAATTTTTGATTAGATAAACGTATAAAAACTCTAACCATGATTTCGAATTTTTGAAAAAAAAAAAATTTAAAAGAGAACCTCTAGCACTGTTAAATAAAGAACCAATTCATACGTAATTTTTCACTTAAACACGAATTGTGCAAACTTTAGAACGCTGGCATGAACCGTTCTCGAGATATTGCACTTTTACCGAATAATTTTTTCACAAAATTATGTAAAAAAATCTGATGTGGGCAGTACATGACTTTCCTTATATAATGCAATGAATTTACTACTTTTACAGTAAAAAAAATAGATTATTTTTATAGTAGTTATTTATATTTTTTCCAAGATATTGAATTTTCGTCAATGAGTCGTCATTTTCCATGTCCTCATCATGATCAAAGAGTCGTCATTGATTTAGCGTCATTTTTATCCATTTGGCGAGTTTTTCGTTAATTTAGCAACATTTAAAAAAGTCGCCAAGTTAGCGACATTCCGCCAAATTCGTCGCCAAAATCTCGCCAAGCGTTATGGATGAAGAACTAAGTTATTCTTATAGCAGATAAATGACTATTGGTGTTCAAATACAAAAGTATTACTCAAAGTATTTTTTCATGAATGGAACGAGCTAGATCCACGGGAATGATGACACCCAATTTATCGCATGGTATTACATATGAAAAGCGAACATGTTTCTCAATAGGAAATAATTTTTTTAATTTTATATGACTTTTTGATAATTTTTTCAAAAAATGTGCAATATCTCGAGAACGGTTCATATTAGCGCTCTAAAATTTATGTCAATCGTTTTCTAATGAAAAATTACATAAGAAATGTCTATTTGCGTAACTTTATTAGCGGTTTTGATTTTTTGACGATTTTTTCAAAATTTCATTCGAAAATTTAGGGGGGTTCTGAACATTCGATTACGTTTAAAAACAATATGCTTTCAGTGTTTACGGATTGTGATTTTTGTACCAAATTTCGTTCGAATCGGTCCATTCTTTCGTCAGTTATCGTCTCCACAGACTCACTGACACACACACACACACATACAGACATCACTTCAAAAATGTTTGATTCGTGATCAGGGATGCTTGAAACGTGCTCTCCTGTCGAAAACTCTAATTCGAAGTTTCGACCCCGTCACAATACTTTCCTTATACATTATGTATATAAGGAAAGCAATAAAAGAAGATAATAGCTATGTATCATCAAATATGCTCACTTTCTATATGCAATATTATGCAACAAACAACTTAAACATCATTCTAGTGAATCTAGTTTTTTGCATACAAGGAAGATATTACCTTTAGTAATTTTTTTTTATTTTTCTGTCTTGGAATTCGCTAACAGTTATTTATTTCATGAGATATTTATGTTGAAAAAGTAGGAGATTAAAACAGCGGTTTCTTGACGGCTGTTTTTAGTCACAATGGTTTTGTATTGATTTCAAGACTCATCGCTTCACGCGGTTTGTTAAAAATATGTCATGTCTGTCATCATAATATTCTTTAACACCTAATTGCATTCTGATGAGGATTTTGCATGTAATTATGAATAAGTCATTGTATTTGGACTCATGTATTGCTAAAACGCCCAATTTCAATTTACGTGGCGTTAATTCGCTGTAAAAATCATTACGCTGTGGATTTGTATCATAAATTCGCTGTAAAAACATTGTGCTGTGAAATTTGTATCATTAATTGGCTGTAAAGATCATCGATGCTGTGGACTTTGTATCATAAATTCGCGGTAAAAGCATTGTGTTGTCGAATTCGTATCATTAATTCGCTGTATAAACCATTGTGCTGTGGATTTTGCATCATTAATTCGCTAAAAAAAATCATCGTGCTGTGGATTTAGTATCATTAATTCGCTGCAGAAGATGTAAAGCCATTGCATTATGCAGGAAAAGTCATGCACTGACTACATCATATTTCTTTTTATTTCCTGCCAGGTTGACGCCACATTAATATCGCATCAAATTATATTAGTTTCCATACGAGGCGGAAGAAATGTCTCTCCGAATTTTGAGGATATGCTTTTATTGAAGCCTTCATCTTTTTCTTCTTATGACTCAAGACGTCCGACCTACCCGAAGGCGTAAGGTATATGTTTGGATGACTGGAAAGCGCCACTCAATCTAGACTGGAACCTAGTGGGGACGGCATCTATAGGGTCTGTACCCTCCGTCCCTTACAATTAACCTCTTGGACGGACTTACAAACCAACATATGTAACGTGCCCGTACTCCGCGTGAACACGGGGAAAGGTGGGTAATAGCCGAGAATCGAACTCGGGTCGTCCGAGTGCAATCCCCGCGCGCTAACCACTAGGCTGTACCACCCATAAAGCCTTCATCAATGTCTACACTATCATACCCCTTGTGCATTTAATATTAATGGTTGTTGATTAAAATGTTAATTTGTAGCCCATTAAAATGTGAGGTCTAGGTCAGGGTTCCAGATGAGCTTTCTGGCGATATAGAGTTCGAATTTTATAATATTGAAATTCGTCACTGATTTTGATAGTACCATTCTATGTAGAACAGTTAAAGAGATTTAGTCATTGACGATTTCAACGTCAAATTTTAATGCTTTTTCCTAAAATTTTCTAAAAAGGCGCCCACTGACACTTTTCTCGCAAACCCCGAAAGTCGAAATTACATTTAAAATTTTCCGAATATTTTTAAATTTCATTTTCAGAAATATATATTCAAATTATTAATATACGTAATTAAGTAAACATTCGCAATAATTTTAAATTGAATAAATAATAAAAAAATTTGGGGTCCCCTCTAAAGTGAGGACCCCAAGCATCTGATTAGTCCGCTTATTGGTAAATTTGTGTGTGTGTGTATGGGGGGAGGGGTTCAAATGGACGGCGTTTTAATGTCTGAAAATGATAATTCAATCGAAAACATAATAAGTCATTTCGATGATTGTCATTAAAAATTGAAATGTGTCAAAACCGTAAATGCTATAAAGTTGTTATGAATGATTTTACTAATGAAATACAGACACAATGGAATTCGATTTGATAAAGTTAATTGTCCAACAGCAACTTCATATGATTTTCCTTTACACATTTTGAAAATCATGTATATATAAATTCAAGAAAATGTAATAAAATTGTGCTTGAAATCAATTGGTATGCTCAATTTTCTGAATTAAATAATTACATGGGTTTTTCTTTTACTTTTTCTTCAATACATGGCAATGTATAGGGAAAGTGGTGGCATCGTGTCGAAAATCGTAATTTGAATTTTCGACTGATCTACACGTTTCGAGCACACTTGAACGTGTAAAAATTATTTTTAGAGTCACGTCTGCGTGTGTGTGTCTGTCTGTGCAATGTATGTATCCATTCCAGTTGAAAAACTAATTGACCGAATTTCACAAAATTTGGTAGCCAACTCACCTGTGGAAAACACTGCTAATGAGATTTTGGTACGATTTGGAAAGAAAGAACCTATATGTTTTGCGGAATGGCCCGCAAAAATTGCCAAAATCTAAAGTAAAAGACTACGCATGCTCAAATGCGTATCAAATGCTTATTTTATACGTATGACGACAAAAATAAAAATAAAATTACAACTCTACGACTAACTATTCTTGAGATATATTTTATTTTCGCTCGTATTTTTCTTTCAAAGTACATCTAGTCGTCAAATGAAGACGAACAAGAAAGATTAAGCATGTATAAAGCATTGATTATGAAACACTTTTCAACAGAAATGCAATTTTATCTAAACATTTTTGAAATGCGATGCATTCATATCTGACATCTTTTAAATTATCACAGTACTATTGGAGGAAAAAGTGGTAATATGGATCTCCACTTAGTTTTTTGTAAAGTGCGCCTACATTTTAAGCTAATTTTACTCGTTTTGGAATGGTTGGTCGCATATGCTAACTCTCATATGCTAATCAGCTATGGCAACAACAGAAGGAATAATTTTTAAAATGTTTACAGTAACTTCCATAATGCGATTACCGAAAAAAGTGAAATTACCTGTTTTTACTTTCCTTATATACATAATGTATAAGGAAAGTATTGTGACGGGGTCGAAAATTCGAATTCGAGTTTTCGACGGGAAAGCACGTTTCAAGCATCCCTGATCACGAATCAAACATTTTTGAAGTGATGTCTGTGTGTGTGTGTGTGTGTGTGTGAAAGTATGTGGGTGTGTGTGTCAGTGGGTCTGTGGAGACGATAACTGACGAACGAATGGACCGATTTGAATCAAATTTGGTACAAAAATCACAATCCGTAAACACCGGAAGCCTATTGTTTTTATACGCAATCGAATGTTCAGAACCCCCCTAAATGTTCGAATGAAATTTTGAAAAAATCGTCAAAAAATCAAAGCCACTAATAAAGTTACGCAAATAGACATTTCCTATGTAATTTTTCATTAGAAAACGATTGACATGAATTTTAGAACGCCAACACGAACCGTTCTCGAGATATTGTACATTTTTCAAAAAAATATCAAAAAGTCATATACAATAAAAAGAAATATTTCCTATTGATAAACATGTTCACTTTTCATATGTAATACCATGCGATAAATTGGGTGACATCATTCGCGTGGATCTAGCTCGTTCCATTCATGGAAAAAGATACTCTGAGTAATACTTTTGTATTTGAACGCCAATAGTCATTTATCTGCTGTAAGAATAACTTATTTCTTAATGCATAACGCTTGGCGAGATTTTGGCGACGAATTTGGCGGAATGTCGCCAACTTGGCGAATTTTTGAAATGTTGCCAAATTAACGAAAATCTCACCAAATGGATAAAAATGACGCTCAATCAATGAAAATGACGACTCATTGAAGAAAATTCAATATCTTGGAAGGAATATAAATATCTACTACAAAAATAATCTATTTTTTTACTGTAAAAGTAGTAAATTCATTACATTATATAAGGAAAGTCATGTGTTGCCCACATCAGATTTTTTTTTTAAAGTGAGGGTATTATGGACCCCCATGAAACAGTCACAGTTTATTCGTCAAAAATGAACTTTATTGAAGGAACATAAATTATTTACAAAAGTCGCAAATATAAATTTCTTTCTCAGATCCAGCACATTCACTGTGTGCCCATAATTCACACATCACACGCATGACCCATAGTTCTCCATGGCAGTCATCAGTAAAAGCTGAGTCACAGAAGAGTCATTTGGCATTTTGCACACAAATCTAGTCCTCCCCCTACTTGGAGACCAAGCCAGTCGCCAGAGTGGTCAGGATGGAATGATTAGTCAGAATCACTGTTAGATTCTTGCACGCACTCTGGGGATCCATATTACCAGCAACACCATGTTGAAAATATCACATCACTACTCCCAAATCGAACCAAAAAGTTGAAGTCTGCTTTCGACATATTATCATCTAACTAGTGTAGTTCAAGGCAGGACATCGAAATCTGCGCATTGTGCATCATAAAAACCCATAAAACTTGTATATCACTTATCTTGCTAAACGTTTGCGAATAGGATGAGACTATCAAAGCTCACAACACAAATGCTCCTTCAATAATGCCCGGCAATGGCGATTTCTTATCTCAGGGGGAGTGACTAGAGTTGATTTACCACTCCTCCACTAGAGTGATCCTCGTTCCGACCGAGGAACTGAGGGGATCCATAATACCTGCAGGGTCCATATTACCACCCTTCCCTCTACTTGAAAACTTAAAACTTCACTTCATTAAAATTTCATCAATGCTTACACAAAATGAACTTTATTCAAATGACGTCATTGAAATATTAATCGTCTGCCTCTCTGTAAAATGAATGAGTACTCCATTCATATCACGTATATTCCAGACTCCAGAGCTAAATAATTTTGCGTGAAAAGAATTTAGCAATTCTTATACAACATATCTTACAACCGCCTGATTTTTTTATATTCTGCATGTTGGCATTAAAATTAGGCTTCGTTGTAGGAATAATAATACTGATCATTTAAAACAAAATATATTGTAATCACGTTGACACAAAATTTAGATGCATAGATAATACGCAAAAGTAAAGAGTTTTGTTTTTGACGGATGTAACGTTATATATAAATTTAAATGATATTTAGACATCTAAGGTAACAAAAGGAAATGGAAGCCATATTTTATTTTGCAATTTCGCAATTTTCGAAGTAATTTGTGAATTTTAACTTGGCTTACATAATGTTTACAAAATTTAGTCACACAGGGTTCAATGTATTTCATTTTTAAACCCGGGTAAAATCCGATCCGAAACCATTTGTGTCATATTATACATTTTTTCCTCAAACATTACACAGATCGTCTCAACAGCATACTGAAATTACATTTCGATAAAGTCATTTTGACGACATACAGACAGACAGATAGGCAGAGAGAATGACAAAAGTCATAAACCCTTTTCAACTATGTTTGAAAGTGTTAAAAGATGGAATTATGCTTCCATGTTTGTTTGCATCGCATTATTGCATGCAAATTAAATTCAATTTTCATTCAACAATAACCTTGCACAAAGCTGGACACTCTGGCTAACATACGTGAAATGCATTACTAATTAAAATATTGATAAAATGTACGAAGTTCTGCGTTTGCACAACGAGACGCGGAATTATTGATAAGTTTAGTAAATAGTTGTACTGTCCAAAGTTACGGATAGGTATTGGAGTATTATGCAATTCTTTTAGAAGCGGTGGATACGTTTTGTACGCCGTTGATTGAAATGGATTGAACACACAACAGTCGAAATGGTAAATCATCCTTTTTACTGTCGGAAATTTTCCTGGAAGTGTTTAATTTGTTGTCACGGAATAGGGTCGGAACGTGATTTTATGCTTATTATTTACATTTAAATATAGGAAAATCATATTAGCAACGAAGCATTCGTTTCCATTGTGAAAGTGGCGGTTTGAAATGTAATTATTCTGCCAATTTTGAATAATTTCATATCTCCTAGTGTTGATTGGGCATCCACATAATGCATTGTTGAGACAATGGATTTTCATTGATTAAGGGGACGGTGGACATTGAAATGAGCAAAAATTAACTAAAAGATGTTTTAATATACAATATTATTTTACACATTTAACATTTGCTTACGGGTGGGACAGCGTCCATCGCAAACGAAGAACCCCCTCAAAAACACAAGTATTTGACATACCTTATCCCAAACAGTTCGACCCCCTTTGCAGGCATTGGCGCCCATGGAAATCGCCGACAGAAACATTGCACCTGCCAGCAGGTGCCAGCAGCCACTTGCCAGCAGGTGCAATGTTTCTGTCGGCAATTTCCATGGGCGTCAATGCCTGCAAAGGGGGTCGAACTGTTTGGGATAAGGTATGTCAAATACCTGTATTTTTGAGGGGGTTCTTCGTTTGGGATGGACGCTGTCCCACCCGTAAGCAAAAGGTTGAATGCATTTTTTTTTCGAAACGGAATTTTCAAAAGTTTTACATTTTTAAAATGCTCCATGCGTCTTAATTTTTGTTTGAGATGCATGGAATATGGCAAGAAGACACCTCTGACACTTTTTAATGAAACTGGGTATGCATTTTATAATTGGACTTTATTAAGGTAATTAAAAGTGAATAAGAACCTAATTAAATGATGAAAATTAAGTTATAATGCAGAAAAATATTTTAAAAAAATTAACTTTCTAAGGGATTTAAAAATGAATACCCAAATTTGTTCACAATGTGTTTTTGAGTGATCATAATGTAAAATTAATCAAGAATGTGAACAAATGGTACGCAAGGAGCATTTTCAAATTTTCGTCAAAAAAATTAAATTAAAAAGAAATACAAAATTATAACAAAATCGAATAAAAATTTAATGCTATTGTATATAGTAATGTTAAGAGGAATATTTATACAAATTTTCACGTTTCTAAGTCAATAAATAAATAAAAAAAAATTTGAGCGTCCACGACCCCCTTAAGCAAATTCAATAGCAGCGGTGTCACAATTAGCTACTGATGTAAAATTTAGTTGATTAAAAATGTCTGGTATGTGCCTAGTATTTGTCTACTACACGGTAAGGTCATTGCTGAATGTAAACATCAAAGCCATCCCAATTGGACAGATAGAACAAAAACAGAGAAATGTAATATAAATATGGAAAACAAGCCAACAAATATTTTCTAGCAAATACTTCAAATTTGGCGAACTGTCTTCATTTGAAAACACTATCAATGATGCACACTAAAAATTTCATTTTAGAGTGCCAGAGCGCTTTCAGACGTCGTAACGTTCATCATTAGTGCCACTGATGATGGACGTTATGAAGTCTGAAAGCGCGCTGGCACTTTAAAATGTAAATTTTCGTTGTGTGTCATTGGTGGTGTTTTTAAATACAATTTACTAAATTTTCAGAGAAATCTATATTACGGGCACAGATTTTGTCTACGTAACCCAATGAGTTCATATATTTACCCTGTGTCAATCTACCACGTCGTGAGACTCATATTACAACACGGCGCATATTCAGAGTTGCACATTACGACCCCACAGGACCAGACTAAAACTTTTTCAGTTCCCTTATAGCCCCGAGTACTTTATTGCTCAGTTCTTTAAGTACTCAGAATTTTAATGTGTCTCTTTGCAAAATGTACAACCTTTCCCTCGAGAAAATATATTTAAAAGCATAAAACATATTATTGGTTTATATTTAAACAAGAAAGATCAATCATGCATAAAGCATTCATTGATTATGAAACACTTTCTAACTTCAATGCAATTTTATATAAACATCTCTGAAATGCGATACATTCCTCGGTAATATTTTTAAAATTATCACAATACTACATTACTTTATTATATTTGAAAACTTCATCGAAGAAAATGAACTTCATTCAAATGACGGCATTGAAATATAAATTGCCTAGTTTAAACATCTCTAAAATGCGATATATTCCTCGGTAATATTTTACCGAGATTTATAATTATCATAATACTACAATAATTTATTATATTTGAAAACTTCATCGAAAACAAATAAACTTTATTCAAATGACGTCATCAAAATATAAATCGCCTTTCTGTAATAGCAGCATTTCATTCATAAACATTTTTCCAATCGTTTCATTCATCACAATACTATAATAATTTATTTTATATAAAAATTTGAAAAACTGTTATCTGCCATATTTATTTTAAAATGTGAAACCTCTTTTACTTATATATAATTCAACTCTTGGAAAGATATTTATTATATAGTATACCTCATTTTTCTTTCTGGAGGATATAATAAGAGTCAGAATTGAATTGAATTTGATTTTTTTCCCTATATTAAATAATTTTTATTTAAAAAACTACTTAACATATTTTACTGAAATTTTTTTTTATATTTTTATGGGATAATTTGAATAATTCCTAAAATTTTCGAAGCAATTTGTGAATTTTAAAATTGCTTAAAAAATGTTTGAAAAATTACTTCCCATAGGATTCAATGTATTTCATTTTTTCAATCCGGGTTCAATCCAAAACTAATTGGGTGATATTATTCATTTATATTCCCATAGGTCCCACAAACCGTCTGAAAAACGTACTAAAATTTCATTTTGATAAAGTCATTTTTACGGCAGTTATCATGCTAACGGACAGACAGACAGAATGAACAAAGTCATAAACACTTTTCATCTATGTTGTAAAGTGTTAAAAATGAATTTTAGTCAATTAAATGTATGATTTTAAAATAGTTTCTTAATTTTCTGATAGTAAAGGGTTTGATTAGGTCATTTAATATTTTAAATAGCAGTAAGGAATATAAGTAAATTACTTTATATAGTCAGGGCAACAGAAAATGAAAATTTTGAACGATAATAAGTAGGCTCAAAGAAGAGGAAATAACCGAAAGGTTTGAGTTGTGACGTTATTGAATCCGATGGGGATCCTATAACGCAGGCTGACATATGGCCGCAATGTTATATCACACAGAGAGAAACGCTTTAGTGATAAAAAGTCAAAACCAGCGTCACTCTCCTTTCTGACCTCAGTGGAACGTAACTGTTTTGGCGAATTTATCGCAAGCTTCTGTAAGAAAACAATATTCTTGCATTCATCTCGTCTACTACTTATTCATATTTTTCTTATTTCTTGTTCAAGGAATCTAAACATTCGTGCCCTTTTTCGTGAATTATTAGAGCAATTTAAGGCCTAAAAACCTCCCATTTTATTGCGAATATATTCCATAATGCACAATATTGAGTAACAGCGCAACAGAAACCAATGGGCAAGTATGATATGGAATGGTGGACGCGCCAGATCTCTATAGTAGCCTTAGAATCCGACATGCGAATGTTCAACTGTTGTTGATATGAATAATTGATAAATGAATTGATGATAAATGATTGATAAATGAATTGATGACAAGTGATTGATAAATTAATTCATGATTAATGATTGATAAATGAATTGATGATAAATGATGGATAAATGAATCTATGATAAATGAATTGATGATAAATGATTGATAAATAAATTGATGATAAATGATGGATAAATGAATTGGTGATAAGTGATTGACAAATGAATTGATGATAAATGATTGATAAACGAATTGATGATAAATGATGGATAAATGAATTGGTGATAAATGATTGACAAATGAATTGATGATAAATGAATTGATGATGAATGATTGATAAATGAATTCATGATAAATGATTGATAAATGAATTCATGATAAATGATTGATAAATGAACAACTGATTAGTTGATTAAAATGGTGTATGTATTGCTCCTAAAATTTTAACTTTACATTTACAGCGGACAAATAAGTGTTCTCATGTAGAAGAAATTGGAGACGGGCATGCCCTCTTTGAAACACAAAGTAAACAGAAAAAAAATATTTTACATCACATATTAGTGTCTTTCTCTTTAATAATAAATACGCGCACCACATTAACTGATTTAAACACGCAACTAATTTTGAAATGAAAATTTAAACATTGAATATTCCATTGCATTTAGGTATATCTGGAATCATGTATTACTGTATATATGCTTAACACTTCAGAATTCCCGAACTCAGGAACATTGCCGAATTACATCTTAGCTGCTATCTTGAGAGCGTTTGAACTTCTGAATTAACATTAAAGCGTCGCGCCATGTGTGACAGAGTACCTGCGGAAATTGCACAAGACAATATGCGCAGAGATCGTAATATCTTGAATGCCACACTAATTGCAACCCGCACGGCGAGGAAGCTAACTATTATTCTTCCTCGTTACCTACTGAACAATGATTGCAAGAGTTCTCGCTGAAATTAACAATTTAATTTGTGAAGCACTTTGCGGTAAGGATGCAAACTCATAATTTTCAGTAATATGTGGGTTTCAAGGAGTGCTTCGTGTAATGGCGGAAATTTTAGAACAAAGATGCAATTTGTGTCACGGTTTCAAGTTTACTCTGAAATATAGTGTGTGCCTTAATACTTTCTCTATCTGCGAGGCTTAACCTTGCAGATAGAGAAAATATTATTCTTAAAAAAAAAAAAAATGTTCCAACTTTTTCTTGCTGATAACTAAATGTAAAAATCTGATGTGGGCAACACATGACTTTCCTTATATAATGTAATGAATTTACTACTTTTACAGTAAAAAAAAAATAGGTTTTTCTTATACTAGATACTAATACTTTTTTCAAGATATTGAATTTTCGACAATTAGTCGACATTTTCATTGATTTAGCGTCATTTGTCGTCCGCCAAATTTGTCGCCAAAATCTTGCCAAGCGTTACGGACGAAGAGAAAAGTTATTCTTACAGCAGATAAATGACTATTGGCGTTCAAATACAAAAGTATTACTCAAAATATCTTTTTCATGAATGGAACGAGCTAGATCCACGAGAATGATGCCACGCAATTTATCGCATGGTATTACATATGAAAAGTGAACATGTTTCTCAATAGGAAATATTTTTTTTTCTTTTATATGACTTTTTGATATTTTTTTTAAATGTGCAATATCTCAAGAACGGTTTATGTTAGCGTTTTAAACCTTATGTCAATCGTTTTCTAATGAAAAATTACATAAGAAATACCTATTTGCGTAACTTTATTAGTGGTTTTGATTTTTTGACGATTTTTTCAAAATTTTATTCGAAAATTTAGGGAGGTTCTGAGCATTCGATTGCGTATAAAAACAGTAGACTTCCAGCGTTTGCGGATTGTGATTTTTGTAACAAGTTTGGTTCGAATCGGTCCATTCGTTCGTTAGTTATCGTCTCCACAGTCTCACTGACACACACACACACACACACACACACACACACACACACACACACACACACACACACACACACACACACACATACTTTCACACACACACACACACACACATTCTTTCACACACACACACACACATATACTTTCACACACAGACATCACTTCAAAAATGTTTGATTCGTGATCAGGGATGCTTGAAACGTGCTCTCCCGTCGAAAACTCGAATTCGAATTTTCGACCCCATCACAATACTTTCCTTATACATTATGTATATAAGGAAAGTAAAGATCCCAAATTCAATGATGTTAATTGCCGTTACTCGCAATGGGCAAAAAATAAGACAACGTTGCTAAAACGTCTGTTAAAAGTTGCATATACAACAAATAAATTGAAAGAATGTGACTATTTAAAAACGTCTTTAAAACGCAGTTGTATTTTAGGTATCCACTGATAAGAATTTTCCCTTTCTATGTAAAAAAATCTGATGTGGGCAGCACATGACTTTCCCTGCAGACTCAAATTCATTTTTCTTTATTTCTTTAAGAACTCATTATATTGAGTTTAATTGCAAAAAATGACACTAAATTTGCATTTTAAATTCAATTTCTGCTTTTATTTGGTAATTGTACATTTTTCCAAAGGCGGCATGAAAATGCGAAAAATCTCAAATATCTCGAGAATGTTTAGTCCTAGTGTAATAGAGTTGTTCTTATTCTTTTCCTCGTCAAAAATTACGTGGAAGACCCAGACCGTCCGACTCGTCCGGAGGACTTAGAGTAACTAGTTGGACGGCCGGGAAGTCGTCAAAAATTACGTGTAAAACAAGCATTTAATTGATACATTTGAACATATGTAGTCTTTTCTTAGATATTGGCGATTTTTGAGGGCCATTTCGTAAAAAGGGGCAGGTTGTTCTTTTCCGAATCGTACCAAAATCTAATCAGCACCAGAGTATCCCACGTGTGATTTATCTACCAAATTTTGTGACATTTGGTCAATTTTTATTTCAGCTAAAGTGAATACATGAGATTTTTGCGGGCCATTTCGCAAAAGAGGTGGTTTCTTTTTTTCAGAATTGTACCAAAAACTAATCAGCACCAGGGTCGTACCCAAGGGTCTTACCTACCAAATTTTATGAAAGTCGGTTCATTAGTTTTTGAGTTAGAGTGGATACATACATTGCGCAGACACACAGACAGTCACACACACAGACGTCACGCTAAAAATAGTTTTTTCGTATTCTAGAGGTCTCGAAACGTGTAGATCCTTCGAAAACTCGAGTTGCGATTTTCGACAAGATTCCAATATTTTTCCTATACATTCCCATGTATTGTAGGGAAAGTAAAAAAAATTGATGTGGCCAGCACATGACTCTCCTTATATAATGCAATGAATTTACTTCTTTAACAGTGAAAAAGTGATGAAAAAATCCACGGCACAGTTTTGGTAACGCTAAATTGTACATTTGGCACATTTCCGGATGACAACATGTAAAAGTATTTCGTACCCGATTAACTTATATTTTACGCAACTCTACATTAACAATTATCAATATTGATAGAATTCTCGATAAGCAATGTAGAATATTTAAATATTTTAATAATATGATATTATAATATTTTATAATATTTAAATATTTTAATAATAAATTCATTAATTAGGCGTCATTTTCATTAACTGGGCGTCATTTTTGCAATTTTGACGATATTTCCGTCAATATGGGGATAAATATCACCAAGTTGGTGATATTTAGATGTGCATTTCTTATATAATAAAAGGTATACCCATCATATGACGGAATTAAAAATTTGCAAAACATTTCATCCCATTCGGTGTCGTTTTCATCAATTTGGCGATATTTTTTATCAATTTGATAACATTTTTATCAATTTGACAACAGTTTAGTCAATTTGGCAACATTTAGAAATACGTCAAGTTGGCGACATGCCACCAAAATTCGTCGCCAGAATTTCGCCAAGCGTTACAGACGGAAGAATATATTATTCTTATAGTACAGTCTTATATTCTTTCCAAAATATTGAATTGTCATCAATTAGTTGTCAGTTTCATTGATTCAGCTTCATTCTTATCAATTTGGCGACCTTTTTCTCAATTTGGAGGCGTTTAAAAACTGTCAAGTTGGCGATAGTCCCCTAAATTCGTCGCTAAAATTTCGTCAAGCGTTATGGTCGTAGAAATAGGTTATTCTTGTAGTAGATAAACGGCTAATGGCGTCAAATGACAAAATTATTACTCAAAGTGTCTTCTCTCATGAAATGAACGAGCTAGATCTACGAGAATGATGATAATAAATTTATAGCATAATATGTATTACATATGAAAAGTGAACAGTTTCACAATATTTAATAATTTTTTTTTAATTTTATGTGATTTTTTGATAAATTTATATGAATAATGTTCAATATCTCGAGAACTGTTCATGCTAGTGTTGTTCTAAAGTTTATGTCAATCGTTTTCTAATAAAAAAATACACAAGAAATGATCATTTATATAACTTTAGGGAATGCTTTAATTTTTAACGATTTTTTTTAAAATTTCATTTCAAAATTTGGGGGGGGGGGGGGGGTGAACATTAGATTGCGTGTAAAAACAATAGGCTTTGTGACTGTGATTTTTGTACCAAATTTTGTTCGAATCGCTGCATTCGTTCGTGAGATATCGTCTCCACAGTCTCACTGATACACCCACACATACACACACACACTTACACACACATACTTACACACACATACACATCATCTCAAAAACGTCTGATTCGTGTTCAGGGATGCTTAAAACATGCTCTTCCGCTCGAGATCTAACGTTCTAAAGTTTATGTCAATCCTTTTCTAATAAAAATTGACATAAGAAATGTTTATTTACGTAACTTAATTCAAGACTTTGATTTTGTGATGATTTTTTCAATATTTCAATCGAAAATTTGGTGAGGATCTGAACATTTGATTGTTTTCGAAAGTAATAAACTTCCAGTATTTACGAATTGTAATTTGTGTAGTAAATTTCGTTCGAATCGCTCCATTCATTCGTGAGATATCATCTCCTTAAACTCACTGGCACACACACACACACATACACACTTACACACATTTATACACACACAAACTTATACACACTTACACACACACACTTGCACACATTTATACACACACAAACTTATACACACTTACACACACACACTTATGCTTGAAACATACTTTCCCATCGAAAACTCGAATTCGAATTTTCGACCCCGTCACAATACTTTCCTTATATACCTTATACTATGTACATACAGAAAGTAATACATTAATTAAAAAAATCTGATGTGGGCAGCACATGACTTTCCCTGCAGACTTATATTCATGTTCTATTTATTTAAATTAAATTTAATTAATTTTTAATTCAATTTTCGTTCTCATTTGAAAACTGGATTTATTTTCAAAAATGGTGTAGGAAAAATACGAAAAACTAAAGTATTTCGAGAACGGCTAGTCCTAGTGTAACGGGGTTGGTCTTATTCTTTTCTTCGCTAAAAATTACGTATTAAACAAGCATTTAATGGCTATATTTGAGCATACGTAGTTCGTAAGTTTAGATTTTGATGATTTTTGCGGGCCATTTTGCAAAAAAAGGCAGGTTATTTTTTTTTCAAATTATACCAAAATCTAATCAGCACCAGGGTGGCGTACAAGCGCCTTATCTACCAAATTTTGTGAAATTTGGTCCATTAGTTTTTCAGTTAGAGTGGATACAAGCTTTTGCGGGCCATTTCGCAGAAAAAGGCGGGTTCTTTTAACCCGAGTCATACCCAAAACTAATCAGCACCAGATTCGTGCACAAGTGACTTACCTACCAAATTTTATGAAACTCGGTCAATTAGTTTTTTAGTTAGAGTGGATACAAAATCTGCACAGACAGACACACAGACAGACACACAGACACACAGACACACAGACAGACAGACACACAGACACACAGACACACAGACACACACACAGACGTCACGCTAAAAATAGTTTTTTCGTATTCTAGAGGTCTCGAAACGTGTAGATCCGTCGAAAACTCGAGTTGCGATTTTCGACATGATTCCAATACTTTCCCTATACATTACCATGTATTGCAGGGAAAGTAAAAATCTGATGTGGGCAGCACATGACTTTCCCTGCAGACTTATATTAACGTTCTCTTTATTTGAACTAAATTTAATTCACTTTTAATTCAATCATCAACTCATTTGATAACTGGACTTATTTTCAAAGGTGGCGTAGGGAAAGTACGAAAAACTAAAATATCTCGAGAACGGCTAGTACTAGTGTAATGGGGTTGGTCTTATTCTTTTCGTCGTTAAAAATTACGTCTTAAATCAGCGTTTAATGAATATATTTGAGTATACACAGTTCTTTAGTTTAGATTTTGATAATTTTTGCGGGCCATTTTGCAAAAAAAGGCAGGTCATTTTTTTCCGAATCGTACCAAAATCTAATCAGCACCAGCCCCGCCCACAAGTGACTTACCTACAAAATTTTGTGAAATTCGGTCCATTAGTTTTTTAGTAAGAGTGGATACAAAATCTGCACAGACAGACAGACACACAGACACACAGACACACAGACACACAGACTCACAGACACACATGTATTGCAGGGAAAGTAAAAATCTGATGTGGGCAGCACATGACTTTCCCTGCAGACTTATATTCACGTGCTATTTATTTAAATTAAATTTAATTCATTTTTAATTCAATTTTCGTTCTCATTTGAAAACTGGACTTATTTTCAAAAATGATGTAGGAAAAATGCGAAAAACTAAAATATCTCGAGAACGGCTAGTCCTAGTGTAATGGGGTTGGTCTTATTCTTTTCTTCGCTAAAAATTACGTATTAAACAAGCATTTAATGGCTATATTTGAGCATACGTAGTTCTTAAGTTTAGATTTTGATGATTTTTGCGGGCCATTTTGCAAAAAAGGCAAGTTATTTTTTTTCGAGTTATACCAAAATCTAATCAGCACCAGGGTGGCCTACAAGCGACTTATATACTAAATTTTGTGAAATTCGGTCCATTAGTTTTCCAGCTAGAGTGGATACAAGCTTTTGCGGGCCGTTTCGCAAAAAAAGGCGGGTTCTTTTATTCCGACTCGTACCCAAAACTAATCAGCGCTAGCCCCGCCCACAAGTGACTTACAAAATTTAGTGAAATTCGGTCCATTAGTTTTTTAGTTAGAGTGGATACAAAATCTGCACAGACAGACACACAGACACACAGACAGACACACAGACACACACACAGACGTCACGCTAAAAATGGTTTTTTCGTATTCTAGAGGTCTCGAAACGTGTAGATCCGTCGAAAACTCGAGTTGCGATTTTTGGCATGATTCCAATACTTTCCCTATACATTACCATGTATTGCAGGGAAAGTAAAAATTAGCAATAAACATTAAGAAATTTCACAGTTGAAAGATCTAATTATTTATGGCAAAACTTTTCCATACTTTTCCATACGTTGTTTATATGAATTTATTTTTTCTCGGAAACGTTGATTTCTCAGGATCTGCTATACAAATAGAGCTCAGATGATGACTGATTTAGATTCAGCATCAAATTCCTGAAGAAAAAGGGGGGTGTTAATTAAGGATTTCCACTTTCGGTTCTTTTTCCATTTCTGGTTCAAGAAGTTTTAGTTTGCTTGAGACAACTATTTCTCGCAATTATCTACAGATAGAGCTTGGACGATAACTGATATGGATTCAGTAAAAAATTCTAGAGGAGCTTAAGGGTTCACTAAGCATTTCCACTTCCGGTCCAAAAACATTCTTTGAAACATCTACTTCTCAAGATTGGTAATAGATAGAATTTAGATGATGATTGATATGATTTCAGCATTAAATTCCGGAAGATGTAGGATGATCGCTAAAGATTTTCCCTTACGCATTTTTTTATCACTTCAGGTTCAAAATATTTCCTTGAAACACTTATTTCTCAGGATCATCTATCCAGTTAGTTCATCTATCCAGTTAGAGTTTAGATGATGACTGATATGGATTTAGAAGCGAATTCTAGAGGGGTTTGGGAGTTCACTAAAGACATTCATTTCCGGATCTAGAAATTCCATATATGTTATGAATTTTGTTTGACTGCACGCATCAAGTCTGTAAAAGAGAATAAAAACGTTTTATATTTCTGTCAAAAATGAAGACGCCACCTTTTCTGGTAGGTCGGACGGTCTGACTTCCACAGCAATCCTTTGACACCATGCTCTTCACAAAGTCTTGTTTTTACTAAATTTAAGTATGGGTTGAATTAAAGGTTTTAATTAAAGGAAGATTCAAGGAAAATTCCAAACAATTACAAACCAAAGCATGCGGAAATGGATGTCTGACCATTGCACCGATTGTAAGAACAATCTTTGCATTCTTGCGCGTTCACGTGATTGCAAAATGCAGAAGAAAATGCAAATGATTAATTAATAAAGCGTAAAAGAATGTTTTTGATTCGTTCCACTACGGTTGAGTCCGGCCCCTTCTTGTTTCTTGTCATGCCTGTAGAGAGGAGTTGAAATTTAACATGCTATCTCTGAGTTAAGATAGCGGTTACGATGATATTCTCTGCCGTGCATTGTGTTTTTTTTCTTTCCTTTGTTAGAAATACGTATTTATAACCATTCCTCTCAGCTGATATTGAGAACGCCTCATTTCGAGACAAATGACTCTAAATTTATATTACTTTCTTTATATACATAGTATAATGTATAAGGAAAGCACTGTGATAGTGTTGAAAATTCGAATTCGAGTTTTCGACGAGAGAGCACGTTTCAAGTATCCCTGATCACGAATCAAACATTTTTGAGGTGATGTCTGTGTGTGTGTGTGTTGAAGACCCAGACCGTCCGACTCGTCCGAGGACTTAGAGCAGCTATTTGGACGGCCGTGAAAGTATGTGTGTGTGTGTGTATTGAGATATGTGTGTGTGTGTATGTGTGTGAAAGTATATGTGTGTGTGAAAGTATGTGTGTGTGTGTGTGTGTGTGAAGGTATGTGTGTATGTGTGTGTGTGTGAAAGTATGTGTGTGTCCGTGAGTCTATAGATACGATATCTTACGAACGAATGGAGCGATTCGAATGAAATTTGGTACAAAAATTACAATTCATGAATACTGGAAGTCTAGTGTTTTTAAACATAATCGAATGTTCAAAACCTCCCTAAATATTCAAGTGAAATTTTGGAAAAATCATCAAAAGATCAAAACCTTTAATAAAGTTACGCAAATAAACATTTCTCATGTAATTTTTCCTTAGAAAACGATTGACATAAACTTTAGAACGCTAATATAAATCGTTCTCGAGATATTGCACATTTTTCAAATAAATGTATCAATAAAATCCCATAAATTAAAAAAAATATTTTAACTGTTGAGAAACATGTTCACTTTCCATATGTAATATCCTGCGATAAATTGGGCGACATCATTCTCGTGTATCTAGCTGGTTCCATTCATGAAAAAATATACTTTGAGTAATACTTTTGTATTTGAACGCCAATAGTCATTTATCTGCTTTAACAATAAATTATTCCTCCGTCCATAACGCTTGGCGAGATTTTGGAGACGAATTTGGCGGAATGTCGCCAACTTGGCGACTTTTTTAAATGTTGCGAAATTAACGAAAATCTCGCCAAATGGATAAAAATCACGCTGAATCAATAAAAAGGACGACTAATTGACGAAAATTCAATATCTTGGAAAGAATACAAGTATCTATTATAAGAATAAACTATTTTTTTAATGTAAAAGTCGTAAATTCATTGCATTATATAGAAAAGTCATGTGCTTTCCACATCAGATTTTTTTTGTTTGAATTTGGGTTCTGGAGTAATCTCTAAGGATTCTCGATTTTACTTTTAAGGAAAGAAATGATTGAAATTATTAGGCTTTATTTAAAAGGAGGATATTCAGCACTGAGATAAATGGCAATAAATGGTTATTTATTTATTTTAATACACATTTGGCTTGATATTATCGGTTTTGCATATGTAATATGCATATATTTTTCCATTAGTCAGCGCTTGTTAGTTTGAGAATTATTATTTTAGTTAAAATGTTTAAGCATGCCAAATTTTCATAAATTTATAAAGTAGGAAAATTGAAAAAGCATTTAAAGTAGATGACTAAGTAATGAGACATTTTAACAACAGTTCCATTAAAAATGATTTGTACACACCCCTTGTTGCCATACGAAGACAACTTCTTTACTTAATAAATGAAGTTCTCTGCATGTGTTTGTGAGTATGACATTGTGTGAGTGTGACTGCGTAGGAGTTGGTATGCGAGTGAGTGTGAGTGTGTCATTGTGTCTACTCCCCCAGGGGGCTGCGCTGCCAAGATTGCGGTGGTCGGATCTTAGGTCTGTACCTCTGGTCCTCCGTCTGCTGGGGGAAAATTAATCGGGTTACTTGTTCGGTGATGAGCTGGCCGTCGTACCAGTGAGTCGTTTAGATAGTCTCTTTCTTATCATGAAGCATGTTTTTCTATCATTTCATCTTTCGAACGTTTTTCGTGCTGCACCCCCCTAAATGATCATTTTTGAAAAACAGTAATAATCTTAAATTTTTTATCAAATGATTAGCCCATATACGAAATTTCAAAACTCTATCGCATTGTAAAAGAGGCGTTTTTCACTTGTTCGTCAAATCGAACATTTTAGTGTGTGGCACCCCCTGCAACAGCAAACTTTGGAAAACTGAAATTGCACTCTTTCTTCCTTTCCAACTATCTACCGGTGTACCAAATTTGAAGTCTCTAACTCATCGCGAAGCATGTTTTTTCTATCATTTCACCTTAAGAATGTTTTTCTGTGGAGTACCCACCCCCTTAAACATGCATGTTTGGAAACATTTTTCTTGGGTTTTCTATCAAATCATTTGCTCATATACCAAATATCACGCCTCTATCACATTCTAAAAGGGGTGTTTCTACTTCATTCCAAAAATCGAACATTTTTGTGTGCGACACCCCCTAAAGTAGAAAATATTGGAAAACTGAAATTGCACACTTTCTTCTTTCCAAATTATCTACCCGTACACCAAATTTCAAATCTCTATCTCACCCGTAAGCATGTTTTCTTATCAATTCACCTTTCGAGCATTTTTCTCTGGAGCACCCCCTTAAACGAACATTTTTGAAAAACTATATTCGTCTTGAGTGTTTTCATCAAATAATTAGTCCATATACCTAATTTCAAGCCTCTATCAAATTTTAAAGGGGCCATTTCTCACTTATTCGGTAAATCGAACATTTTGGTATGCGGCACCCCCTTAAATAGAAAATATTGGAAATCTGAAATTGCACACTTTCTTCGTTTCGAACGATTTACCAATACACCAAATTTAAAGTCTCTCTCTCATGGCAAAGTATGCTTTCCTATCATTTCACTTTTCGAACGTTTTGGTGTGGAGCACCCCCTCTAGAGAACGTTTTCGAAAAATTTGATTTTTCCAGGGGGTTTTATCGAACGGTCGAGCCGTGTACCAAATTGCAAATCTTTATCTATTCAGGAAGTGCCTAAAAAAGCGTGATAGACAGACGGACACTTGGCAATTATTATATATAGATGGGTAATAGTAGATATATCTGACGTTGCTCATGATTTAAAATATATGCAAATTCCTGCAGTATTCTAAATGGCATTATTACTCAAAACATTCTATTAAAATATTTAATTTAATTATCCGAGAAAAAAAAGTATAGGAATCTGTCTTTTCCGTACAAAATTATCATCACAGGCAAATCTGAAGAATAAAACATCCTGGTTCTGTTTGTAAACAAATTAAAAAATATATAAAATTCAATCATTATATATATCAAAATGAAAGCGATAGAAGGGGATTAGAAGATATACCCGTATCACTTTAATTATGTTTAAATAATTGGCTAAACACAATATTAACTGGCTAAACACATCTTACGAATTTGAAAAAATTTGTCAAAATAAGACATATAAGGTATGAAATTGAAAATATTAATAATTCCCGCAATCTTTAAATCAATCAATTATGGCAACCCTACCCGTAACTGATGTAATCCAGTCGCAAATACAATATCGATCATTTATAAAATTCATTTTTATATCCATTTCTTTATTATTTAAATCGGGAAAACTTCATAATTATCGTGTGCCGTATTATTTCAATAGAAGTTCAGGCGTGGAGGTAAAAATAAGAAGTTGAAACTTCATATTAAGAAAATGCCAATATCGTTTGAGACAATAATTCAGATGGCGCTGGGATAAGATAAGTAGTCCCGCATTGTATGCATTTCTATGGCGAAAGGCCTAAAATATTTATTCATGGTGTCAATTTTGTAAAAATAAATTATTAACGCGATGTAAAGTAGAACTGAAACAATAAAGAATTTTCTTACGTATTTAAAATTATTTTACCTTCCAATGTATTTTTATCTCCATATATTCTGTACTCTATCGTACAACTATGAAAAAATACGGATTAATTATACTTATAATTATGGAACCTTTAATTCAAAAATAATCAAATATTCATATACTAAATACTAAGTTTTTCTGTTGTGTCAATTAATAATAACAGCTACTTTACTAACACTATCGACACCTGGATATAATTCTCAAAGCATTATGGCATTTTCAAGTGTTTCATCCATAGGAGTTTTATCTCCTTCTTCCTAATTCCATGAGTTCAGGTTTTCTAATATAACATATCAAAAATTCCTATTGTCACTACCACACATTAACAAATAGTCAGCAATTTTGCTTAATCTTAAATCTTGAAATAAATAAGCTTTGCAAATTTAATAAAGCTGCAGAATGCAACTTTATGGCATCAATATCTCATTTATAATTCCATTGGAATGAAGGCGTAAGAGAGAGGTTAAATTAGCATTGTTACATTGTTAAACTGCAGAAACATATTTGATGTAATTCTGTTGCAAAGCAACATGGTATAGTTTTCTTTAAATAAATTTGCAGAAAATATATCGTTTAATTGAGCGTTTATTATTCATATCGAGACAACCACTGGTCCTAGGAATTTGAAACATGGTCCACATTTTTAAGTGGGACTATTACGTGGGGCTGAGGCTACTCACAAAAATTTATGGAATTTGTTGCGGCCGTTCTTCAGTGATGATGAGATAAACAAATACACAAACAGATGGATTTTCAATTTTATTTTTATAGATAAAAAAATCATTCTGTTTTTACGATGTTATCAGCATTAAGAAATCGTATTATTGAAAATAATGCACTAAAGTTATGAAAAGTAAAATAATAATGCAAAATATAATATTTCATACATCAGATAGCGTATTTTTAATAGTGTGGCAAGTAACTGCATGCAAAAGATTTAGTATTAATATTACATTTCATGCATATTTTTGAATATTTCTCATGCCATGCTAAAACTGAAAAGAAAGGGTCATGAAGTCAGTTGTGTCCAGGTTGTCTACATTTTCAACACTTTCCAACATAGCTGCTTATGACTTTAATCATTCTGTTTGTCTATCTGTCTGTCCGTTCACCAGATAACTGCCTTAAAAATGACCTTATCGAAATGGAATTTTAGTATGTTGCTGAGACGGTTTGTGGGAAGTTTGGGAATGAAAATGAATATTATTACCCAATTATAAAATATATTATATTGAACTCTATGGTATTTAATTTTTCAAACATTTTTTAAGCGGAATTAAAAATCACGAATTGCTTCGAAAATTTTAGAAAATGTTCAAATTATCACATAAATGTGTAAAAAGAAATTAAAAATGAGTGAGACATGTCTAATATTCTGCTCATATTAAAAAATTCTAATATTCCCGGTAATAAACCGTTTTTTTTTTGGGGGGGGGGGGGGGAGAATGGGAAGTTTGATAAAAACAAAAAAAATACTGGGTATTTTGAGTTTCTCGAAAGTGGGAATTTTCAGATAAAGAAATATAAATGATACAACGCAATTTTTTTTTGCATTTGGAATTGTAAATATCTAAAGCATGGAACATTGAGTGATAATTGTTAGATCGAAGAAACATATTTAAATTAGACAAACTTACTACTTATAAAATTGATAATTAATTCTTTAAATTAGAATTTAATTTTGTAAATATTTTAAAATTAAAAACAGTTCGCATGATGAAATTCTTATTACGAGGTGATAAATTCATTCATATGCATTTAATATTGAACGATATTAAGAAATATATACGAGTCCCAATAACATTTTAATAATTTTGTGACTAATATAATTTGCACACTTTCAACAAAATTTTTGTAATTTCAAATTCTTAAAAACTGTATTCGATTTAGTAAATTTATCAAAATGGCGATTCATCATTAAGGTTAATTTTGTGATTAATTCTGTGGCTAATATAATTTGCATACTTTCAAAACATCTTTGTAATTTCAAATTCTCAAAAATTGTATTAGGTTTAGTAAAGTTATCTAAATGGCGATTCATCATTAAGGTTAATTTTGTGATTAATTTTGTGACTAATACAATTTGCATACTTCAAAATATTTTTGCAAATTCAGATTCTCAAAAATTGTATTAGATTTAGTAAATTCATCTAAATGGCGATTCTTCATTAAGGTTAATTTTGTGATTAATTTTATGACTAATATAATTTGCATACTTCAAAATAATTTTGCAATTTCAAATTCTCAAAAATTGTATTAGATTTAGTAAATTATCTAAATGGCGATTCATCATTAAGGTTAATTTTGTGATTAATTCTGTGGCTAATATAATTTGCATACTTTCAAAACATCTTTGTAATTTCAAATTCTCAAAAATTGTATTAGGTTTAGTAAATTTATCTAAATGGCGATTCATCATTAAGGTTAATTTTGTGATTAATTTTGTGACTAATACAATTTGCATACTTCAAAATATTTTTGCAAATTCAGATTCTCAAAAATTGTATTAGATTTAGTAAATTCATCTAAATGGCGATTCTTCATTAAGGTTTAAACTGCGCAATGTGCTGCATTAGTTAGAGCATATAAGAACTTAGTTTCTTCCCATCAAACTTTCCAAAGCTTCAAAAATACCCAGGTTTATTCCTGATCCTCAAAACTCTTGGGCTTTTTGCAACTCTCTTTGGAACACCTACCCACTCGCAGTTAGCCTACAAGTCGAGACGTCACAAGTTAATGGGCTGGCTTTCACTATCGGAGGTGATGGACAAAGGGGTATTAGGAACTTGCGTGTGTTTTATAATTTACCCGTGTGCTCGCGCAGCAGGCGATTAAGCTTTTCGAAAAATTTAATGAATTCAATTACTCTCTGTTTTAAATCCCAAGAAACATCGGCTGCAGTTTCTAATCACAAAATAATTATTTCATCTTTTATGTTTTCGAAAAGTTCCACATACTCTCACATTCTAATATAAGGAATAGAGTTCCGGAGTATGTAAGTTATTCATATTCTAATACTCTTTCCGGGAGCAATTACAAGTAGCGCAGTGATTTATTGTAATATGTCTTAACTCTGCTGCTGCACGTTTTCTTGTATTAAAATTCACATTTAAGTAGCCCATTTTAATCTGGGGAATTCCTGGTTTCTTTGTAAATAAAGTTTTCCTGGTTTCTTTGTACATAAAGCTTACCTGGTTTCTTTGTACATAAAGCTTCCATGGTTTCTTTGTACATATAGCTTTCCTGGTTTCTTTGTACATAAGGCTTCCCTAGTTTCTATGTACATAAAGCTTTCCTGATTTCTTTGTACATAAAATAATTGTTTCATCTTTTACGGATTCAAAAAGTTCCACGTACTCTCAGGTTCTAATATAGGGAATATAAGAGTTCCGGAGTATGACAGTTATTCATATTCTAATATTCCTTCTGGGAACAATCAATAGTACCGTAGTAATTTATTGCAATATTTCTTAACTCTGCTGCTACACGTTTTCCTGTATTAAACTTCACATTTGAGTATCACATTTTAGTCTGGGGAATTCCCGGTTTCTTTGCACATAAAGCTGTTCGGGTTTCTTTGTACATAAAATAATTGTTTTATCTTTTATATTTGTCAAAAGTTCAACGGATTCTCATGTTCTAATATTAGAAATATGAGAGCTACTCATATTCTAATATTCCTTCCGAGAGCAATTAATAGTAGCGCAGTAATTTATTGTAATATGTCTTAACTCTGCTACACTTTTTCTTGTTGTTGTTGTTGTTGAAACCCAGACCGTCCGACCTACCAGAAAGGTGTAAGGTAACTGTTTGGACGGTCGGGAAGTGCCACCCAATTCAGACCGGAACCCAGTGGGGGAGGCATCCACAGGGACCGTACCCTCCTTCCCCTACCACCAACCTCTCGGAAGGACTTTCGGACCCACATGTTTAACGTGATCGTACTCCGCATGAACACGGCGGCAGTTTTGGCAGTGGCTGGAATCGAACCCGGGCCTACCGAGTGCAACTCCAGCGCGCTAACCAATGGGCTACCGCGCCCACACTTTTTCTTGTGTTGAAATTCATATCTAAGTAGCGCAATTCAATGTTGGGAATTCCTGGTTTTTAACACTTTACAACATAGTTGAAAGTGTTTTTGACTTTGTTCATTCTGTCTGTCTGTCTGTCTGTCCGTTAGCACGATAACTGCCGTAAAAATAGCTTTATCAAAATGAAATTTTAGTATGTTTTTCAGACGGTCTGTGGAACCTATGTGAATATAAATGAATAATACCACCCAATTAGTTTTTTATTGAACCCTGGTTGAAAAAATGAAATATATTGAACCCTATGGGACCTAATGTTTCAAACATTTTTTAAGCAAATTTAAAACTCACAAATTGCTTCGAAAATTTTAGGAAATATTCAAATTATCCCGTAAAATATATAAAAAAATTTCAGTAAAATATGTTAGGTTGTTTTTTAAATAAAAATTATTTAATATAGGGAGAAAAACAAATTCAATTAAATTTTGACTCTCGTTATATCCTCCAGAAAGAAAAAAGAGATATATTATATAATAAATATCTTTCCAAGAGTTTAATTATTTTATATATGAGATAGGTTTTACATTTTAAAATACATATGGTAGGTAACAAATTTTTAAATAAAATAAATTATTATAGTATAATGATGAATGAAACGATTGGAAAAACGTTTATGAATGAAATGCTGCTTTTATATAGAGGCGATATATCTTTCGATGACGTCATTTGAATAAAGTTCATTTGTTTTCGATGAAGTTTTCAAATATAAAAAATTATTGTAGTGTTATGATAATTTTAAAAATATTACCGAGGAATGTATCGCATTTTAGAGATGTTTAAACCAGGCAATTTATATTTCAATGCCGTCATTTGAATGAAGTTCATTTTCTTCGATGAAGTTTTCAAATATAATAAATTAATGTAGTATTGTGATAATTTTAAAAACATTACCGAGGAATGTATAGCATTTTAGAGATGTTTGTAAAAAATTGCATTGAAGTTGGAAAGTGTTTCATAATCAATGCTTTATGCATGATTGATCTTTCTTGTTTGTACATAAAGCTGTCCTGGTTTACTTGTCTATAAAATAATTGTTTCATTTTTATGTACACAAAAAGTTCAACATACTCTCATATTCTAATATAGGGAATATCAGAGCTCCAGAGTATGAAAGTTACTCATATTCTAATATTCCTTCCGGGAGCAATTAATAGTAGCGTAGTAATTTACTGTAATATTTCTTAACTCTGCTGCTGTACGTTTTCTTATATTAAACCTCACATTTACGTAGCACATTTTAATCTGGGGAATTTCTGGTTTCTTTGGGCATACAGCTTTCCGTTTTTGAGGTGATAAACGACCATAATTAACCACTAATGCAACTTAAATGTCGCAAAACGTCAAATTCGGAGGAAATAATTATCCCCTCTTTTGTGCGTTTGAATTTCTGCGATACATTCCTGTTCGGAAACAGGGGGGAAGAGGGGGGGGGGGTTGTTTACCGGTAACACAAGACTTTCTGCGATAATTCCTTTTGACAGAATTTTTCCTGCAATGTATTTTCGTCAAATATTCGTAATTAAAAACTTCCCCGAATCCCGAAATGGAGTCCCTATTTATTTAAGGGAATAGTTTCTAAAATATTAGCGGTGAGTAAACAGCTAATTCATTCGTTTGGAAGAAACATTGCGAAAGTAAGTTCTAAGCAAATAATTCTTTCCCTCGCGTATAAAGTTGGAGGGAATTAATTATTTACAAATTGTGTTTACAATGGCTTGGAGATGTATAGAGCAGTTTAAACTAAATAAGGCGAGGAGGACAGTGACGGATCTCAATGTTCTGTGTTGCTGAAATGTTGCTATCTTTGGTGTAGCATTTAAAGCGTCATGTAAATATAATTTGAAATATTTTTAATTAGAAATGTTTAAATATTGGAATATATTTTAGACTAGCAATATTCCCGTTCTTCGTATGGAGTATATAATATAAATTAAAATTCACGATCATGTGTAAATTCCTATAGCATTCTAAGTGACATTGATAATCAAAATATTCCGTTAAATTTTAATTTAATGCTCCTAAAAATAAGTTTAAGAATATCTGTTATCGCTATACAAAATTATCTTCACGGGCAGATCTGAAGAATAAAACATCCTGGTCCCGTATGTAAACACATTTACAAAAAATATGAAGTTGAACCAATATATGCGGGTGGTGGTGGTGGTGGTGGGGGGGGGGGACCTGTAAAATTGTATAGGACCCGTACTACTTATGTTCGCGTATATTTGAAGGTATAACCTTGTATTACTAGAAGATTACACGCACTACAAAATATGAGTTTCTAAAATCCTTGCCAAAATAAAACAGATGACGTAATAAATTGAAAATATCAATAATCCCGTAATCTATATATACTAATTGCCATGTGTCCGTCTGTCTGTCCGTCTGTCTGTCAGTCTGTCTGTCCGTCTCTCTGTCAAGCTTTTTTAGGCACTTTCCAAATAGATAGAGACTTGAAATTTAGTACACGGGTCGATCGTTCGATAAAATCCCCTGGAAAAATCGATTTTTTCGAAAATGGTCTATAGAGAGGTTGCCTCAGATCAAAACGTTCGAAAAGTGAAATGATAGAAAAACATGCTTTGCGATGAGATAGAGATTTCAAATTTGTTGTATAGGTAAACCGTTGGAAAGGAAGAAAGTGGGCAATTTTAGATTTTCAATATTTGCAACTTTAGGGGGTGCCGCACACCAAAATGTTCGATTTTCCGAATAAATGAGAAACACCTGCTTTAAATTTTGATAAAGGTTTGAAATTTGGTATATGGGCTAATTATTTGATGAAAGTACCCAAGACAAAAATATTTTCAAAAAGGTTTGTTTAAGAGGGTGCTCAAGAGAAAAACGTTCGGAAGGTGAAATGACGAAAAACTATGCTTTGGGATGGAATAGAGGCTTCAAATTTTGTGAACGGGTAGATAGTTCGAAAGGAAGAGTATGTGCAAGTTCAGTTTTTCCAAAATTTTCTGATTTTGGGGGTGCCGCAAACCCAAATGTTCGATTTTCTAAATAAATGAGAAATGCATCCTTTAAATTTTGATAGAGGTCGAAATTTGGTACATGGGCTAATCATTTAATGAAAACACCCAAAACGAATAGAGATTCTCAGAAATGTTTGATCCTCAGAATGTTCGGTGCTCCAGAGATTAACGTTCGAAATGTGAAATGATAAAAAACATGCTTCGGGATGAGATAGAGATTTCAAATTTGGTGTACTGGTAGATAATTTGAAAGGAAGAAAGTGTACAATTGCAGTTTTCCAATATTTTCTACTTTAGGGGTGCCGCACACCAAATTTTCCAATATTTTCTACTTTAGGGGGTGCCGCACACCAAAATGTTCGATTTTCGGAATAAAGGAGAAACGCTCCTTTTAAAACGTGATAGATGCTTGATATTTTATATATGGTCGAATTATCTGATAGAAATCCCAAGAATAATGGAGATTTTCAAAAATGCTCATTTAAGGGGGTGTGTACTCCACACAAAAACATTCGAAAGGTGAAATGATAGAAAAAGCATGCTTCGCGATGAGATAGAGACTTCAAATTTGGTGTACGGGCAGATTGTTGGAAAGGAAGAAAGTGCGCAATTTCAATGTTCCAACATTTGCTATTGTAGGGGGGTGCCGCACACTAAAATATTCGATTTCACGAAGAAATGAAAAACACCTCCTTTACAATGTGATAGCGGCTTGGAATTCGGTATACGGACTAATCATTTGATAAAAAACCCAAGATGAATACAATTTTTAAAAATGTTCATTTAAGGGGAGATACTACATTGAAAACCGTTTAAAAGGTGAAATGATAGTTAAAGCATGCTTCGCGATAGGATAAAGACTTCAAATTTGTTTTACAGGTAGATAGTTTGAAAATAAGAAAGTGTGCAATTTCAGATATCAAATATTTACTTTGGGGTGCCGCACACCAAAATGTTCGATTTTTCGAATAAGTTATACACGCGTTCTTTTAAATGTGATAGAGGCTTGAGATATTTGGTATATAGACTAATCAACTGATAAAAAACCCAAGACGAATAGAGTTTTACCTAAATGTCCATTTATGGCTGTGCTCCACAGTAAAAAGTTTGAAAGGGGAAATTATAAAATAGCATGCTTCGGGATGAGACAGAGATTTTAATTTTGTGTACTGGTAGATAGTTTGAAAGGAAAAAGTGCTCAATTTAAGTTTTGCAATACTTTCTTCTTTAAGGAGTTCTGCACACCAAAATATTCGATTTGCCGAATAAATGTGAAACGCGAATTATTCAAAAATTTACATTATTCTGGGGGTTGCTTATTGCGAGACCGTTGATTTTCACCGGTTATTCGGCTAGTCTTTAAACCTAAAGGCTGTAATTAATTCCCATATATGCTAATATTTGTCAAAATATGGGCCAATATAACTGTACTACTTATATTCTCGTAGATAAGAAGACATACCCGTGCATTTGTAGAAGATTACGTACAATATATGAGTTTCAACAATTTTTGCAAAAATAAAACAATGACATAATAAATGGAAGATATCAATAATCCCCGAAAATATCAATAATAAAAATGTTTAAACCTGAAGACCATAATTGATATAATCCAATCAAAAATGCAATATTGGTGAAATTTATTTTATATACATATCTTTATTATTTAAATCGGAACATATTTAATAAAGATCTTCTGCTGCATAAACACATTGGATTTAAATCCGTTGCTAACTCGAAATATAGACTAAATGGAGCTATTTTAAGGCTATCCACAAATTTCATCAAATTAGCTTGAACCGTTCTCCCTTGATGATGAGACAAACATACATGCAAACATACACAGACAGAATTTAAATTTTATTTATATAGATAATACTGTTACGAACTTGTAAGATACCTTCACTGGAGGATTCTTTGAGAACCGGAAAGATAAAACACCTTTACAAGAAGTCACTCCTGCGACGTAAATATAGAGTTACCATATATAGACTATCGAAGAGGGGTTGCCATGTTTCGTGATGTATCGACATCTTGGCGACTTTTAGTGACTTCTAGAACTGCTGAAAGGTTGCCATCTTTGTCGCATATATACGTCATGAAAATGCAATTTGAAATATTTTTAATTTTAAATGTTAAAATATTGGAATCTATTTTAGATTTTATATGTAATTTATCATATTTTGTAAATGCTACAAATATACCAATTTATTTAAATGTAGTCGCATAATTTGAAAACGAAATTTAAATCTTGCATAATAAAAAAATATGTTTGTGTTTCTGTGTGTTTCTGTGTGGATGTCATCTGTAGCTGAAATTCGAAGCAGCAAAATTTGTTACAGAGGTTCTTCAACTCCTTTTTTTATCTTTAGCCTTCGGAAATCGTCTGTTCGAAGCGAAATTTATCATGAAACCGACATTCTGACATATTTTCAACTTTCAATGTTCATTACTTTGAAATTAGTGCGAATTTAAAAAAAAAATCTTCCCGAGCAGTACCGTACGGGGATTTGAAGTACGTCTGTACCGAATTTTGTCGCTGTCCGAAGAGCTCACCACAGACGACATAGATGTACAAAGAGACATTTTCTTTTATTATGCAAAATGTAAAGAGAGTATTATAGCAGCGTTGAATATTTAAATTCGGGTATTCGATAGATTTTTATGCTTTTACGTATCATGAACGTAAATGAACTACTTTGGATGTTTTGTCTGTGTAATATTGAAATATAATAATTTGAGTCAGTAGCGAAAGTCATGTGCTGAATATTTACTCTTTAAACTTTAAAAATATATCACATAAATATTCAATCAAAAATATTGTTGTTTGATATTAAAATATTTTCAGTAGGAAATTGCACTATTGAATCAAAGTATTTGTTTATTTAAGAACGAACAAATAGAATATACGCAAGAATGTGGCTTATTTCCAAATGTAAGAATTTCTTCTTTCAAGATAAATATTGTGTTTAGAAATTGCCAAAAGGGAATAAGAGAAAATGAAATTAAAAAAGTTTAAAACTGATATTACTTTTGGATTAGTTTCATTTTCCCCCCCATCCCGATTTCAAGATGATTTCGCAATTTAAAAGCAATTCGAAAACGAACTTTAGGAGATTAGATGTCAGACCTGAAGAAAATCTCTTTTCTCTCTCAGTAAACACTTGTAAAGTAGGTTAAAACGGCCTTTTGACTTACACTGGGGTGAGAAGAAAGACTATTACTGTGCAGCAAGAGGAAAATGTGATTTTTGTAATTTTGATATAAATTGCAGCAATTATTTTTGACAGTTTTCTTGAGGGTTTTCTATTAAATTGCCTGCAAAATACACATTGCAAAGATTTGATTTCAAGTTTATTGAATTTTGTGTAAAATAGGTATGTTATAATATTTTAAAACGGTAAAAAAGGTATCTCCATGTTTAAAATGCGTCTTACAATTTTTAAACTATATATATATATACATATATATATATATATATATATATATATATATATATATATATATATATATATATATATATATATATATATATATATATATATATATATATATATATATATATATATATATATATATATATATATATATATATATATATATATATATATATATATATATTATATATATATATATATATATATATATATATATATATATATATATTATATATATATAAATAAAAATTGAAAGATTTTAAGCGAAAATTACGCATAAACTACTGTATGTACAAAAAAAACCATCACTAGCATATCTGTTACAAATGAGTAACTATAGACCAAGACTAAGGATAAAGATAGAAGGTAACATATCACTACAATGGTAAAGGGGGATGAGAAGAATATTAGGATATAAAATTCACAAGTAAAAGTGTATAAATATAAATATAAATAAAAATAAAAATAAAACACGGCAAAAATGAGAAAAGGTAATAACAATTAGCTCAAGATAAAAGATTAAGACATAGAGAACAATCAATTGAAACTACACAAAAATGGCGGTTAGTTCGAAATTGCATTAAATACATTATATATATATATATATAATTGGGGAATTTTGGGATGAGTTACTACTTACTTTCTAACATTGGATTTACAATTTTATATTTATATATATATATATATATATATATATATATAACATTAAGGACCATTCAGTAGATTAAAAGATATATAGTAAAACACCTGGAGAAGACTAAAAATCAAAAGACTTGTCTTATTCTACATATTTGGCATGATAGCCACGTTTTATCTACTTCAGTATAACTAATTGTTTATGTTTTTCTTCATAGATATCGCATACTATTAGTAATTAATTCATTATTAAAACACATATTTATATTTGCTACAAACCCAGCTACATTTCATGAAAATCACTATTAATGGCTGCATTTTTTCAAAATAAATTTATATTTAAACTGAAAGAAACTTTCAAATTACCGGAGATTGTGCTGTAGAATTTGTGTAACGGTATTATCGTTCTTATTTATCCCAATTATTAATTGAAAAATTAGTTAGATCGACTATCTACTATCAGCTTTCAGATATATAAATAAAATTTTCCTTATAATGTTTGATCTCCTTTTGGCTGACACCTACTTGGTGAAATAAAACTTGAAGTCTTACGGAGAGAGTAAGAAATTTACAGTACTCAGCATTTCCGTATAGAACTCTAGATATTTAAAGAGAAAAATAAATGTTCCGACTACATTGAATTACATTTAAATAGAAAACAATTGAGCTAGTCTTACGTGAATTTTCAAACGGGCGAATTAGACTACACCTAAACGGGCGTGTTTAGACTACATCTAAACTTATGTAAACAAATATGCTTGTTCACCGTTCCACATTGGATATTTAAACGAAAGAATAAATGTTTGGACTACATCGAATTTAAGACTACATCTAAATAGAAAGCAATTGTGCTAATCTTACGTGGATATTCAAATGGGAATATAAATGCTTAGACTACATCCAAGCTAATCGAAATAAATATGCTTGCTCACTGTTCTAAAATTAACATGTTCACAGATTTGTGAGAAGTGCTCTTCATCTACAGTGGATAATGCTAATGGTATTCTCATTTTCAATATTTTCCAACATAATTGCAAAAAGAGCTTATGTCTTTGTTCATTTTATTTGTCCGTCTGTCCGTTTGCACGATAACTGCCGTAAAAATGAATTTATCAAAATAAAATTTTAGTATATTTTTGAGACGGTGTGTGGGATATATAGGAATGTAAAAGAGTAATACTAACCAATTTGCTTTAGATTTAACGCGGATTAGAAAATGAAATACATTGAACCCTATGGGACATAATTTTTCAAATTTTTTTTTAAGCGGAGTTAAAATTCACAAATTGCTTCGAAAATTTTAGGAAATATTCAAATTATCAAGTAAAATGTGTAAAAAATAAAAATATGTTAGATAGTGTTTTAAATAAATATTGAAATAATAATTACACCCATATTAAATTAGGAGATCAGGTGAGTCATTTCAAAATAAAATATGGCATCTATTGTTTCCCCTGTGTAAAAATCGGGATGTTTGAAGATCTTTTAAATTTATATTTAATATTGCATTCGTCATAAAACTAGTTTATGTTTGCAAATTATCTGCGCACCTAAATTCTGTGCCAACACAATTAACAATATTTTAGATTTTAAATGATCACTGAACTTTGATTATTTCTACAACGAAGCCTAATTTCTATAGAATGCAGAATTTAAACAAATCAAGAGATTGTAAAATGAGTTATATAAGAACTGCTGCATTTCTTTAATGAAAAATTATTTAGCTCTGGAGTCTGGAATATAAATGATATGAATGAAATATTCAATGATTTTACATAAAGAAGTAGACGATTCATAGCATTAGCTTTTTTGATGAAGTTTTCAGTTTACAAGTTTAATAAACTATTGTAGGACTGTGATAATTTAAAAAATCTGATGTGGGCAGCACATGAATTTCCCTGAAGACTCAAATTCATATTTTCTTTAATTCTTTAATAATTCATTCGATTGAGTTTAATTGCACCAACTAACACTAAATTTGCATTTTTAATTCAATTTCTGTTTTCATTTGGTAATTGGATATTTTTCCGAAATCGGCGTAACAAAAATACAAGACATCTCAAATATCATGAGAACGGTTAGTCCTAAAACATAATGGAGTGCGATATATTCTTTTCCTCGTCAGAAATTGAGTATAAAACAAGAATTTAATTGATACATTTGAATATATGTAGTCTTTTTTTTTTTTAGATTTTTGCGATTTCTGCGGGCCATTTCGAAAAAATAGGCAGGTTGTTCTTTCCCAAATTATACCAAAATCTAATCAGCACCAGAGTATCCCACAAGTAACTTATCTACCAAATTTTGTGAAATTTGGTCAAATAGTATTTTAGCTAGGGTGGATACATCAAATTTTTTCCTGCCATTCCGCAAAAAATGGCGGGTTCTGTTTTTGCGAATTCCACCAAAAACTAATCAGCACCAGGGTCTCACTCAAGTGACTTACCTACCAAATTTTATGAAATTCGGTCCAGTAGTGTTTTAGTTAGAGTGGATACATACATTGCACTGGCAGATACACAGACACACACACAGAGATATACACACAGACACACACATAGACGTCAAGCTAAAAATAATTTTTTCGTGTTCTACAGGTCTTGAAACGTGTAGTTCCGTCGAAAACTCGAGTTGTGACTTTCGGTATGATTCCAATACTTTCCCTATACATTACCATGTATTTCAGGGAAAGTGAAAACATCAGTGCTGAATGTATCACATTTTAGAGTTGTTTAAATAAAATTGCATTTCAGTCAGAAAGTGTTTCATAAACAGTGCTTTATGTATGATTGATATTTCTTGTTTTATTCTGACTTCAAATGTACACATATGACTACAATAATTGTTTTGAACTTATATGCAGTTTAAATAAACGTTTATGCTTCTGTTTATTTATTTTATCAGGTTTGTCTGTGATACATGCATGTGGGGCTTATGCTAAACTAGAACATATTGTCCTGGATGTATTTCTGGGGTTGAAGATTTACTGGAATTAAAGCCAAAGATTTGAAGTATAAAATTATTGAAATTTGGAGGAAAAAATATTATTGCTGATAATAATACTATGCAATTTTTAAAAACTCTAGTGAGTCCATATGATTTCCTTCAAATATATTTTGAGAATTTTGGTACTACTAATTCTAATATTAATCTTAATTTTAATTAAAAAAAAAAAAAAAAAAAACTTCGAAAGGAATTTTTATAATTCAATGACAATTTAAAAGGAAAGTGTGAGATAGAAAGGGAGGAAGAATTAAAATGAAGTTTTTAGTTAGAAATATCGATTTAGTCGAGAGAATGTATTAGTCGAAGTTTATTACTTTCCTTATATACATAGTATAATGTAAAGTATTGTGACGGGGTCGAAAATTCGAATTTGGGTTTTCGACGGGAGAGCACGTTTCAAGCATCCCTGAACACGAATATAATGTTTTTGAGACGATGTCTTTGTGTGTGTGTATATATATATATATATATATATATATATATTATATGTGTATTGCATATAGTATATATATATTGTGTGTGTATGTGTGTTTGTCAGTGAGTCTGTGGATACGATATCTCTCGAACAAATGGAGCTATTCAAACTAAATTTGGGACAAAAATTATAATCCGTGAATAATGAAAGCCTATTGTTTTTAAACACAATCGAATGTTCAGAACCCCCTAAAGTTTCGAGTGAAATTTTGAAAAAATCACCAAAAAATCAAAACCTTTAATAAAGTTACATAAATAGTCATATGTAATTTTCCATTAGAAAATGATTGACACAAATTTTATGAGTCGGCAATCAAAAGGCTCAAAAACAATAGTCGCCTGGGCATGATCTTATCTCTGCAGAGATGCTTAAGACTGGAAGTCCCCGACTGCTTGAGCACTTGCATAGACTTATTTTGATTATTTGGAACTCGGAGAAGCTGCCATCGGAGTGGAGTATTGGAATTTTATGCCCCATCCTTAAGAGGGGAGACCCAATGATCTGTTCCAATTATAGGGGTATTACCCTTCTGTGCACATGTTATAAAATCCTCTCCACTATTCTGTGTCAGAGACTCAGGCCGTTTGCTGATTCTGAGATTGGTAGCTATCAATGTGGATTTAGAGGAGGAAAATCCACTATTGATCAAATTTTCTGTTTGCGTCAGATTTTGGAAAAATCAACTGAACATGGTACTGACACTCACCATTTGTTTATTGACTTTAGGGCTGCATTTGACAGCGTGAGCAGGAATCATTTAATGGATGCAATGTATGAGTTTAATATCCTCACTAAATTGATTAGACTTGTGATGTGTACATTGCATGACACCAAATGTAAAATCAAATTTGTGAGCGTCCTTTCTAAGTGTCAATAATGGTGTATAACAGGGGGACTCTCTCTCATGCATTATCTTTAACATCGCACTGGAGAAGGCTGTACGAGATTCAAAAATTAATGTACGGGGAAACATCAAACACAGGTCTGTGCAGCTCCTAGCCTATGCTGATGATATCGATATAGCTGCTAGGAGTGTTCCGGCCTTGATAGAAGCATTCTTCTCCTTGGAGGTAGTTGCAAATCGAATGGGATTGATTGTAAATGCTTCTAAAACCAAATATATGTCAGTACAGAAAACACCAACTGGTGATATAGCCAACTTTCTGAAAATTGGCCCACATGAGTTTGAAACTGTTTATGGTTTTAAATACCTGGGATCTTTTGTTAATGCGAAAAATGATATTATCCCTGAAGTTCAAAGTCGTATTTCACTGGCCAACAAGGCATGTTTTGGGCTTCGCCCTGTTTTGAGGTCTTGTTTCCTCTCTTGAAAAAGAAAGTCCCTTATATACAAAACTTTCATTAGGCCGGTTCTAATGTATAGTTCGGAAACATGGTCTTTAACTAAAAATGGAGAGGGTAGAGTTGCTATTTTTGAGCTCAGAGGCATCCTTGGTGGAGTAAAGGAGAATGGTCTGTGGCGGAGGTGTTTTAACTCAGAGATTTATAGATATTTTAAGGAACCCGATATTATTAAATATTTTAATATTGAGCGAATGAACTGGGACTCTCATATTGCTTGAATGGATGAAAGGGACCCGGTAAGGAAGATGTTTGCTGCAAGGCTCTTTACTAGTAGAAAAAGAGGAAGACCAAAGCTGAGATGGTTTGACTCAGTTGATTCAGATTTTAGAGTAATTGGAGCAAGAGACTGGCAGACCAGGTCCAGAAACAGACAGTCCCGGAGGAATCTTCAGCGGAAGGCCATGGCTCATCCTGGGCTGTCGTGCCAAATATGATGATGATGATGACACAAATTTTAGAATCCTAGCATAAACTGTTCTCGAGATGTTGCACATTTTGTAAAAATATATCATCAAAAAATCATATAAAATAAAAAAAAATAATAGCTATTGTGAAATATGTAAGTAACATCTTTCTGTATGAGTGGTTTGTTTTCTTTCCAATTCATAATAATAATTGACCGGACACTAGGTAATGAATAAAATTTACACCACGAATTTTAATTAAAATTCCCAATATAAACCCCTTCAAAAACTTTTTTAAAAAAGGTAAAACCTGTTGTAAAGCTGCATTTGCGCTTATTACAGAGTTTATTCTCTTTTTAATTTTAATTTAATTTTATTTTGATTATTATTATCGATAACGCATTTCTATACTTTTAACTACAAGCCCATCTATGTCTTAACATGACCCTCTATGGATATTGTTTTTATTTAGCTAATCCTTTCATTCCTTCAATTGTTTGATTTTGGTATGTCTTCACATTTCGCATTTTGGAGTAGTTTGGTTTGAGTTCTCTCATCACTTTTATGATTTTTTCTGCGGGTTATTGCTCATTTTGGTAGATTTCCCACTCGATTCACAAACTCGTTTTATATGTGTGTGTATAGTGCTGACATCTCTCGGCAGGCATTAGAGTTTATTGCGTTTTTTTGTGTTATTTATTTCTGTATCTTTTAGTTAACCCAGACGTCAATATCATTGAAATCATTATTTCATTTTATCATTTATCTTATATTGACTATATTGAAATCAGCATTTTTTCTATTCTAAACATTACAATTTATATCTGTATTTTATAGTTTAAAAGATATTTCCAGAAAGTTAAGCTGAAACTCACTCGGACAAAATCTTTTTGGCTTTTTCGAAAGCAAATTCAAAACATTTAAATATTGAAATTATTTTTTTATATTCATAAATGGTACCCTAGTTTTGACAAATAAAGTTAAAAATTGATTATACTTTTATTTATTATCATTTTTTATCGGAGATATAAGCGTCCAAAGTCTTTACATTTCTCGTAATGCTCTGATTTTAGCCAGAGATACCCCGACCACAGATGTTATTCACATCAAATTTACAAATACTATTTCATTAGTTGCAAAGAGTTTTCATGGACGCAGTTCAACTACTATTCCTCAAGGTTGCACAAGTTGATTTAATGTTAGAGTTGCTCCCATTCATAACGAGGAAACTCATTAATTGTGTGTAAGGCACTCGCATTCAAGATGTAAGTTACGGTTATAATTAAATTCTGTTCGCTGAACAATGGGAACATCTTTCTATTATAAAACAGACATCCCCATTTGTAAGTGGGGTTGTAGTTAGAACTGTGTAATGATTCGAACATTGAAGGCTTGACAACGGAAAACATTAGAAAGGGGAGGAAAATTATGACACATCTCTCAAGATTGGCATACATATTGATACTATGCATGTGTAGAGATTTAAATTTCGTATGTAATTATTAATTCAAATATCTATATATATAAAGAAGAAAAGTATGTATGTATGTATGATCCAACATCACTGGGAAAAGGCTGAACCGAATTTGATGAAATTTGGGGGGTAGTCTTGAAATAGCGCCACTTAAAATTTAGTCCATGTTTCGAGTTTCTAACATCAGGGGTTATCGCGATATAAAAGGAAAACGAAACTTTCGTTTGTCTCATCATCACAGGAGAACAGCTATACCGAATTTAAGAAAATTTTGTGGGTAGTTTTGAAATAGCACCCCCCCCCCCCCCCCCCCCATGAATTTAGTCCAAGTTTCGAGTTTCAAAGACCAGGGTTTGTCGAGATATTAATGGAAAAAGAAACTTTTTCCTAGGAGTTCTACTCTCTAACTCCATGATTCCCAATGAAAAAGGTTGGAAATTGTTGGTTTAAAACGTGAAAATCAATTGAAATTTCGAGTTTTGTGGGAGTTTATTGAACGTATTACTACTCACTTTTGAAAATCGCATGTTTGAAATATGAATTTAAATGGAAACTCTATCAGCATGGTTCATTTTTCACAGGCTTACTCAACAAATTTTATTAATTTGTATCTATATATATAAAGAAGAAAAGTATGTATATATGTATGATCCAACATCACGGGAACCGAAAGAGTTTTGCAACGTAAATCCCGAGCAACGCCGGGTAATCGCTGCTAGTCAGTTATAAATGTGAATTAAGTTAAAAGAATTTTTTCTATTTTAGTATCTATTCTATTAAAATATGTTATCGTATCAGTGCATTTACACTGATGTCCAAAAGTTAAGCGTAATTCGTAAAGTGTACACAGTTAAAGTGTTAACGCAAACAAAACAGCAGAAATGTGCATGTAGATTATCCAGTAACTTTGCAGAGTACACTTCGATAATAAGAGCTTGCAATTTCGTCTCAGTAGCTCAACGGTACAGCGTTGGCTGACCAGTTTCGAGTTCCATGGTTCGATTCCCGGTTGAGGCAGCAAGGCTCTTTACAACTTAAGGGTGAGCGTCAGTAAATTTTCTGCCCTATCCGCGCTTTGTTAACTTTCGCGGCACACATATTTCGCCGACCTTTCACAGTTACTTTACACCTTTCTGGTAGGTCGGACGGTCTGGGTTTCAACAACAACAACAACATATTTCGCCGAAATTCTGCTCAAACATTTGCGAAATATTTTCTGAATGATAAAATGCAATGCTTAGATTATATTAAAACTAAATTTAATGCCCCCAAAAACATAAAATATATTTTTTATTTTAATCCAAAATATTTTTGGTGCTGCCATCTGTTGTCGTAATTTAATTCGTACCGATTATTTTTATTTTTTAATGAACGTTTTTAAATGTCTATTCCTTCTAATACAATGTTAAATACAACAACAGATCATATATAATAATGCCACAATCACGGAAAGGTAATTTATCATTCTATAAATTTGATAAGGGATCTGAATGTACATCACTGAGGACTGCAGTTTTGTCTTCAAGTTCCTTTGTCTTCAAGTCCAAGTTCAATTACGTTTCCGTGATTATGGCATTATATATGATGTGTTGTTGTATTTAATAGCGTATTAGAAGGAGTAGACATTTATAAATGTTCATTAAAAAATAAAAATAGTCGGTATGAATTAAATTCCGACAACAGATTGCAGCACCAAAAATATTTTAAATTAAAATAAAACATATATTCTATGTTTTATTGGGTATTAAATTTAGTTTTAATATAATCTAAGCATAGCATTTTATCTATAAGAAAATATTTCGCAACTGTTTGAGCAGAATTTCGGCGAAATGTGTGTGCCGCGAAAGTTAACAAAGCGCGGATAGGGCAGAAAATTTACTGACGCTCACCCTTAAGCTAGTCTCTGTGCCCATGCATATTTTATCAGTTTACGGTATATGCGAAAATACGATCCACCGCATGTAGCAACTCCATAAATACGTAGCGTGCCTGTTTTATTCCAATTTCTGGAATTTCTGTGAAAAGTGGTGATGCCATTGTTGAGGTAGGAACCGGCTGTGGCAAAGATGCTGAGTCGATCTTTTTAATTTCCTTATATACATAATGTATAAGGAAAGTATTGTGACGGGGTCGAAAATGCGAATTCGAGTTTTCGACGGGAGAGCACGTTTCAAGCATCCCTGATCACGAATCAAACATTTTGAAGTGATGTCTGTGTGTGTGTGTGTGTGTGTGTGGGAAAGTATGTGTATGTGTGTGTGTGTGTGTGTGTGTGTGTGGGGGGGAAAGTATGTGTATGTGTGTGTGTGTTTGTGTGTGTCAGTGAGTCTGTGGAGACGATAACTGACCAACGAATGGACCGATTCGAACGAAATTTGGTACAAAAATCACAATCCATAAACACTGGAAGCCTATTGCTTTTATTCGAATGCTCAGAACCCCCCTAAATTTTCGAGTGAAATTTTGAAAAAATCGTCAAAAAATCAAAACCGCTAATAAAGTTACGCAAATAGACATTTCTTAAGTAATTTTTCATTAGAAAACGATTAACATAAATTTTAGAACGCTAACATGAGCAGTTCTCGAGATATTGCACATTTTTCAAAACAATTATCAAAAAGTCATATAAAATATAAAAAAAATTCCTATTGAGAAACATGTTTACTTTTCATATATAATACCATGCCATAAATTAGGTGACATCATTCTTGTTGATCTAGCTCGTTCCATTCATGAAAAAAGATACTTTAAGTAATACTTTTGTATTTGATCGCCAATAGTCATTTATCTGCTGTAAGAATAACTTATTTCTTCGTCCATAAAGCTTGGCGAGATTTTGGTGACGAATTTGGTGGAATGTCGCCAACTTGGCGACTTTTTTAAATGTTCCAAAATTAAGCATATTGCTTTTATTCGAATGTTCAAACCCCCCTTAAATTTTCGAGTGAAATTTTGAAAAAATCGTCAAAAAATTAAAACCGATAATAGAGTTACGCAAATAGACATTTCTTATGTAATTTTTCATCAGAAAACGATTAACAAAAATTTTAGAACGCTAACATGAACCGTTCTCGGTATATTGCACGGTTTTCAAAACAATTATCAAAAAGTCATATAAAATAAAAAAAAAATATTTCCTATTGAGAAACATGTTCACTTTTCATATGTAATACCATGCCATAAATTGGGTGACATCATTCTCGTGGATCTAGCTCGTTCCATTCATGAAAAGAGATACTTTGAGTAATACTTTTGTATTTGAATGCCAATAGTCATTTATCTGCTGTAAGAATAACTTATTTCTTCGTCCATAAAGCTTGGCGAGATTTTGGCGACGAATTTTATGGAATGTCGCCAACTTGGCGACTTTTTTAAATGTTGCTAAATTAAAGAAAAACTCGCCAAATGGATAAAAATGGAGCTAAATCAATGACGACTCATTGATGATGACGACTCATTGACGAAAATTCAATATCTTGGAAAGAATATAAATAACTACTATAAAAATAATCTATTTTTTGTTACTGTAAAAGTAGTTGATTCATTGCATTATATAAGGAAAGTCATGTGCTGCCCACATCAGATTTTCTTAGAAGTAGATGGATCATCATAATGATGGAATCAAGATTGTCACAGACAGAGGTTTCAAGAGAACTCATTGCGTTGCAATATGTAATCTCCATCCAGTAGAGGAGGTTTTAGAACATCGAAGACGTTAGATAACAACCAGTATAAAGCAACGAGCTATATCATGTATATAAGCTCGTTGGTATAAAGTTGCCCAAGATATATAACCCCTCGGTAAGACCGGTGTCTGGCAATAAGTGCACGACGACACAGGAAGGTGTCTGCAGTTTCAGCCGCCATGGTAACTAACAGGGCCGGATTAACCACGGGGCCAACCGGGCCATGGTCCGGGGCCCCCAAGTGGCATGAAATTTATATTACATATAAATTAAAAATATAATATAAATATAATATTTTATGAATTAAATTTCGACTGTATAAACGTGTAACTTTTCTTCCAAAATAAAAATTTATCTTATACATTTTTCTGAATTAACTTTCGAAACACAATTTACAGTTAATAAAGTGTAACATACAGTTAATAAAGTGAAACATGCTTCACGATCCCTCTCAGGCCATGAAACGAGCATCGAACATAGAAAAAATCTGTTTACGTACATGGGGCGATGCAGAGAACAAGGACGAATAGACACAGAACTTGAAATCCATATGAACAAAGAAAGAGATAATTGGAGAGAAATATTGCGAAGAGTGGTCGAAGTCATAAAATTTTTAGCACAGAGGGGTCTACCATTTATAGATGATGAGGATAGATTTGGGTCAGCGAAAAATAGGAATAACATGGGAACCTTGGAATTAGTTAGCAAATTTAACCCGTTCTTACATGAGCATATTAAAAAATACGGAGTGGCAGGAAAAGGTAACGTTGTTGCTGTTGAGACTCAGACCGTCCGACCTACCAGAAAGGTGTAAGGTAACCGTTTGGACGGCCGGGAAGTGCCACCCAATTTAGACCGGAATCCAGTGGGGGGCATCCACAGGGACTGTACCCTTCTTCCCCTACCACCAACCTCTCGGAAGGACTTACGGACCCACATGTTTTCACACCATTTAACTAAAGTTAATTCTTTGCTCCAACTATATATAAACCTAACACACTTCAAGAAACTCAATTTCGATGACTCAAACTATGTGCCTTTCCAGATACTTCTTTTACTGCGACAAGTTGAAAGGTTGCAGCGCCATTGAATTTCGTTTCCGAAATACAATTTTATTTCATGATTATTATCACAAGTACCAATTTTAGACAAAATGCCTTTCGCTTGAAAGAATCTGACAGATTCTTCCTCTTTTCTGGGTAAATTCTAAATTTTCATTGGTTTTTCATCCATTTTTGACATATTAGGAAAAAGATGTGACTTATAAGAAATGGCCGGGACTTGTTTTGAAAATGTGGCGGTAAAAGGTTACCAGCGGGGATATTCCGTTTGGCATCGGTTGTAGTATTTTTGGTGACTTTATCGCCTGCGCCGACGAAATGGAAAAGTACCATTGCTTTTAATTTAAAACAAAATCAGAATACCTTGATATTTAAATTCAAGTAAATGAAAAATTATTTTTAATTGTTGCTAGTATTTCAATATTTTAAAGGTATTTATGTACTTGTATTGTTGTAAGGATAATGTTTTAAAATTCCTTTTTTTTTATAATAATGTTCAAATTTATATGGGTGATCGAAATTATAATGATTGACATGGTGGTTTTATTGTTTTTAAATCAAATTCCCCTTTCGTTTACAGCTTTTGGATTTTTGACGATTTTATCCGGTTTAAACACGGATTAAACCAATGTTGCGTCCAAAATCCAACCCTGAAATTAAAGGATGCAGGACTTAATCTTTTAATTTGAATGCGCACATAAAAAGGGGGGAATACATATAATGAACCTTAAGTAGCTATTGATAATTACATTTACTGTTATGACTCAGCTACTTTAATGAATTAAAGATATGTGCATTTGAATTTTCAATCAAATAGCAAACATTTTCAATGCTCATTAAGTGGATTTAGGGTCAATAAAAAAAGAAGTGAAATTGTAAAGATCATGTCCTGCCAAGCTTTCATCTTGTCCTGTGTGTTCTATTAGCATTGACACAGAGATACAGGAAGGAAGTGGGCAATACTCTTTTGAGTCAAGATAAGTAGAAGTGATTTTTTTCATAAAATTATGTTTAAGTATTCAATTTTTAGAATTTTGTTTGTTGTACACTATATTATCAACGGAATAAAAGACATATAGTATATAAAGTAGCTCGACAAATGTGCAAGAACATATAAGTTAGATACAAGCATCCATATTTAAAGTGTTAAAATTTCAAATATACTCCAACAACAATAAATACGTTTTAGATGAATTTATTTGCTCGTTTTCTTTAATAGTTAAGAATTAAACATAAAAGAACAAATATATCATATTATGAATACATACAAAATATTAACAATTCAGGTATTGGAATTTACCAACCCATGAGCAATAGAAAAAGAGTTGAGAAAATATAGTGAGTGATGGGCACGACAAGCAAACTTATTTAAAGTGTTAAAATTTCAAATACACTTTAACAACAATCAATAAGTCAGCATGTCAATTTCCCATCAACACTTATATAACATAACAGACTTTCATTACATTACGAACACGCATTCTACGAATTTTATTAACATTTTGAATACGTATAATATATGATTTAAATTTTATGCTTATCAGCATGAGCACGCAATAAAATCATGAATTTTATTATCAATATGAAGAAAGTTTCTACATACCTTTATGATAGTTCACATTTCAAATTTAACAGCCGATAAAACCAAATTCTAATTGAATGCATTTCATAACATCTGGTTTCAGGATTAATCCGGAAGTGAGACTGTGGCTACCACACATTGAACATAATCGCTGTTTGGCGTAAGGTCGGATCTCGCCAACCCTGCGATATTCAGAGCCATCTATCGGAAAAAGGTAACTTTTCGGATCGGTTTATCTCCGCCTTAAAGTAATGGACTTTAACGATATAATTGATGATTTTGCTACTAAGTCAAGAAAAAAGATTGTGTAAGCCAGAATATGTCTTGAGTCTTCTTGTAACTTGTTTTTCAACAAATCGTTATGTCACAGTCCCATTTTCATATCTTGATATCCCCCCTTATATGTTGTAAAGAATGTAAACATTTGATGTCAAAAACAAATGTAACATTCGTTGGAATCATTCAACTGATGATTATTGAAACAATTTTAGCCATTTGTACATATTTAAGTATACGTTCTACAAGTTAGTACTATTACTGTACATATATTATTGCAAAGAAAGAAATTTGCAAAATTTACAGTGAACAGGGGTCCCCTCTCTAAGTTCTGGCCCGGGGCCACAGATATGCTTAATCCGGGTCTGGTAACTAACGTTTCCAGACAAACTGTTTACAGGAGGCTAATGAGAACTACTCTGTTAGCTGAAAGTCTAACAATTTATTTTCTTCTCAGCCATGCGTACAGGCGTGTATGTTTATAGTGAAGTCGAGTCCAGATTCAATTTTCAGATTGACTTTTGTTGCAGCATAATATGAAGAGAACAGGAAACAAGTTACCACACTCTTAACATCATGGAAAGAGACTAATTTGGAGATGGTGGAATCTTGGTATAGGCAGACATAACGCTGAACTAGAGCATATACTTCTCTATTGTCGATAAAAGTTCTGTCTCCGGTAACTGGTACAGAGAAGACACGCTGGAATCTCATGACTGGCTTTTTTGAGTTATCGTGGGTCCATAATTCGTATTCATTGACGATAATGCGTGCAACATCGCTCCCAGCTGGATGATGTTTTTTCCAAAGTAAAGATATCCATCGAATGTATTGACTATTAAAATCTCTAGATATGAATCTTTTAAAGCATGATATGAATATTTTCATGAATTTCTCGTTATGTACAGGGTGTTCCAAATTAAAGATTTTTAGATCTTTGGATGTTTTTTAATAATAATTTTTAATAATAATTATTATTAAATAATAATAATTAAAAATTAATTTTTAAAATAATAATTTTTAATAATTTAATAATTAATTATTAAATTAATTATAATAATATATTATATTTTATTTATATATATATATAATATATAATATATATATATATATATATATATATATATATATATATATATATATATATATATATATATATATATATATATATATATATATATATATATATATATATATATATATATATATATATATATATATATATATATATATTTATATTCAATTTCTGTTAGATTATTTAAAAAATAATAGTCTTTTTAAACCTGATTTACATTCCATCAATAGTATTAAATTGAAAATTATCAATATGTAGAGTGATTTAAATATTAAATATAAATATCTTAAATTTCCTTATATAGTGCTTATTCCAAAATTTCATAAAAATCCTATTAAATTTAGAACAGTTACTAGTGGCCATAATACTTACTCTACTACTGCGAGTAAATTATTACTAAATTCTTTAAATCTAATAAATAATAGTTTAAGCCAGACTAGCAATAATTACCATATTCTAAATAATAGTAAAGAATTAAAGAATAAATTAACATCTCTTAGAAAAATAATAGGATTTCAAACTTTTGATTTTAAAGATCTTTTTAATAATATTAAGATATCTGATCTATATGATGTAATTTTAGCTCTATATAATGCTTATATTACACATCTTTCAAATCAAATTAAATTTATAAATTTTCCTAAACTTCTTCACTTTGTTATTTTCAATAATTATATTTTTCAAGGAAATAAATTATACTTACATGTCTCAGGAGTTCCACAGGGTGGCTGCAGTAGCAGTATGTTAGCTAATTTATACCTTTATCATTATGAAAAGTCATTTACTTCAATAGATTATACTTTTTACAGATATGTTGATGATCTGATTTGCTTAGTACATACAGAAAATTATCTCATAGATATAGATTACTATCCAGACAATTTGGAATTAATTCCTAATGAAGCTACTATTAGTAAAAATGTTAATTTTTTGGATTTAAATCTTTTTATTGATCCTTCTAATAGAATTGTTACAAATTTATATGATAAAAAAGACTTTTATAATTTTAATATTAATAAAATCTTACCATTTAATTCCTGTAACTCGATTCAATTGTTTAGAAATATTATACTAAATCAGCTTTTTAGAATTTATAGATTATCTGATAAAAAATTTCATGCTATGCATATCAATAATCTCAAAATTACTAGCAATTTATATAAATATCCCTCTTATTTAGTAAGTAGTATTGTTAAAAAATTTAAAAAAAAATATATATATATATATATAAATATAGCAGGATTTTTATAATTCTTTTCATAGTATCATATAATTCTATTCATAGTATCTTATATTAGCCAGACATCTCCATTCTCTTGTATTTTTAAGTTTTAAGTTCCCCCCCCCCCCCCCCCCTACATTCTCTTCCACTTCAGCATTACTATTATTTGCCCCTCCTTTTAGTAGCTCTTTTTGTATATTAATACTTTTTCTTAACTGTTTTTCAATTCTTATGAATGGCAACAGTAAATGGTTTTTTATTTTTTCTTTACGAATGGCAACACTGGTCTCTTCTATCAGTGTTCCCGGTTTCGACTCGATAGTACATACGCTGTGCTTTTTCCAGGTATTCATTTTTTCTTTTTTATTCCTTCTTTATGTATGTCGTTCAAGCAGAAATAGTTTATAGATATAATCTGTCAATTTCTTCAGAAACATACATTTTTGTGTTTGCTTCTACAAAAAACTTGGACATGAATAGATTTTTGTGGAGGTTAACAATTCATGATTTAGGCTTAGAGCTTCGTCCACGTGTATAGCGTTTGTGCTTGATTTCGTTTGTTATACTTTTTTCGATTCCATACCTTTGTATTATGATATTTTTCATTGACTTGTTGATTCGATATTTATTTTATTTATTTATTTTTTTCCAATTTGCTTGAGGATTAGTTGATTTTTACTTTTGTTTTGTAAGCCAGTTAGATAGTTGAATTTAGTTTAAGTTTTTCTTTTTTCGTTTCCATACCTTTGAATTTTGTTGATTTTCTGTAACTTGATAGCTTGTGTTTTGTATTTTTTATCCATTTGATTGATGATTTGCTGTATTATATTTTATTCTGTGGGTGTTTTAAAAGTTAGGTTTATCGTGTTACGTCTTCTTACTTGTCGTTCAATGGATTTTCAAACTACTATTATATATATATATATATATATATATATATATATATATATATATATATAATATAATATAATATAATATATATAATAATATAATATAATATAATATAATAATATAATATAACATAATATAATATAATATAATATATATAATATATATAAAATATATATATATATATATATATATAATATATAAATAAATATAATAATATATTAAATTATAATAATTAAATGATTATTATATTAAATTAATTATAATTAATTATTATTAATTATAAATATGAATTATTAAAAATAATAATATTTAATAATAATACTTATTAAATAATAATTATTATTAAGTAATAATAATAATTAATAATATTTAATAATTAATAATTAAAAATACTAATTAATAATTAATAATAATTAATAATAATTTTTAATAATAATAATAACGAAATAGAAGATGTTTAGATCTCTCTGTAGGAAAGACTACTGGGCAATCGTAACCAAATTTCGTATACACACTTTCCTGAGCATGTGGTTCAATTTCTGAATTAAAAAATAGTTCACATTTCGGCTGCTTTGGGTGAATTCTGGCGCTGATGTCCCCGTAATTTGCACATTACGAAGCATATTTGAAAATCCCCGCCTATAAAAGGAGTCAAAGTCTTTTTTTCTCAAATCCATGACTGGCTAAGGATCATGAAGCTCGCCTTGCCGGATTTCACGTTACTTGTCAAACTCTTATATCAAAGAAACAGCAATGCTTCTGCTGGACTGAAGGCATTTCGACAGTTAAAATGTTTACGTAGAGTTTAACTCCCAATTTGTTAACTTCGGAACGCTTTTTTGCCGATATTTGCCAGATAAGTGAGGCAATATGCGAGTTGCGGGGACTGCAACAAAAATTTCACCCCTGGTGGCTGAAATTTAAACTATTTTTTGCTCTCCAGAAATCGAAACCACATATTGAGGAACGAGAAAGGTATGTGCACAAAATTTGGGTGCAATTCGCCCAGCAGTTTTTCCTACAGAGAGGTCTAAACACCTCCTCCCTAATTTGGTTCACCCTATATATTGTTACCAAGTATCCTCTGGAATCGTGGGTGTGCGCTCAGGATACAAGAATGAGTCCACATTTCTGGATAACTAAAACGTTTATTCACAAGCACAGCGTACACAGCGACAATATGCAGTAAAACAGCACTTAAATACTCCACTAATTCACAAAATAACCGATACTATTCACAAAATTTTGACGTATCACATTTCACAAAACAGCAGCTACAATTCTCAAAACATTGACGATTATTACAGTTCAATGTAGCTCATATCGTATCAACTGCTCCCTAACTGAGTAATGACTCCTTTTATAGACTCTCTATAGAAACGTCTAGAAATCTCTCTTATCTCATGGAATATTCGTTATTTCGTTGTCTTTCTCGAAGCTTCGAAAAGTCGCCAAATTGGTGATAAATCGCCAAATACGGAAACCCTTCTCCGAACTTCAGCGTCTGTCAGCCTTAGATGCACGTCATAGGAAAGGTTGCCTGTAATGGTGTTTCTCTGTTTTGTCTTCAAACGAGAGGAAAATGAGAGGGGGGGGGGGGAAGAGACTCCAACATTTTACGCGTTTGTAACAATATGGAATTATGCAAGATGAATGTCAAATTCTATGTTTTTTTACTAGTTTGCTTAAAAAGTAAAATTTATCACCCATCAACAAATTTTGTTTAATTTTAAATAAAACAGACTAAAATAAAATTATTTTTACTTCCAAAATGTAAGATGTATTACACAGGTCTTAACTGTTGAGGAAAAAGTCTCCAGTGCGCCACAAATTCTTCTTAAAACAACCGCAATATTTTCTACGCCATATAAATCTTAATGTGAATTTTTAAGCTACTGCTACTGTGAGCCTTCCAGGGAATTTCTAATCTTCTTACAACGAACATTTCATAGATTCAATAGGCCATAAAATCTCTTAATCACCCAATAATGAAATGCATTGCCTTAGAGAATAAAGTTACATCGCAAATTACCATCTCTTCTCCCATACAGTGGCGTTTTGACAGTGTGTTTTTAGGGAACCTCTATGGGTTTGATATAATTCCATAGATAATTACTTTTCATGGTAGCTTTAAAATAATATATTTTCATGGAGCACCAGCTCTAATTTGAAATCTCATTCTGTGTCTGGAGCTATTAATAGCTGGAGGTATTCATTTAGAAGATTAATTTCTCGAATCTCCAGAGTGCAAACGTTTCTTTTTCACTCTAGTTATATTTGTCACGCAAATGTTTGCTGTTAGCGCTGCAAATGCAATTAATTTCTTTACCCGAAATAAGGTGGAAATAAATGAATTATTAAGGATCTGTGTTTATATAGAAATAAACGAGATAATTTACCTACCGTCATGCTAAAATATAAGAATATAATTTAAAAAAGAATTTTCAGCTTTGTTTTAAAATGAGGAAAGATTTATGCATTAAGACTTTCTTTCTTACACTGTGTTTCAAGGAAAACTATTATACTATAATCATAAGTATTACTATAGTCAATAGAGTATTGTCTATTGAAAGATATTGGTTGACCTGCATCGTTTATCTTCATACTAATTATTATACTAGGAAAACTATTATACTTATCATAATTATGGACGAAAAGAAATCAACATTTGCTTGAAATTTGTTATCTCTCTATATTAAAAAAAATCTGATGTGGGCAACACATGACTTTCCTTATACAATGCACTGAATTTACTACTTTTACAGTAAAAAAATAGGTTTTTCTTATAGTAGATACTTATATTCTTACCAAGATATTGAATTTTCGACACCAAGAACCAAGAATTTTCGACACCAAGAACCAAGAATTTTCGACACCAAGAACCAAGAATTTTCGACACCAAGACTATTGAATTTTCGACCACCTTCAAAAAGTCCCCAAGTTGGCGACATTCCGCCAAATTCGTTGCCAAAATCTCGCCAAGTGTTATGGATGGAGAAATAAGTTCTCACCTCAAAAATGTTTGATTCGTGATCAGGGATGTTTGAAACGTGCTCTCCCGTCGAAAACTCGAAATCGAATTTTCGACCCCGTCACAATACTTTCCTTATACATTATGTATATAATGAAAGCAAAAAAGTAGCTGATGTCGCCGCTGTTTGACCTAGTTTTCGATCCTCGAGATTTTCTGCTTCGTACCGCAAAAAATATAGCTTACAAAAAAATAAAATTTGGTGGACTTTGCGACAAAGCTTCGAGAAACACGCTGAAATAAACCGTTTCCCGATATATATTTCAGTTTAAGAAATATTTGATGTCAAAGCCAGGACAAAAAAATCTGATGTGGGCAACACATGACTTTCCTTATACAATGCAATGAATTTTATACATTTACAGTTAAACAAATGTTATTCTTATAGTAGGTACTTATATTATTTCCAAGATATTGAATTTTCCTCAATTAGTCGTCATTTTCATTGATTTAGCGTCATTTTTATCTATTTGGCGTGATTTTCGTTAATTTGGCAAGATTTCAAAATGTCGCCAAGTTGTCATCATTCCGCTAAATTCGTCGCCAAAATCTCGCTAAGCGTTATGGACGGAAAAATGAGTTATTCTTACAGCAGATAAATGACTATTGGCGTTCAAATGCAAAATTATTTCTCAAAGTATCTTTTGTCGTGAATAGAACGAGTTAGATCCATGAGAATGATGTCACCAAATTTATCGCATGGTATTACATATGAAAAGTAAACATATTTCTCAACGTATAATATTTTTTTTTAATTTATGGTATTTTTTTGATAAATTTCTTTGAAAAATGTGCAATATCTCGAGAACGGTTCATGTTAGAGTTCTAAAGTTTATGTCAATCGTTTTCTAGGGAAAATTTACATACATGTCTATTTGCTTAACTTTATTGAAGGTTTTGAGTTTTTGATTGTTTTCAAAATTTCACTCGAAAATTTAGATGGGTTCTGAACATTCGATTATGTTTTAAAACAATAGGCTTCCTGTATTCATGGATTCTGATTTTTGTACCAAATTTCATTCGAATCGCTCCATTCGTTCTTGAGATATCGTCTCCATAGACTCACTGACACACACACACACATACACACACACACACACAGAGAGAGAGAGAGAGACATCACCTCAAAAATGTTCGATTCGTGGTTAGGGATGCTTGAAACGTTCTTTCCCGTCGAAAACTCGAATTCGAATTTTCGACCTCGTCACAATACTTTTCTTATACATTATGTAACATATATGGAAAGTAATAGTTGAGCTGCGAGTTTGCTTTCAGGACAGACTAACAATAGCAAGACCACGAATTTTTGCAGGCAGGTACCTACGTAGTAGAACTTTTGAAGGAGGGAGCCCTTTTTTATAATTTCCATGTAGTTTACGAGATATTTTACTTTTTATGCACTTCTGAGGTGAAAAACGTTCTTTCGTATAGGCACGTCCATCAATTTTCTCTGTCACATACACAAAAACTATAGCATACAAAAAGTATGAAAATTGGTGCATTTATAGAGAAATAAAAGGGTAACAATATGAAATAAACCGTTTACCGATTTAAACTTTAGTTTGGCTTGAAATAGCTCGCGAAGCTAGCTCTACGAGTGCAGCAGTGAGTATGAGGTAAAGACCGAGTTATGAGGTTTGGCGAAGCGTAGCGATCAGCGGGAAGAGCCTACTTCCTAAAAAAAAAAAAAAAAAAAAACTAAATTTAAAAGTAACTAAAAAATTCCTAAATGACAACTACACATCGGAAGATGAAATTTTGCATACATACGTGAAATAGCACATATACTTTCAGAATCACAATTTCAATTATTAAAACGAACTACAGCAGGGCAAAAAGCCCATTTTTAAACTGCGCATGCTCATTACGCTTTCCACAAATAACAAGTAAACAGCAACTCTTAAACAGCTAATCTAAGCGTGTACACTTGCATTGTGATTCAAACGTACTCCTGTATATAAAATACGTTTTTGAGATTTATATGTCCTACTTTGATTTCATTTTTCCTGCATTCTCATTTTTTTCATTTAATATCCAAATTCTAAAAACTTATAGGTTCTTTCGTATTAGGATTCTCACATATTGAAATTCATTTTTTTAACACTTTACAACAAAGTTGAAAAGAGTTTACGATTTTGTCCATTCTGTTTGCCTGTTTGTCTGTCTGTCTGCCCGATAACTACCAACTTAATCAAAATGAAATTTTAGTATGTTGTGCAGACGGTCGATGGGACCTATGGGAATATAAATGAATAATATCACCCAATTAGTTTTGGATTGAACCCGTGTTGAAAAAATGAAATACATTGAACCCTATGGGACCTAATTTTTCAAACATTTTTTAAGCAAATTTAAAATTCACAAATTGCTTCGAAAATTTTCTGTAGTATTCAAATTAATCCATAAAATATATAAAAAAATTTCAGCAAAATATATTCAGTAGTTTTTAAAATAAAAATTAAAATAATAATTACACCTCTTATATGAAGCGATCACGTGACCATGATATGAAACGATCACGTGACTTCAAAATGAAATATGGCATCCATCTTGTCTCAAAATCGGGATTTTTAAAGTTCTTTTTAATTCATATTGAGTGTTGTATCCGTCCTAAAACCGCTTTATTTTTGTTTAAATTCTGTGCATCTACATACTAAAACAACGCAATTACAGTATATTTGAGTTTAAATGATCATCCAAATGTGATTATTTCTACAACGAAACCTATTTTTCGCTTATGTAAAATGTAAGCAGCAAAATAAGTAGAATGAGTTGTATTAGAATTACTGTATTTCTTTAACACAAAATAATTCAGTCCATGGAGTCTGCATGGCTGATATGAATGAAATATTAATTGATTTTATAAACAGAAGAACGATTTTTTTCGATGAAATTTTAAGCATAGAGTTTAATTACTTGTAGCTCTATGGTCTTAAGTTTTTAAATAAAATAAATTATTATAGTATTGTGATGAATGAAATCAATGGGAAAATGTTATGGATGAAATGCTGTTTTTATAGAGAGAGCCAGGGGTGTTATTTTTTCTATGACGTCATTTGAATGAATTTCAGTTGTTTTCGATGAAGTTTTTAAATGTAATAAATGATTGTAGTATTATGATAAATTTAAAAATATTACCGAGGAATGTATCGCATTTTAGAGATGTTTAAACCAGGCAATTTATATTTCAATGCCGTCATTTGAATGAAGTTCATTTTTTTCGATGAAGGTTTAAGTTTTCATTTATAATAAATTAATGTAGTATTGTGATAAGTTTTAAAATATTACCGAGGAATGTCTTGCATTTTAGAGATGTTTAAATAAAATTGCATTGAAGTTGGAATGTGTTTCATAATCAATGCTTTAAGCATGATTGATCTTTCTTGTCCTATATATACATAGTATAATGTATAGGGAAAAATATTGGAAATTCGAATTCGAGTTTTCGACGGGAGAACACGTTTCGAGCAGTGATGAATGTTAATAGAACATTTCTGAGGTGGTGTTTGTGTGTGTCCGTGAGACTTTTGATGAGATATCTCAAGAACGAATGAAGCGTTTCGATTGAAATTTTGTATAAAAATTACAATCGGTGAATACTGGAAGGCTATTGATTTTAAATTCAATAAAATATTCGGAAGACCCCAAATTTTTTAATGTACTTTTGAAAATATTATTAAAATATCTGATGTGGGCAGCACATGACGTTCCTTATTTAATGCAATGAATTAATATTTTTACGGTAAAAAAAAATATGTTATCCTTATAGTAGGTTCTTTAGATATTCTTAAAATAATTTTTCCAATATATTAAATTTTCGTCAATTAGTCGTCATTTTCATTGATTTAGCGTCATTTTTATCTATTTGGCCAGATTTCCATTTATTTGGCAACATTTGAAAAGGTCGTCAAGTTGGCGACATTCCGCCGAATTCGTCGCCAAAATCTCGCCAAGAGTTTTGGATGGAGAAATAAGTTATTTTTATAGCAGATAAATGACTTTTGGCGCTCAAATATAAAAGTATTACTCAAAGTATCTTTTCTCATGAATGACACGAGCTAGATCCACGACAATGATGTCACCAAATTTACCGCATGATATTACATATGAAAAGTGAACATGTTTCTCAACAGTTAATATTTTTTTGTAATTTATGGGACTTGTTGATAAATTTATTTGAAAAAATGTGCAATATCTCGAGAACGGGCCATGCTAGCGTTCTAAAATTTATGTCAATCGTTTTCTAAAGGAAAATTACATAAGAAATGTCTATTTGTGTAACTTTATTAAAGGTTTTGGTTTTTTGATGAATTTTTCAAAATTTCACTCAAAAATTTAGGGAGGTTCTAAGCATTCGATTAAGTTTAAAAACAATAGGATTCCAGTATTCATGGATTGTAATTTTTGTACCAAATTTTATTCGAATCGCTCCATTCGTTCGTGAGATATCGTCTCCATAATCTCACTGACACACACTCACATACACACGCACACACACAGATTATAGAGTGGGAGGGAACTAAGGATCTCCCCTTTCGGTTCTCTTTTTCTGTTTTCGGTAAAGGGAAATATATTTTTCTTGGAACATATATTTTTTAAGATTGGCTATAGAGCTCAGATGGTAACTTTAATTTATTCAGAATCAAATTCTGGAAGGGGTGCGGCGGTTCAATAAGAATTTTCACTTCCGGTACAAAAATTTCTCTTGAAACACTTCATTTCTTAGGATTTACTGTTATACAAAGCTTAGATAATGGCTGATATGGATTCAGCATCAAATTCTGGAGGTGTTAAAACGGTAAAATGCACCAATTTTTGGTTTTTTTCCACTTACTGTTTTAAAAAAAATTCTTAAAACATCTTTTCTCATGATTGGTTACAGATCGAGCCTAGATGACGGCTGATATGCATTTAAATGATGGGGGGGGGGGGGGGGGGGCGGTTACTACAGATTTCCATTCCCAATTCAAAGAATTTCCTTTTAAAGATATTTATTCCTAAGACATCTATTACTTCTAAGACTTTTTTCATTATTGGCTATAGATAGAACTTGACTGATATGGATTCAGCCTCAAATTACATTGGAGTAGGGGGTTCATTAGGAATTTCCATTTTCGGATCTGGAGTTGTCACTTTCTATTTTCCCGAAAACTCCTATGATTGCACGAAATAAGTATGCAAAAGAGAATAAAAATTCTTAATAGTTCCGTCAGAAAAGAAACATATACACCATTTGCCACCATATGCAGGCTGCATCATAAATTTCTTATCCTACATATAACTATTTTTCTATAAAGGAAGGTTAATGCTAATACAATCTGTAAGAAGCGATGCATGAAACGATGTGAGGCGTAACGCTCTTACTGCGTAAATGTAACGTATTCAACTGCATTATGATATGATCTAGAAACTACATCCCACACCTTTTCTCCCCTATAAGAGAGAGGAAATCCTCTAATTGTGAAAGTTTCAACTGAAATTAATAATTTCATTTCCGCGGAGCTGTTTGCATAGAGTGCCAGAAAAATCATAACCTGGAGTTGAAATGGGATTTAACTCCAAGTTAAATCCTATTTCGACTCCAAGTTATGATTTTTCGCGTTTCGCTTGGGCAATTGCAGTTTTAATGAGAGAATCGGGAAAAATACAGTTTATTCTATAATATTTACTTGCTGTCGTATATGGGTCATTTGCTCTAAATGGCCTTTTCCATCTTTCTTGTTATAATATGTTTTTTTTTCTAATTTTCAACCAGTTTTTTGCATTATATTTTATCACTGGTTGTTTAAATTAAAAATAATCAGTAGTAGTGATCATTTTGGGGAAATTAAATAGAAAATGCAAATTTTTATTTTCAAGTCAAGTAAATGCAGCATGACAGGGAAATGGCACTTAATATAGGCAACTGCTTTGTTAGTATGTATATATATATCTTTACAAAAATAGAAAAATTGTTTTGCTTTAATTGCAAACTTATATTTAGAACTAATTTCTTATTTGTCTAGTTTAAATGTAATTCACCTGTTCAAATGTCATTCCCTTGTCTACCAAGAAGACAGGTGAATGACGACAGGGGAATGACAAATCATGTGATTTTACTTTCTGAGTATATGAGTTTTATATGCATTGAAGCCTAACTTGATATTCAGTTTGCTACACTAATTAGGCACACATATATGTCAAAAAAATATTAATTTTTTATTCTGAGAATAATTAAAAACAGGTAAATGACAAGGAATAAATAATGACAAGGAGTAAATGACAAGGAAATAATACTTACCCGAAATTGTTCAGTTTTATAATATTTCCATGTATAGAATGATAGCTATAACATAGTCAAACTCTTGAAATGGTGAATATGAACTTTAGTAAAAAAGAATAATACTTTAATTATATTTTATTGTCATATATGTACAGAAAGAGGTGTTAAAATTTAACCCCTTACCTGTGGAGTATATTTCAGGAAAATGTGTCAAAAATGGAATTTTTTTTTATGCTTCAGTTTTGTGCATTATAACATTTAAAAAGGTTAGAAAAATTTTATTTTGTAAAAATATAAATTTTTATATGAAATAACTACTATATTTAATATTTTGACATACGTGTGGAAAATTAATGGATTATATTCATATTTTACTCAAAATTGTTTAATTATAGCAAAATAAATCAAATAATCTTTTGAATTTCACAGAATCATTTTTCAGAATTTCACAATCCTTTATAGTATGATATATACGAAAACATGGCACGGCACAGAAGCCTACATCACACTCTTTACAATAAACTCGGTTTATATCCCGCCTAATCCAGCTAGCTGATCCCGCCTACTTCCAAAAAAACTCTGGACAAGTATCGCCATCTATTGGAAAGACAGTGAATTACATTGTAAAGCATTTGATAAGGCAAAACGAACTCAATTCGGTATCAACATAATCAACGGAATAGAAACACTGGTTTTTCTCTTGCCCGAAGTCAGTTCGGGCATTCTAAATTTGCCGCAGATGGGTTACCTGAACTAGATTCGGGTGATACAGGCAAGGGGTGAATGACAAAAAAGCTAGGGGACAGTTGCAAAAAATTAATTTAAAATATTGCTCTAATGCATAGTGGATTTTTTATTACTGTTTGTATTTTAAATTCTCTAATTTAATATAAACCATCAAATTAAAAGAGAAAAATCTGATGTGGGCAGCACATGGCTTATATAATGCAATGAATTTACTACTTTTACAGTAAAAAAAAAATAGGTTATTCTTATAGTAGATACTTATATTCTTTCCAAGATATTGAATTTTCGTCAATTAGTCGTCATTTTCATTGATTTAACGCCATTTTTATCCATTTGGCGAGATTTTCTTATATAGTGCAATCTCGCCGAAATCTCGCCAAGCATTATGGACGGAGAAATAAGTTATTCTTATAGCAGATAAATGACTATTGGTGTTCAAATACAAAAGTATTACTCTATCTTTTCTCATGAATGGAACGAGCTAGATCCACGAGAATAATGTCACCAAATTTATCGCATGATATTACATATGAAAAGGGAACATGTTTCTCAACATTTAATATTTATTTTTAATTTAAGGGATTTTTTGATAAATTTATTTGAAAAATGTGCAATATCTCAAAAACGGTTCATGCTAGCGTTCTAAAGTTGATGTCAATTCGTTTTCTAAGGAAAAATGACATAAGAAATATCTATTTGAGTATTTTTATTAAAGGTTTTGATTTTTTGAGGATTTTTTCAAAATTTCACTTGAAAATTTAGGGGGGTTCTGAACATTCGATTGTGTTTAAAAACAATAAGCTTCCAGTATTCAAAGATTGTAACTTTTGCACCAAATTTCATTCGAATCGCTCCATTCCCTCGTGAGATATCGTCTTTCACAGACTCTCTGACACATACACACATATACTCTTACGCAGACACACATAGGCAGACATTACCTAAAAAATATTCGATTCGTGATCTGGGATACTTAAAACGTGCTCTCCCGTCGAAAACTCGAATTCGATTCCGTTTCAATATTTTCCTTATACTTTATACTATGTATATAAGGAAAGTAACTAGAAAATGAAGACTTGTAAATGAAGTTGTGATATTATTATTCGGCTGTTGGGACACACAAATGAGATGACATTTAATAAAATAACTAAATTTTTAAATATTAAAAATATAAATTGTTTCTTTAGCTAATGGGTGACAAATATGAACTACAATATAGTAAAACTGATCAGTATCCAAAATCAGTCCCAAGTCGTGCAAACTTTTATTAAAACACCTGGCCTCTAAAATCTAAAGCTCTCGTTTGCAGAAAATGACCCATATACATAGCTTGATATTTTCAGTAACAATATATAGGCACACAGAGTTTGTTTGATATATTAAGTATTCAAATTTTTCCTTGTAGAGAAATTATAGTTGTGAAATTTCATGTTTAAGATTATCCATATATATGCACTGAATTGACTGAATGACTGGATGGTATCAAAATTATAGATCACTTTCATAGCAACTCTGTTTGGTGCCTCCTCCGATGACGCCTCTTTTACTATATGCTGTACTGAAGAAGACGTCGCTGTGTCTTCACATCGATACAGCACCTGCTGCGGGGGTACCGTTCGAACTAGCCCTGCTACGGCATACATCGGCATACTATCCTTGATACGGCATACATCGGCATACTATTCTTGTTACGACTTTCCCCCCGGGGATCCGCTCCTTGAGGATGGTGTACAGATCTTAGCTGTGTAGCTCTGGTCTTTACTTTCTGGGGGTACATAAATCCGATGAACCCCGCTGTCGTGCACCCCGCCGGCCAGTCCGACTCGCACAGTGATGTGGGGACGGTCTGTGTCTATTCATGACGTGAGCCTAAACCCGTCGGCGACTGGGGTCGAGACTCGGCGAAACCATCTTCTGACCTCGTCCGGGGAATGATTCTGCTGACCTCGCTCCCCTTGTTGTGTCCTCACTGGGTTGGAGGTTAGTACTTTTCCGTCTCCCATTCCGTAAACCCTAGCTGGCCGCTCGGGAGGTCTGGTCTAATCTTTCCTTGCTACGCCCGCTGACTTTTATTATAGCTTGAATCTTGAATTTGGTGTCATTCTATTCGCATCAGCTTCGAGACCAAGGAAAAAAAAATTTAAATGTTGAAATTCGAGTTAAAGATTACGTTGTGAAGAGATATTCTAAACACTCAAAACCAATTTCCACATTCGCATGTCACTCGAATGCAAAAATGGTCATGTTTATGTTGGTCAAAAGCGCTCTTCAATTTTGTATTAAGGAGCACACGATCAATATATCTAAATAAGGAGTTTCGAGGTCTCCAATTGCTGAACATTCTTAGGACTCTAATCATGTTTCTAATCTTTCGGAAGCTAAGATCATTTTTACAACTAATTAGATTTTCAAATTGAACTTTTTTGAAAGTTTCTGCATAAAGCTCCCTTATTAATGATAATTGGCCTTTCTTCCATTCTGCTTGAAAATCTCTGGTTTATTTTTTTCGATTTCGCTTGTGTTCTCCTTATTTCGGTAATTTTCATCCCTTTTCTGATTTTTTTGGGTCTGCCGATTTGTTGACAACGATACAATGTTAGATTTTTGAGTTTCCAAAACAATTATGTTTTTCATTTATTTTTCAAATTTGTTTAGAATTACTTTTTAACACTTTACAACAAAGTTGAAAAGTGTTTATGACTTTGTTCATTCTGTCTGACTGTCTGTCTGTCTGTCTGTCCGTTAGCACGATAACTGCCGTAAAAGTGACTTAATCAAAATGAAATTTTAGTATGTTGTTCAGACGGTCTGTAGAACCTATGGGAATATAAATGAATAATATCACCCAATTAGTTTTGGATTGAACCCGGGTCGAAAAAATGAAATACATTGAGCCCTATGGGATCTAATTTTTCAAACATTTTTTAAGCGGATTTAAAATTCACAAATTGCTTCGAAAATTTTAGGTAATATTCAAATTGTTCCATAAAATATATAAAAGAAAAATTCAGCGAAATATATTCAGCAGTTTTTTAAATAAAAATTAAAATAATAATTACACCTCTTATATGAAAAGATCACGTGACCATGATATGAAACGATCACATGACCCACTTCAAAATGATATATGGCATCCATCTTGTTTCAAAATCGTGATTTTTTTAAGTTCTTTTTAATTGATATTGAGTGTTGTATCCGTCCTAAAACTACTTTATTTTTGCTTAAATTCTATGCATCTACATACTGAAACAACGCAATGACAATATATTTGAGTTTAAATGCTCATCTAAATTTGATTATTTCTACAACTAAGCCTATTTTTCACCTATGTAAAATATAAACAGCAAAATATATAGAATGAGTTGTATTAAAATTCCTGTATTTTTTCAACACAAAATAATTTAGTCCATGGAGTCTGCATGGCTGATATGAATGAAATATTAATTGATTTCATAAAGAGAAGGACGATTTTTTTCGATAAAGTTTCAAGCATAGAGTTTAATTTTTTGTAGCTCCATGGTCTTAAACAAAATGTTTAAATAAAATAAATTATTATAGTATTGTGATGAATGGGAGAAAGTTATGAATGAAATCCTGTTTTTATAGAGAGATCCAGGAGTGTTATTTTTTCTATGACGTCATTTGAATTAATTTCAGTTGTTTTCGATGAAGTTTTCAAATATAATAAATTATCGTAGTATTATAATAATTTTAAAACTATTACCGAGGAATGTATCTCATTTTAGAGATGTTTAAACCAGGCAATTCATATTTCAATGCTGTCATTTGAATGAAGTTCATTTTTTTCGATGAAGGTTTAAGTTTTCAAATATAATAAATTAATGCAGTATTGTGATAAGTTTCAAATATTACCGAGGAATGTATTGCATTTTAGACTTGTTTAAATAAAATTGCATTGAAGTTGGAAAGTGTTTCATAATCAATGCTTTAAGCATGATTGATCTTTCTTGTTCTAAATTCCCGTTGATTGGGTCGACTCATGTAACTTCCAAAATCGGTCAGTTGTCTTTTTTAATTTAATAAGACACATTATGTTCCTAGTTTTACTGAACAAGTGCTACGAATCCTTTGTTGGACATTCACTTTCCTCTTTGATATTTCGGCGTTCATTCTTTGTGTCCGAACCTCTTGTTCTTTTTGTCTTGGTTTTTTTACTTCTTTTTACTTTTCCTGCAATGCATGGTAATGTATAGGGAAAGTATTGGAATCATGTCGAAAATCGCAACTCGAGTTTTCGACGGATCTATACGTTTCAAGACCTCTAGAACATGAAAAAACCATTTTTAGCGTGACGTCTGTGTGTGTGTCTGTGTGTCTGTCTGTCTGAGTGTCTGTGTGTCTGTCTGTCGGTCTGCCTGTGCAGATTTTGTATCCACTGTAACTAAAAAACTAATGGACCGAATTTCACAAAATTTGGTAGGTAAGTCACTTGTGGGCGAGTCTGGTGCTGATTAGTTTTGGGTACGATTCGGGATAAAAGAACCCGCCTATTTTTGCGAAATGGCCCGCAAAAGCTTGTATCCACTCTAACAAAAAAACTAATGCACCGAATTTCACAAAATTCGGCAGATGATTCATTTGTGGGTCACCCTGGTGCTGATTAGATTTTGGTATGATTCGGAAAAAAATAACCTGCCTTTGTTTGCAAAATGGCCCGCAAAAATCGTCCAAATCTAAACTAAAGAACTGCGTATGCTCAAATATATCCATTAAATGCTTGTTTCATACGTAATTTTTAGCGAAGAAAAGAATAAGACTAACCCCATTACACTAGGACTAGCCGTTCTCGAGATATTTCAGTTTTTCGTATTTTCTCTACGCCAGCTTTGAAAATAAGTCCGGTTACCGAATGAGAAAGAAAATTGAATTAAAAGTGAAATAAATTTAATTAAAATAAAGAGAATGTGGATATAAGTCTGCAGGGAAAGTCATGTGCTGCCCACATCAGATTTTTTATAACTCATCTTCATCCCTGAGCATAATGAGCTCACACGGTGACTGAAGATATTGCGCAGCTACGGCATACGGTAATTGGAAATTTCTCCAAAATGCAATCATGTAAATATCTTCATCTAAGAGTCTTCAGATGTAATTATGTCCAGTGACAACAAATGCTCGTATTCCGACATCGGGTGAGAGTGGACGGGAGAATTGGTTAATAATTGTCTCTGGTCTTATATTTATAAACAATTATTACCAAGTAAAATTATACATTAATAATCAGTAATTATCAATTAGAGTGATTAGTTTAACAATACTTATATTTTTCTCTGTATCTTGATGAAATAGAAGTTAGAACAGGTATGGAAGAAGAGTAGATTAGAGATATCACGGTACAACATGTTTTCTTAAAAATGAAACAATTTTATGGTGAAGCAGGGATTTTTACTTTCTTTATATACATATAATGCACAAGGAAAGTACTGTGGCGGGGTCGAAAATTCGACTTCGAGTTTTCGACGGGAGAGCACGTTTCAAGCATACCTGAATACGAATCAGACGTTTTTGAAACGATGTCTGTCTGCGTGTGTGTGTGTGTGTGTGTGTGTGAAAGTATGTGAGTGTGTGTGAAAGTATGTGTGTGTGTGTGAAAGTATGTGTGTGTGTGTGAAAGTATGTGTGTGTGTAAAAATATGCGTGTGTGTGTTAGTGAGTCTGTGGAGACGATAACTCACGAACGAATGGACCAATTCGAACGAAATTTGGTACAAAAATTACAATCCATAAATACTGAAAGCATATTGTTTTTATACGCAATCGAATGTTCAGAACCCCCCTAAATTTTCGAGTGAAATTTTAAAAAAATCATCAAAAAATTAAAAGCTTTAATAAAGTTACGCAAATAGTCATTTCTTATGTAATTTTTCATTAAAAAAACGATTAAAATTTTAAAATGCTAGCATGAACCATTTTCGAGATATTGTACAATTTTCAAAAAAATTATCAAAAAATCATATAAAATAAAAAAAATATTACCTATTGTGAAATATGTTCGCTTTTCATAAGTACTATCATGCGATAAATTTGGTGACAGCGTGGTTCTCGTGGATTAGTTCCTAGGAGCTTCCTTAGGAGCTAGTTCCATTCATGAGAAAATATAATTTAGGTAATACTTTTGTATTTGGACGCCAATAGTCATTTATTTGTTACAAGAATAACTTATTCCTCTGTCCACAACGCTTGATGAGATTTTGGCGGAATGTCGCTAACTTGGCAACATTTTTATATGTTGTCAAATTAACGAAAATGCCCCCAAATTGATAAAAATGACGCTAAATCGATGAAAATAACGACTAGATGGTGAAGTAATTATTACAATATTTTAATATATGGACTCTATCGCTTATTGAGGATGCTCTCAATATTGATGATTGTTTATTTAGAGTTACGCGAAGTACCAGATAATTGAGTATTTCTAAATAGTTTTACATGCTGTCATCCTGAAAATCGATCGCCAAATATACAATTCAACGATAAAAACATAGCGCCGTGGTCTTACACATTTTTACTTTTACATGCACAATGTATTAAGAAAAGTATTGTGACGAGGTCGAAAATTCGAATTCGAGTTTTCGACGGGAAAGCACGTTTCAAGCATCCCTGATCACGAATCACACACATTTTGAGGTGATGCCTGTGTGTGTGTGTGTGTGTGTGTGTGTGTGTGTGTGTGTGTGTGTGTGTGTGTGTATGTGTGTGTGTGTCTGTATGCGTGTGTGTCTGTGTGTGTGTGTGTGGAGATGATATCTAACGAACGAATAGAGCGATTCGAATAAAATTTGATTCAAAAATCACTATTCGTGAATATTGGAAGCCTATGGTTTTTAAACGAAATCGAATGTTCAGAACCCCCCTAAATTTTCGAGTGAAATTTTGAAAAAATCATTAAAAAATTAAAAACTTTAATAAAGTTGCGCAAATAGACATTTCTTATGTAAGTTTTCCTTAGAAAACGATTGACATAAACTTTAGAACGCTATCATAAACCGTTCTCGAGATATTGTACATTTTAAAAATAAATTTATCAAATTTCCCATAAATTAAAAAAAAATATATTAACTGTTGAGAAACATGTTCACTTTTCATATGTAATATCATGGCGCTATATCAATGAAAATGACGACTAATTGAAGAAAATTCAATATCTTGGAAAGAATATAAGTATCTACTATAAGAATAACATTTTTTTTAACTGTAAAAGTAATAAATTTATTGCATTGTATAAGGAAAGTCATGTGCTGCCCACATCAGAATTTTTTTATTGTAAGACTAGTAAATCTATTGTATAAGGTAAGTCATGTACTGCTCACATCAGATATTTTCCTATGCATTTAAATGATTTAAGTCTCTCTCACTTTTCTTCATTGAAAATATATACTTAATTTAAATCACAAAATAACATATAAAATCTAAATGCTTATGTGAACTTAAATGTCATTGAAGTTAAAATGCACAAATAATTTTTGTTGGTGCTTTTGTTCCTTTTTTAAAAGAAGACTCTTCTTATGATTTAATGCAATGAAATATCTCTAATTGTAGCGAAAGCCATTTGTTGCTCACATCACATTTAAGGTAATGGAAATATTCTTAAAAATCATTAGTTAACGAAACAATGTTTATTTTTTACATTGAAACCTACAGATGTTGTGCAACTTGTATTTTTTTTTAATCACAAATACATATTTCTTCGAACATCAGTTACCAAAAAACTCTTGAAATCATCTACTTTAAGAGATTTGGATTTAAAATAAACTTTTCATAAACAAAATCATGAGATCGAGCATGATTGAACTCAATTTTTTTATCAAAAGAGCTCCACGCGAGGACTGTGGTGCTCGAGTACTTATGGCGTGTTCACATGGATAAAAATCTGATGTTGCCAACACATGACTTTCCTTATATAACGCAATGAATTTACTATTTTTAAAATAAAAAAATCTGATGTGGGCAACACATGACTTTCCTTATATAATGCAATGAATTTACTACTTTTACAACTAAAAAAAAACGTTATGCTTATAGTAGATAAATATATTCTTTCCATGATATTGGATTTTCTTCAATTAGACGTCATTTTCATTGATTTAGCGTCATTTTTATCAATTTGGCGAGATTTTTGTTAATTTGGCAACAATTAAAAATGTCGCCAAGTTGGCGACATTCCGCCAAATTCGTCACCAAAATCTCGCCAAGCGTTATGAACGGAGAAATAAGTTATTCTTACAGCAGATAAATGACTATTGGCGTTCAAATACAAAAGTATTACAAAAATATCTTTTTTCATGAATGGAACGAGCTAGATCCACGAGAATGATGTCACCAAATTTATCGCATGATATTACATATGAAAAGTGAACATGTTTCTCAATGGGAAATATATTTTTTTTTTATTTCATATGACTTTTTCATAATTTTTTTGAAAAATGTGTAATATCTCAAGAACGGTTCATGTTAGCGTTCTAAAATTTATGCCAATCGTTTTCTAATTAAAAATTACATAAGAAATGTCTATTTGCGTAACTTTATTAGATGTTTTGATTTTTTGACGATTTTTTCAAAATTTCATTCGAAAATTTAGGGGGGTTCTGAACATTCGATTGCGTATAAAAACAATAGGCTTCCAGTGTTTACGGATTGTGATTTTTGAACCAAATTTCGTTCGAATCGGTCCATTCGTTCGTCAGTTATCGTCTTCACAGACTCACTGACACACACACACACACACACATACTTTCACACACACACACAGACATCACTTCAAAAATGTTTGATTCGTGATCAGGGATGCTTGAAACGTGCTCTCCCGTCGAAAACTCGAATTCGAAATTTCGACCCCGTCACAATACTTTCCTTATACATTATGTATATAGGGAAAGTAAAAATAGGATTTTCTTCTTATAGTAGCTATTTATATTCTTTCCAAGAAATTGAATTTTCGTCAATTAGTCATCATTTTCACTGATTTAGCGTCATTTTTATCTTTTTGGCAAGATTTTCGTTAATTTGGCAACATTTAAAAAATTCGCCAAGTTGGCGGCATTCCACCAAATTCGGCGCTAAAATCTCGCCAAGCATTATAGACGGAGAAATAAGTTATTCTTATAGCAGATAAATAACTATTGGCGTTCAAATACAAAATTATTACTCAAAGTATCGTTTTTCATGAATGGAACGAGCTAGATCCACGAGAATAATGCCACCCAATGTATCGCATGATATTACATATGAAAAGTGAACATGTTTCTCAACAGTTAATATATATTTTATAATTTATGGGATTTTTTGATAAATTTATTTTAAAAATGTGCAATATCTCGAGAACGGTTCATGCTAGCGTTCTAAAGTTTATGTCAATCGTTTTCTAAGGAAAAATTACATTAGAAATGTCTATTTGCGTAACTTTATTAAAGGTTTTGATTTTTTGATGATTTTTTCAAAATTTCACTCGACAATTTAGGGGGGTTCTGAACATTCGATTACGTTTAAAAACAATATGCTTTCAGTATTCACGGATTGTGATTTTTGTAGCAAATTTCGTTCGAATCGGTCCATTTGTTCGTTAGTTATCGTCTCCACAGACTCACTGACACACACACATACACACATACACAATCACCTCAAAAATGTTTCACTCGTGATCAGGAATGCTTGAAACGTGCTCTCCCGTCGAAAACTCGAAATCGAGTTTTCGACCCCGTCACAATACTTTCCTTATACATTATGTATATAAGGAAAGTAATAAAAATGAAGAAAATAAGAGGAAAATGTGGGCTAAGAAGTAGTTGATGAGAAAAACAGATTCACATAATTAATTTACTAAGCTTTATCATAGATGGTTTTACATAATGACTGCAAAAACTACTTCAGAATGATTGATGGGGACCTAAAGTATTTGCTCGAAAAAGCTCGAACCTATTTTATAGCTGCCAATTGTCGATATTCTTCAAGATATCTTTTCAAGCATTCAGGGTTTATGAAGATTTTCGATATAGAAGATGGTTCTTTCATAAATGACGAAATAACACTGCTTGCAGTACTAATCACGAGGGTGCTCTTTCTTCTCGGGGCATGACTATTAAGAATGCTCGCATTTTGTTCTCGGGTTCTCAAGAGAGACAGAATTTGTTAACTGGGGCTCTTATCTTATTCCACCGACGTTACTAAATTTCCTTGGACGTCACTGGATCTTGTGTGCAAGGCTTCTTCTTTGTAAACAGTCTTCTTTTTATGTCATTCTCAATTTTAGTCAATTTCTCAAAAGTATGTTCTGGAATATCATCTACTGATTAAAAAGAGTAAATTAATTATGTCTATCTTAAGGAATGAACGAACGTATTAAGCGATGTTTATAACATGCAACGTCTATAGACTTTAACTGGGGAATCAGTATTTGTACTTAATAACCAGAAATCCATCTTAATCACGTGTGCCGTCTTAACGAGAGTCCACTGTATTTCATCTTGCTTTTATTTTTGAGAACGAGTGTTTGGTTTTCGAGATTTCCCTGTATCTTCCGGTATAATCCCTACTAAAAATCCCTATATCTGAGGCTAAAGGAGATGGCACTTCCCCACTGAGTGGTAATGTTTCATGTCATTCTGGGACAAGCGAATAAGTAGGGATACCATCTGAACGAATGGGGGAATTCGCGGAGTCCCGAGTATATGATGTATGAATTGAATAATCTGTGATTATGTATATATATGTAAATATTTAGGTGTAATAAATGTGTCTTGTGATAAGAGTGTTTTGCATAAGCTTAGAGGAAAGAACCACTGAACGGGCTCAAGGCGATGATCATTAAGAATACAGCCCAGTTCGTAACAGTTCATTTTCATTAATACTTTCCTTATATACATAATGTATAAGGAAAGTATTGTGACGGGGTCGAAAATTCGAATTCGAGTTTTCGACGGGAGAGCACGTTTCAAGCATCCCTGATCACGAATCGAACATTTTTGAAGTAATGTCTGTCTGTCTGTCTGTGTGTGTGTGTGTGTGTGAAAGAGTGTGTGTGTGTGTGTGAAAGAGTGTGTGTGTGTGTGTGTGTGTGTGTCAGTGAGTCTGTGTAGACGATATCTCACGAACAAATGGAGCGATTCGAAGGACATTTGGTACAGAAATCACAATCCATGAATACTGGAAGCCTATTGTTTTAAAACACAATCGAATGTTCAGACCATCCCTAAATTTTCGAGTGAAATTTTGAAAAAATCATCAAAAAATTAAAACTTTTAATAAAGTTACGCAAATAGACATTTCTTATGTAATTTGTCCTTAGAAAACAATTGACATAAACTTTAGAACGATAGCATGAACCGTTCTCGAGATATTATACATTTCTCAAATAAATTTATCAAAAAGTCCCATAAATGAAAAAAAATATTAACTGCTAAAAAACCTGTTCACTTTTTATATGTAATATCATGCAATAAATTCGGTGACATCATTCTCGTGGTTCTAGCTCATTCCATTCACGAGAAAAGATACTTTGAGTAATACTTTTGTATTTGAACTCCAATAGTCATTTATCTGCTGTAAGAATAACTTATTTCTCCGTCCATAACGCTTGGCGAAATTTTGGTGACAAATTTAGCAGAATGTTGCCAATTGGCGATATTTTTTAATATCGCCAAATTAACGAAAATCTCGCCAAATGGATAAAAATGACGCTAAATCAATGAAAATGACGACTAATTGAGGAAAATTCAATATCTTGAAAGAATATAAGCATCTACTATAAGAATAACATTTTTTTTAACTGTAAAAGTAGTAAATTCATTGTATTATATAAGGAAAGTCATGTGCTGTCTAGATCAGATTTTTTTTTCTAAGTGTCGCTGTTCGAATATCAGAATTTCTTAGAAATCACCACTCCATAAAATAATTCATCTACGCCTATAACAGCATTTTCAAATGGTTCATTAATTTTTTTGCAGTTTTTATAATCGTTATCAACGTAATATCACGATCCCTTAGCCATAAGAATTGTTCTTTCCCGCCAAAACTTTATCCCAATAGTTAAATTTCAAACTGGGGCGAAACAACAAACCCGCCGGGTCTTCGGCGCGTACCTTTAAATCGGGACAAACCCGGTGAATGGGTATGGTAAGCCTAAGTAAAATGCATAATTTAAATTACTTAATCTCACTAGTAACGAGCGACGAATGCCATGTATATACAAATTTGAGCGTGAGCGGTAGATATTTTAGAATCTTATAGCCATCATATTTCAAAAACTAAGAACACGATTCAAAAACCAATTATATATCATTGTAACGCTTTAAAATGGCTACAATTATCTAGCTTATAGAATTTAAAATTTTTGAATTTGTCTACCTAGCACTTTAAATTTTCGAGATATGAGTACACATTTCAATAACAGAAAAATATTCTATCCCCTTTAATTTGACAAGGCGGTTGTTCGAAAAGAAAATGTTCAAAATAATAAAATATTGAAATCATTTTTGTACATTTATAAGTGGTATCCTATTTCGACAAAAGAACAATAAATTATCTACATTGTTATCTATTAGGTTCGGGAATATAAGTGTCCAAAGTAGTTACATTTTTCGTGACTCTTCGATTTCAATCAGATACCAATATCATAGACGCTATACACGCCAAAATATACACTGTTTAAGTAAATAATTTTCAAAAGAATTTGTAGTTTTTCAGGAAAAATGAAGCATTGCTTAAAAAATCTGATGTGGGCAGCATATGACTTTCCTTATATAATGCAATGCATATACTCCTTTTACAGCAAAAAAAAAAAATAGGTTATTCCTATAGCAGATACTTATATTCTTTCCAAGATATTGAATTTTCGTCAATGAATCGTCATTTTCATTGATTTAGCGCCATTTTTATCCATTTGGCGAGATTTTCGTTAATTTGGCAACGTTTAAAAAAGTCAAATTTGTTGCCAGAATCTCGCCAAGCGTTATGGACGGAGAAATAAGTTATTTTTATAGCAGATAAATGACTATTGATGTTCAAATACAAATATATTACTCAAAGTATGTTTCCTGATGAATGGAACGAGCTAGATCCACGAGAATGATGTCACCAAATTTATCGCATGATATTACATATGAAAAGTGAACATGTTTCTCAACAGTTAATATATATATATATTTTTTAATTTATGGGATTTTTTGATAAATTTATTTGAAAAATGTGCAATATCTCGAGAACGATTCATGCTAGCGTTCTAAAGTTTATGTCAATCGTTTTCTAAGGAAACATTACATAAGAAATGTCTATTTGCGTAACTTTATTTAAGATTTTCATTTTTTGATGATTTTTTCAAAATTTCACTCGAAAATTTAGGAGGGTTCTGAACATTCGATTGTGTTTTAAAACAGTAGGCTTCCAGTATTCATGGAGTGTGATTTTTGTACCAAATTTCATTCGAATCGCTCCATTCGATCGTCAGATATCGTCTCCGCAGTCTCACTGACACACACACACACACATACTTTCACACACACACACACAGACATTACCTCAAATATGTTGGATTCGTAATCAGGGATGCTTGAAACGTGCTCTCCCGTCGAAAACTCGATTTCGAATTTTCAACATCGTCACAATACTTTCTTTATACATTATGTATATAAGGAAAGTAATAAATTAAACAAAACAAATAGATACATTTCTTTCAAATTAAAACAAATAATCTTTAACATTCTTCTTCCCAAACATGACTACAAATATATAAGTTTCTATCCTTTTGCAATTGGAAATCTTCGAACTGTAACAGCAGAAAGAAAAATAAAATCCAACACCATCCGAAACCAAACATGTATGCAATTCACAGCGGGGAAATAACTGTAACCGTAACGTCTCACTCAAAGGAGATACATTACAACTCAGCATCAATCGATATAGCTAAAATATACATGAAACAAGAATTAGTGGTGAACATGATAAAAGTATTCAAATGCCCGTTTTCTGTTTTATTAATTAAGCATAGTTGTGTCCTGGATTTAAAACAAAATGGGTGGTTAAGACTATCAAAATAACTTTTGAAATTGAAATGGAAGCAATCGATTGGATGAGTTGCTATAGTCAATACGAAGGAATGCTGACTTGTTTTCTCATTTGCATTTCTGTTTATAATTGGTTCTTGACTTCATCTTGGTAAATTATTTTCATTGTAAATGTGAAGAAATATTTTAAAGGTATATTGTTTAAAAGAAATATAGGTGCTTTAAATATGAAAGTAAATGAATGTTTAAAAATTTAAGTATTTGAAAAGTAAACAAGGATGTTTAAAAAAAAATAATTATTTAAAAATAAGCACAATGGATATTTTTTAAATTGGTTAGAATAACAAAGAAAAATGTAAAAATGTTAATATTGTAGGTAATGTAAACAAACAAATGATAATATACGTTTCGACGAAAAAATTCTAAAATCAACACATGATTGACTCTACAAAGAAGGAAATTTGCGTATTCTGTGGCAATACAAATTTCGTGTTATTATGACACTATTTTGTTGAAAAGTACTAGGCTTTAGGGGACCAACTGGCTCCACTTGGGTTTGAATCTGGAGCCTCGAGTGTAGGTGCCCGATACAATAATGATTAGACCAAACGATATCTACTGATTTGAACGTATAATTGGAAAAATGCTTCGTAGCAAAGAATGGTGCAACAGCCCCCCCCCCTCCCCACATCCTCTCCTAAAAATAGCTCGGACGTGCCTTATGAAAATGACAAAGGGCGACCCCAAAAGCCGGCCAGTTTTTACTCGTGAAGTTCCGGTCGAGAACGTACCCAGTTGAGTCGATGAGTGCGTACTTCAATCGTGCAGCGGACGAGGGTATGGCGTCGATTATCGGATGCCAAGAGAAGGGAAAGAATGCACTTTTTGTGGTGCTGCCATCTAATGAGTGGCGTTACGACTGTCGTCGAGTAGGGGTGTATATGTATATATATATACATATATATATATATATATCCTATTCAAATAACGTGTATAAGGAAAGCAAAGGGAAAAGAGTATTTTGGAAATGTTGGCGCTATGCTGCATAGCCCTTCGAACACTAGTATATACATACTTATCCAAATGGGAAAAATGGAAATACAATACAAGAATAAATAAAGTACAATAAATTGGCCGGGGGAAGTTGTGACCCCCACTCCCTGGTTAAGCATGCTTTACGCCGCGGCCACACTACCGGGAGCCGGCACTTCATCTGTCAATTATCAATGACTAAAAACAACCCTACAACAATAAATTCACTTGTAAAAAAATGTCAACAGGAATTTAAAAACACTAGATCTAAACTATACCAAAACAAATACCATATCTAAACGTACTACCCGGGAACTAGATCCATACAAAAAAGTCTCCACACTCCTGCGTCTTATCTATACAGCTGATCAGTAAAAAATCTAGAATAACATTCAGTTATGGTTATGTTGAAAAAACCTATTGCGATATCACATAGAAACCTTGAACGATATCCCTGTTTCATTGCTTCTGCAAAATAAACTATGACACTTTTAAGCCGGTCAATTGTTTTAGAGTTTAAATTTACTCCAAATTAAGTGATTAAAAACCATGTTCTTGAACACATTTTTATGTAGGCTTGAACTCCAAGAAGCTATATAATTTATTTTGAAATCAAAATCATTGTTTTTATTGTATATTCGAAAGAAAGTTTTATTATTATCAGAATCGATACATATATCTAGAAAATTTAAACTATCATCAAAATTGTGTGATGTTTCTATTAACTTTAATGTTTCTGGGTAAAAACAAAAATCTTGTTGGAAATTTGGATTTTTAAATCCGATTAATATGTCATCGACTTAACGCAAATACAATAGTTCGTTTAGTATGTGAGTTACGGTTTTAAATTTATTAAGATAAATATCGGTTAACGCTGATGAACAACTGCCGACCATCTGTATACCACAAAATCGTTGATAGTAGGAAATGCCGTTGAAAAGCATTGTTTCATGTAGGACCAACTGTACTAAAGCTATGTATCTCCCTAAAGAGGTATACGATTGTAAATCATATTGATGGAATAGATCTATTGTAATATTATATAATTCGTTAATGTTTATGATATTGGGAAGTGCACTAAAATCATAGCTTTTTAAAAATATTTTTTCTGGTGTATGTTGTAATGTATAACACTGTTAATGTATAACACTGTCACTTCGTAACTGTTTGAGATAAAATATGCTCCTTGTATATGAACAGTTACGAAGTGATAGATATATTCAAATACATATTCAAATACATTCAGAAACACATTCAAATACATATTCAAATATACAGAGTGATTATAATTAAAGTTCCTGGTTTGAAAATGGTCTCAAATAAAAAGCACTGGTTAGAATGATTTGAAATTTTGCGTGAACACTCGTGGAGCAATGGAATTTTGTTTGGTGAAGAAAAAACAGTTGTTCAAAAAGTCGCCGCTAGGAGACTAATTGGCGCTTTACTGCACTAGAATGCAATACAAAAGTAATAAACGTTGACTTACTCATTGGCTAATGACGTAATGAATGTTCAATATGCTGTCCTTTGAATACTGAATTAAAAGTCGATCTTTCATCATCATATGCATACAAGTAATGAAAAAAAAATTCATCCATTGAAACAATGTTAAATTCTAAGCAAACGTAAGTCGTATCTTTTTCACAAAAAGTGGATTTAACTTGTTTTGCATAATTGCTCTTCAAATGCTGCTGCAAATTTGCATACGACAGTGACGTTGCAATAAACGTGTGCTATAAAAAAGGAAGAGCGGAACTTGTTTCTCAAAACTTAATGAAAAATCTCTATTGTTCTGTCGCAATGACTCTATCATTAAAAGATCGTGCTCTTTTTGCCAAATTGTTTTATGAGAGTAACAGCTCTTGTTTAATGGCTCCTAGAAAGTTCTGAACGTTGAAAAAGTTAAAATCTGGTCCTCTGTGTGGCAAAAGCTTGCGCAAAATGATTTTAAAATTTGAAGAGACTGGCTCTTCGGACATCAAACCTGGCAGGGGACGGAAAGCAGTCGATGGAGTGATAGTGGAAGACGTAGCTACAGCGTTAGAAGAAGAGCGTAACGCTAATGCATCTAATAGTGCACATGGAACTGCCCGATCATTAGACGTACCCTCCAGTACGGTGCAAAAAATTTTGAAACACATTTTGAAATGTTATCCTTACAAACTGACCCATGTTCAACTGTTGCTACCTGCGGACAATGTTGCACGTGAAATGTTCGCACTTCAATTTCTGGCTCGGATACAAGTGGACGATGAATGGCACTGGAACGTTTTGTGGACTGACGAAGCACACTTCAATCTCCATGGAACTATTAATAAGCAAAAATTGCAGAATCTGGGCAACCGAAAATCCACAGGAACTACTCCAGGTGCCTCTTCATTCCCCCCAAAGTCACTGTGTAGTGCGGATTTACAGCAGCGTTTATTATCCGGCCTTTGTTTTTTGAGGAAGTTGGTCCTCATGGCCCAGTCACCTGTTCTGTCAATGGCCATCGATATGAACGTCTTATGAAAAATCACGTTATACCCACACTGCAAGAGCGTCAGTGTATCGATAACACTATTTTCATGCAGGATGGGGCTCCACCCCATATCGCAAAACCAGTGAAACTGCTACTTCGCAGTCATTTTGGAGATGACAGAATCATCAGCCGCCATTTTTCTGTAAGATGGCCAGCACGTTCCCCTGACCTCAATCCATGTGATTTTGACTTTGGGGGCATCTGAAGAATGTGGTGTTTAATGGACACATTACCAATTTAGCGGAACTTAAAGCTAGCATCACGCATAACACTCACAACATCTCTACAGAAACACTCAAATCTGTTGTTGAACACGCTATTTTGCGCTTTCATCTGGTTTCAGAATGCGAAAGACAGCATATTGAACATTTATTACGTCATTAGCTAATGAGTAAGTCAACGTTTATTACTTTTGTATTGCATTCTGGTGTAGTAAAGCGCCAATTATTCTCCTAGCGGCGACTTTTTGAACTACTGTTTTTTTCTTCATCAAACAAAATTCCATTGCTCCACGAGTGTTCACGCAAAATTTCAAATTATTCTGACCAGTGCTTTTATTTGAGACCATTTTCAAACCGGGAACTTTAATTATAAGCACCCTGTATGCAGAATTCGCCGTAAGAATTCGCCGCAGATAACTGCCGTAAAAATGGCTTAATCAAAATGAAATTTTACTATGTTGTTCAGACGGTCTGTAGGACCTATAGGAATATAAATGAATAATATCACACAATTAGTTTTGGATTGAACCCGGGTTGAAAAAATGAAATACATTGAGCCCTATGGGACCTAATTTTTCTAACATTTTTTTAAGCGGATTTAAAATTCACAAATTGCTTCGAAAATTTTAGATAATAGTCAAATTGTTCCATAAAATATATAAAAAAATTCAGCTAAATATATTCAGTAGTTTTTTAAATAAAAATTAAAATAATAATTACACATCTTATATGAAACGATCACGTGACCATGATATGAAACGATCACATGACCCACTTCAAAATGATATATGGCATCCATCTTGTTTCAAATTCGTGATTTTTTAAAGTTCTTTTTAATTCATATTGAGTGTTGTATCCATCCTAAAACTACTTTATTTCTGCTTAAATTCTGTGCATCTACATACTGAAACAACACAATGACAATATATTTGAGTTTAAATTCTCATTCAAATTTGATTATTTCTACAACTAAGCCTATTTTTCACCTATGTAAAATGTAAACAGTAAAATATGTAGAATGAGTTGTATTAGAATTACTGTATTTCTTTAACACAAAATAATTCAGTCCATGGAGTCTGCATGGCTGATATGCATGAAATATTAATTGATTTTTTAAACAGAAGGACGATTTTTTTCGATGAAATTTTAAGCATAAAGTTTATGAATTGTAGCTCCATGGTCTTAATTTTTAAATAAAATAAATTAATATAGTATTGTGATGAATGAAATGGAGAAAGTTATGAATGAAATCCTGCTTTTATAGAGAGATCCAGGCGTGTTATTTTTTCTATGACGTCATTTGAATTAATTTCAGTTGTTTTCGATGAAGTTTTCAAATATAATAAATTATCGTAGTATTATGATAGATTTAAAAATATTACCGTGGAATGTATTGCATTTTAGAGATATTTAAACCACGCAATTTATATTTCAATGCCGTCATTTGAATGAAGTTCATTTTTTTCAATGAAGGTTTAAGTTTTCAAATATAATAAATCAATGTAGTATTGTGTTAAGTTTGAAAATATTACCGAGGAATGTATTGCATTTTCGACTTTTTTAAATAAAATTGCATTGAAGTTGGAAAGTGTTTCATAATCAATGCTTTAAGCATGATTGATCTTTCTTGTTGGAAGTCCTGATACGATTATTTGTATTTATAATACCATAGTTAAACCAATTTTGCAATACTGTGCAATGATTTTGGACCCTGTTTACAATCTGCATTCTCAACGGATAGAAATCGTGCAAAATAAACTATTACGTACTATTGATTACAGATTGACTGGCTATTATCTTTATGATATGCATACGAGGGAACTCAGACAGAAATATAGTTTAATGTCTCTTATAAAAAAGAAGAAGCTGGTTCTGCCCCTTGTTTTATTACAAGATTTTAAATAATACTATTGATTGCCCTATTTTACTTTCTTGCCTGGAATTCCATGTATTTGTAATAATACTAGAAAAAAAAACTGTATTTCACAATACTACTGTTAAGCACAACTACATTAAATGCTATTCTATTTATAAATTTGTTGATCTATATAATACCTATTGTGTTGATGTTGATATATTTAACTTGACTCCTGCCTGTTTTAAAAAAGCCTGTTTCAATGCGCTTGACATGTTTACTACTTAGTATTTTTGTATCTTATGTTCTGTACTTTTTAATTTTTTGTGTGGTTACTGTAACTGGATATCATCTGTAGTTGCCACTTAAATTGAATAAAATAAAATAAAATAAAATAGAATTGGGGCTTTCTTTCATCACCAGTCTCGGAAAAAGTTTTTTATAATGACATTCCAGCAATTGTCTAATGGTTCCCGAACAATAATAGCTACTGACTAGCCTGATATTGTAGAAGATTAACTAGCCGGTAGTTGCCGAAAATTATCTATCCAGAGATTAACTAGCAGATAGTTGTGCAAAATTAGCTAGTCGCTAGTTACCGAAGATTAGTTAACCGGAGATATTCGAGGATTGACTAGCGGGTAATTTCAAAAGATTAGCTAGCCATAGATTTAAGAAGATTAGTTAGCCAGAGATTATAGAAGATTAGCTAGCCAGAGATTGCAGAAGATTAGCTAGCCACAGATAGCAGAAGATTAGCTAGCCAGAGATTGCAGAAGATTAGCTAGCCAGAGATTGCAGAAGATTAGCTAGCCAGAGATTGCAGAAGATTAGCTAGCGAGAGATTGCAGAAGATTAGCTAGCCAGAGATTGCAGAAGATTAGCTAGCCAGAGAATGCAGAAGATTAACTAGCCACAGATTGCAGAAGATTAGCTAGCCAGAGATTGCAGAAGATTAGCTAGCCACAGATAGCAGACGATTAGCTAGCCAGAGATTGCAGAAGATTAGCTAGCCAGAGATTGCAGAAGTTTAACTAGCCAGAGATTGCAGAAGATTAGCCAGCCAGAGATTGCAGAAGATTAGCTAGCCAGAGATTGCAGAAGATTAGCTAGCCAGAGATTGCAGAAGATTAGCTAGCTGGAAATTGTCGGAGGTTAACTAGCAAGAAATTAGCTAGGCAGAGATAGTCATAGATGTTTAAATGTTTAGAAGTTCCAAATAGAGAATTTTGTAATTGATATCCTTCAGCAATAATATGAGAAAAATAAAACTTTGAAATAAGATTTATAAATAATGTGCTAAAGTATGGAAGAAAAGAAAGCCATGTTCTATAGTAAGTTACGATGTAAAAATGGACAAGCTTTTAACGCGCTACATCAAAACACCAATTTTAAATAATTCTTCGCAAAATTCAATATTTGAAATGATGAAAAGCTTGCATTTAAATAGAAGAACATGAATCAAGAAATAACACTGATATATTTGTACAGTATTCAATATAATTTGTTTCTTTATTTCTATCATTGAAAGCATCACTGTAATGCTATTTCAAAATAACAACTGAGAGTACAAAATGCAAATAAGAAAAACATGTCAACAGGAACAAAATATGTATTTCCAGAGAGTAATGGTTGGGAAATCTGTTTCACTATTAAGAAAAATTACACACATTGCAATTCCGCGTTTCGCTCAGATAAAAACAACATAAATAAATATATAAACTTCAAAGAGTATGACGGTTAGCAAACACTTTAACATTATGTTTCGAAACGCATAGAATGTGGTTAAAAATGAAACGGCAAACTCGAAATTTCAAAATAATGAGCTTAAATTCCTTCAAAATAAAATGCTAAATGATTAAGTGATAAAAATTTCTTGAAAATGAAATAAATCATTTTGCAGGTAAAATTTGAAAAATTCTTACTCCCTTTAACTTCATATTTGGAGAACCACAAAATGGTTAAAAAATAATTCTGTAGTTGCTTTAAATCGCATAAGCAATAATATATTCGAAACTAGAAAATATGTATTGTGGAGGAAATTATAAATTACTCGTGCATAATCTCTATGAGTATTGACAAAAACGTTGAATTCAATGCCATTAACTTGGTGATCCATATTTGGGGCTTTCGTTGATTTTCAAATATCTACAGATATATATAGGATCGCTCTGATAGGAATGGATTTTATTTTTTTATATTATATATATTACTTTCCTTATATACATAATGTATAAGGAAAGTACTGTGACGGGGTCGAAAATTCGAATTCGAGTTTTCGACGGGAGAGCACGTATCAAGCATCCCTGATCTCAAATCAAACATTTTTAAAGTGATGTCTGTGTGTGAGTGAGTGTGTGTGTCAGTGAGTTTGTGGAGACGATATCTCACGAACGAATGGAGCGATGTTCAGAACCCCCCCTAAATCAAACTTTTTTGAAGTGATGTCTGTGTGTGTGTGTGTGTGTATGTGTGTGTGAAAGTATGTGTGTGTGTGTGTGTGTGTGAAAGTATGTGTGTATGTGTGTGTGTCAGTGAGCCTGTGGAGACGATAACTGACGAACGAATGGTCCGTATCGAACGAAATTTGGTAAAAAAATCACAATCCGTAAACACTGGAAGCCTATTGTTTTTATACGCAATAAAATGTCCAGAACCCCCCTAAATTTTCGAGTGAAATTTTGAAAAAATCGTCAAAATATCAAAACCTCTAATGAAGTTACGCAAATAGACATTTCTTATGTAATTTTTCATTAGAAAACGATTGACATAAATTTTAGAACGCTAACATGAACCGTTCTCGAGATCTTGCACATTTTTCAAAAAAATTATCAAAAAGTCATATAAAATAAAAATCTGATGTGGGCAGCACATGACTTTCCCTGCAGACTTAAATCCACGTTCTCTTTATTTTAATTAAATTTATTTCACTTTTAATTCAATTTTCGTTCTCTTTCGCTAACCGGATTTATTTTCAAAAGTGGCGTAGAGAAAATACAAAAAAACTAAAATATCTCGAGAATGACTAGTCCTAGTGTAATGGGGTTGGTCTTATTCTTTTCTTCTCTAAAAATTACGTATTAAACAAGCATTTAATGGATATATTTGAGTATACGTAGTTCTTCAGTTTAGATTTTGACGAATTTTGCTGGCCATTTTGCAAAAAAAGGCAGGTTATTTTTTTCAGAATCGTGCCAAAATCTAATCAGCACCAGAGTGACGCACAAGTGACTCATCTGCCGAATTTTGTAATATTCGGTCCATTAGTTTTTCAGTTAGAGTGGATACAAGATTTTGCGGGCCATTTCGTAAAATTATACGAGTTCTTTTATCTCGAATCGTAACCAAAACTAATCAGCACCAGACCCGCCCACAAGTGACTTACCTATCAAATTTTGTGAAATTCGGTCCATTAGTTTTTTAGTTAGAGTGGATAAAAAATCTGCGCAGACAGACAGACAGACACACAGACATACAGACACACACAGACGTCACGCTAAAAATGTTTTTTTCGTATTCTAGAGGTCTCGAAACGTGTAGATCTGTCGAAAACTCGAGTTGCAATATTCGACATGATTCCAATACTTTCCCTATACATTACCATGTATTGCAGGGAAAGTAAAAAATATTTCCTATTGAGAAACATGTTCACTTTTCATATGTAATACTATTGGATAAATTTGGTGACATCATTCTCATGGATCTAGCTCGTTCCATTCAAGAAAAAATGTACTTTGAGTAATGTTTTCGTATTTGAACGCCAATAGTCATTTATCTGCTGTAAGAATAACATACTTCTTCGTCCATAACGCTTGGCGAGATTTTGGCGACGAATTTGATGGAATATCGATAGCTTGGCGACTTTTTTTAAATATTGCTAAATTAACCAAAAACTCACCAAATGGATAAAAATGACGCTAAATCAATGACGACTCATTGATGATGACGACATGAAAAATGACGACTCATTGAGGAAAATTCAATATCTTGAAAAGAATATAAATAACTACTATAAAAATAATCTATTTGTTTTTACTGTAAAAGTAGTAAATTCATTGCATTATGTAAGGAAAGTCATGTGCTGCCCACATCAGATTTTTTTATACATGCTGTGTTGCCTCAATATTGGCTGAAAAACAGCTTAACCAATTTAAACAACGAAGAATGCTTGCTGTCTTATAGTTTTTTTTTTTAATAATGTACGTTTTTACATGTGGTAACTCTTTCAGATATTAATGTTTCAGATAATACCGTCTAAATATTATCATTCAGACACAAAATGCTGTAATTAATCATGAAACAAGAAAGATCAATCATGCTTAAAGCATTGATTATGAAACACTTTCCAACTTCAATGCAATTTTATTTAAACATGTCTAAAATGCAATACATTCCTCGGTAATAATTTGAAACTTATCACAATACTGCATTAATTTATTATATTTGAAAACTAAAACCTTCATTGAAAAAAATGAACTTCATTCAAATGGCGGCATTGAAATATAAATTGCCTGGTTTAAATATCTCTAAAATGCGATACATTCCACGGTAATATTTTTAAAACTATCATAATACTACGATAATTTATTATATTTGAAAACTTCATCGAAAACAACTGAAATTAATTCAAATGACGTCATAGAAAAAATAACAAGCCTAGATCTCTCTATAAAAACAGCATTTCATTCATAACTTTCTCCCATTCATTTCATTCATCACAATACTATAATAATTTATTTTATTTAAAAATTAAGACCTTGGAGTTACAAGTAATGAAACTCTATGCGTAAAACTTCATCGAAAAAAATCGTTCTTCTCTTTATAAAATCAATTAATATTTCATTCATATCAGCCATGGAGACTCCATGGGCTAAATTATTTTCGGAACTTTTCTTGAACTTTTCTTCGGAACTTTTTCTTGTTTCCGAAGCTGAAAAATTGCTGAAGAGAACAAGGTTTGAGGATCTCGAAGAAATCAAAATGACCTTGACGCCAGAATTGAAGAACATTCCGAAAGAGGACTTTAAAAGTTGTTTCCGAAACTTATACTGCCGAGCACAGAAGTGCATTACGGCAGGTGAAAGTTACTTCGAAACATATTAAATGGGTATGTAATTCACATTATATTTTCCGGAGTTATTAGATCAGTCCTGGAAGTTATTAGCCGCACCTTGTATCTCTATGACATCACATTCCTGGAATATATACGTGCTTCAAAATAGTAAAAACCTAAGTAAAAGACAATAGAGTAGGATACTAACAATAGATTAGTCAATATTTTACTATTGTTGATTTATGTAATTATTGTAGAAATACATGAATAAGATGCCTTTTCCATGTTCATATCCTGATGTAGAAAGACGTACGTAGAACTATTTTCATGTTTACATTCTGATGTAGAAAGACGTGCTTCTGTTATGTTCAGTATCGTGACGTTATTAACACTCACATTTATTCATGATTAATTTGGGTATAAACATAAAGACAAAAATTGATAAATGCATGTTCTATCGAGTAGAAATTTTAAATTATAATGTATTTATAAAGCCTAAAATAATCTTAAAATGAGATTTTCTTTATACTTTTAATGTGTAACAACTTGCAAACTATAGATGGTACGAAAGTTCTAAGTGCCTTTAAAATTCAGGAGATAGAATTTATTCCGAAATAATATATATAACATGTTACATGCAAAATGACTCATGACTAGTGTAATTAACAGCATTTTAATTAAAATAAATGATGCCGGTATTTGTGAATATTGAAAAGACAAAAGTATTAAATACAAGCTACAAACTACATGCAACTTTTATGTGTTTCGCATAATTGTTAGTTCAAATTGCGATTTTTGGGGTAACTCCCGTCATTACTTACTAAACTTACCTGTATATGTTCTAGGTTTATATTACATACTCTTCGAAATAAAAGTCAGTGATTTGATTTCCATTTTTTGTCTAAACAAGTGCCAAGAGAACGTTTTTTCCTCTGATACTTTAACTGACCTGTAAGTGACAGCTGTGTCTGATCTGCAGGGAATAGTACAGAATAATCATGACAAATAGAATTATTTACTACAATACAAGTACCATTAATTCGCTTAGTATGTTCAGATTTGTAAATATGACTACAGAATATCGTTATATTTTAAATTAGTAGGTTAAATTTTTCGGGACCTTTTTAATAAAGTATTCATTAATTGAATTTTAGTTGAAATTTAGGTTAAAAAATAATATGTTTTAAAATGCTGTAATTTTTGCGCACATTAACATATTATATGCTGTTCTATATAATCTATATATTATATATTATTAAAATATTATATGTTATTTTATATAATAATATGTTCTATATTATTCAAAATAAATTTCTGAAATAACTGTATTATAAGAAAACAGGTATTTTTACTTTCCTTATATACATAATGCATAAGGAAAGGATTGTGACGGGGTCGAAAATTCGAATTCGAGTTTTCGACAGGAGAGCTCGTTTCAAGCATCCCTGATCACGAATCAAACATTTTTGAGGTGATGTCTATGTGTGTGTGTGTGTGTGTGTGTGTGCGCGTGTGTGTGTGTGTGAGTGAGTGTGTGAGTGAGTGTGTGTGTGTGTGTGTGTTTGTCAGTGAGTCTGCGGAGACGATACGATATCTCACGAACGAATGCAGTGATTCGAATGAAATTTGATACAAAAATCACAATCCATAAATACTGTAAGTTTATTGATTTTAGACGCAATCGAATGCTCGGAACCCCCCTAAATTTTCGAGTGAATTTTGAAAAAATTATCAAAAAATCAAAACCTTTTATAAAGTTACGAAAACAGACATATCTTATGTAATTTTTCCTTAGAAAACTATTGACATAAATTTTAGAACGCTAGCACGAACTGTTCTCGAGATATTGCACATTTTTCAAATAAAATTTTAAAAAAATTGTATAAATTAAAAAAATATGTATTAATTGTGGAGAAACATGTTCACTTTTCATATGTAATATCATGCTATAAATTTTGTGACATCATTCTGGTGGATCTAGCTCGTTCCATTCATAAGAAAATATACTTTGAGTAATACATTTGTATTTGAACGCCAATAGTCATCTATCTGCTATAAGAATAACCGTTCATAACGCTTGGTGAGATTTTGGCGACGAATTTGGACATGGGGACTTTTTCAAATGTTGCCAAATGGATAAAAATGTAATGGCGGGGATAAAGATGAAACGTGACCTCTTAATTTAGAATTTAGCCACACCAGCACCAGCACCACTACAAAAACCATGATCAAATAAATGCCGCAAAATAACCCACACAGGTCCACACACTCCTGTCGGGAGAAGTAAATCTCCGCGATGACCTACAGCCCAGAAGAACCTAAATAACCTGAAAACATTCAAAATCAAAACCTTACCTAAAGGAACGTCTTCTTCACAAATATCAAAAGGAATTACAATACACAAATAAATAAACAGAATTTAGAAGTTAAAATGAATTTTCATTTATTTAAGAAGTTAAATTCTCTATGTATTTCAGATACAACAGCTGAATCTCTCAGCACACCACTGGACACATGCGCAGATTTTATCAGAGCGCTACTGACTTTAAAGCCTCCACAATGTAATAAAAGGTGGTAAACCACATGTCATAATGATATCAAATATAGGTATGGTCAAATTACTGGGATGAGCACTCTGAGAGTTAAAAGAAGCATTTTTGATAATTAATGAACAGAAATTATAATTTTAGAATATGCATTAAATTGTAGTTACAGATTACAATGGATGGTTTCACTTTCCTTACGATGTCTCTCTCTCTCTTGAAGTTAAACAATAAAGGTCGCTTACCCCGGTCATCAAGACGTCGTAAGTAAGGTCGTAGTTCTCAACATCAGCCAATCACCCACACGGCGATGAATCGGTGTTTCAGAACGAAAGGCCGGCACACACATTCAGGGATTTTTCCAGAATGGCCCAGCCTGGACGGATGGCATCATTCACTAGAACTACTCGGGTAGCGACGATACGATTCACCTTCCCGGTATGAGCCTCGGGAGCATTCCACAAGCCAGCTCGATGATGTTAAGGTATTAGTCCCGGAATGAGCATCGGGTTCGCTCTACGTGCAGTTTCGACGTTATTTCATTCCCGGTATTAACCTCGGGATCGCACCAAAATTGGTCGTTAGAAAGGCAGCATTCCTCAGCTCACGAATCTCTAGGAATCTACCTGGAGGTCAGACTCCCGAGATTCGGAGTGAGCGTTGCTATCGTGAACTGCCTACTGAAGTAAGAGCGTTAGAGCAGACGAGCGAGAGAAGGTGCACACGGCTTTTATACCTTTTCAGCCACGGCCCTGGACGAGAGCTTCCAGTCCGTCACAACCAATAGAAAACATTCATGATATTTCCCGCCGAGAAAAGGTTCTCACGGACAAACGCCAGCATGTCTCGACAGAATGTCTGGAGAACCACCTGCTATAAACAACAGTTGCAAAACTTCATTATCGTCTGCAGCACAAATGTATAGAAACTATGAAATTATTTACATTGGCACTTCCATTTTCGACTGCCAAAAGACCTTGAACTCAACAGAAGAAATAACTCTCAAAGCGCTCGCACATTTTAAATAATATGTTAGAAATGATTTTGATTTCGGTTTAAGAATAATATATATTCCACGAGAAGACATAAAAACGACAGAAAGGGGGTTTTCAAGGCAGAACTAAAATCTGTAACAGAACTGTATATAAAGAAATATAATACATAAATTTATATATTTTACATAAAAGTAATTCGATTTGAATATCGACATTACAAAAATGACGACTAATTACCGAAAATTCAGTATCTTCGAAAGAATATAAATATCTACTATAAGAATAACCTTTTTTTTTGCTGTCAAAGTAGTAAATTCTTTGCATTATATAAGGAAAGTCATATGCTGCCCACATCAGATTTTTTCTAATTGGAAACGGTATTTGTAAACTTGCAGTTTCGGTGAGGATAAATAAAAAAGTTTGCTGAAGATATATTTTTATGTATTTGTAGTTTGGAATACATTATTCCTTATTAATTTGCTGTAATTAATACACATCTTCTTTCTTCTACGTTTCTAAGTATGTGAAATAAATATGGAGTTTCCTTAAAATTATTTTATTGAAAAACTTTCACACTTGCTTATGAAATTCTTTTAGCTTTCATGTTTGGTCGGCAGAGCTGGCAATTTTTTAATCCACAGTAAAGAAACGAAAACACTAAATGTGACTTACTATAAGGTATGTTATTGTTTTACTAAAACAAATTGCACTTACTCTATTTTGAATATTTAACAATAACCCTACATATTCATAATCAGATTATAAACATTACATTTTATGCTAAAACATCCATCCATTGGTGAATTTAACGCATTCTCTTTGGCCTTTCTAAATATACGATTTTCACCACCGCCAATAAGGCTACAGATATGTAACTGATGCTAAAAAATTAATTTGAATCTAGTAATAAATTTCTCAGCATCATAAACGTGCTTTCGCTAAATAAAATATTAGGAATATCAAATATCAAGTGGCAATATTATTTTGTGTGTTGTTAAAATCTGTTCTAAATAGTAATAATTTTCACAATATGATATCTCTTGCAAAGTGGTGTATAACATACATCTATACATCTCATTGAATCACATTTGGTTAATATAACTTTTCAGGATGCACTACCTGAAGGACGGCTTAATTTAGTATATTTCTGATACGTAACATAATTTTAACTATCCTAAAATGATGCTTCAATGTGGTTCATAGAAACAATTTTTTGTATGTGTAGGAAATTATTTTTACAATTGCCGAATCTCAGCAGATATATTTCTAGAACTGACAGCTGCCTTTTTTGTTAACATTTTACAACAAAGTTAAAAAGTGTTTATGACTTTGTTCATTCATTCTGTCTGTCTGTCTGTCCGTTAGCACGATAACTGCCTTAAAAATGACTTTACAAAATGAAATTTTAGTATGTTTTTTAGACGGTCTGCGGGACCTATTGGAATATAAATAGATAATATCACCCAATTAGTTTTTTTGAACCCTGGTTGAAAAAATGAAATACATTGAATCTTATGGAACCTAATTTTTCAAACATGTTTAAAGCACATTTAAAATTCAGAAATTGCTTCGAAAGTTTTAGGAAATATTCATATTATCCCATAAAATATATAAAAAAAATTTCAGTAAAATATGTTAGGTAGTTTTTTAATCAAAAATTATTTAATATAGGGAAAAAAATGAGTTCAATTAAATTCTGACATTTGCGATAGCCTCCAGAAAGAAAAAATAGACATATTATATAATTAATATCTTTCAAAGAGTTTACTTATTTTGTATATGAGACTTCACATTTTAAAATAAATTTGGTAGATAACAGTTTTTCAATTTTTTTTTTATTTTATGTAACTTTTCCTGATATACTTATTTGATGGCGTTTTTAATGCATGATTGATCTTTCTTGTTTATATTCTTTCAAAGATATTGAATTTTTGTCAAATAGTCGTTATTTCCATGTTGTCATCCTCCATGAGTCTTCATTGACTTAGCGTCATTTTTATGCATTTTGCAAGTTTTTCGTTAATTTAACAACATTTAAAAAAGTCGCCAAGCTGGCGACATTCCACCAAATTCGTCGCCAAAAGCTCGCCAAGCGTTATGGACGAAGAAATAAGTTATTCTTACAGCAGATAAATGACTTTTGGCGTTCAAATACAAAAGTAACAACTCAAAGTATCTTTTATCGTGAATGGAACGAGATAGATCCACGAGAATGTTGTCACCAAATGTATCGCATATTACATATGAAAAGTGAACATTTTTCTCAATAAGAAATTGTGAGACCAGAAATAGTTCTCTCATTTGATGAGACACTTTTATGTGTGAAATTTATGGTAGCCGAAACGGCAGACAAACTTGTAGTCTGGCTGGCACCAAGGTTTATTACGATGTGAACCTAAAGGCCAGAAGGCCATAAATTTAGGGGGCCATGACAGAGCGGCTGCTTACGAAATGTGCAATGGTGCCATTGGATAAAGGAGTAACCAATAAGCGCCAAAAAGAAGTAAAGGCGGAGTGACCCCCCACCCCCACCGAGGGAACCACAGCCGGTGACCCGAGAACGAGAGCAGAAACGAAAAAGATGTAGACTTAAGAGCATACCACAGGAGACAACCATGGAATTTTGACTTAGAAGCATGCCTGCAGAAATTATCACGATTTTACTTAAGAGCACGGCTAGAGAAGATTGAAAAACCTAACAGATTTGTAGAGTGTCCCGTAGAGGTTCCAAAATAATGGAGATATATCAATGCACACACCAAAGAGTTTTGGCAGTGTTAAGCTTTTGAGATATGATATAAAGCCCAAGTCTAATTGGAAGGTATGTGCTCTCCAATTATCACAGGTCCTAGACACGATAGTAATTTTAATAATTCTGGTCGCATATGTCCCCTCCGCTAAAATAAGTAATAAAAATAAATGTTGTTAATAAATGTTTTATTGTTTAAGTTTAAATGGTGTGATCAATTTAGCATTTTATTAATTAATTATTCCTTTACAGGACTCTCACGAAAGGTAAAATAATTGGAGGGTTTATAGCGACACAACAGAGCAATGTACATTAAATATAATTCCACTATATGAGAAATAACGGCCATGTCATCTTAATGAATTTAATATTAAAATAATAATATCCTTAAATGTATTTAACATTTTGAAGTTCAACTTTAACTCTATATCATTACGGTTGCAACAGAAATATTTTTTTATTTTATTTTATATGACTTTTTGATATTTGTTTTGAAAAATGCGCAATATCTCGAGAACGGTTCATGTTAGCGTTCTAAAATTTATGTCAGTAGTTTTCTAATGAAAAATTACATAACAAATGTCCATTTGCGTAACTTTATTAGCGGTTTTGATTTTTTGACAATTTTTTCAAAATTTCGCTTGAAAAATTACGGGGAATCTTAGCATTCGATTGCGTATAAAAACAATAGGCTTCCAGTGTTTAAGGTTTTTGATTTTTGTACCAAATTTCGTTCGAATCGGTCCATTCGTTCGTCAGTTGTCGTCTCCACGGACTCACTGACACACACACACACACATACTTTCACACACACACATACACAACTTCAAAAATGTTTGATTCGTGATCAGGGATTCTTGAAAAGTGCTCTCCCGTCGAAAACTCGAATTTTCGCACCCGTCCCACTGCTTTCCTTATACATTATATATATAAGGAAAGTAATAAGGGTTGTAGAACTTTTCTGGTAGAGATATTTAATACTTCAAAACCCATTAACATTGCAGATCATTTACATTAAAAAAAATTAAATTGTGTATCATAGAAAAAAATTAGCAACTAGAACTCGGAAAAATTTTGTTTTTATTTAAGGTATATATATTGTTTACAGTTTTAAACGGAAATGTTTGCTCTTCAGCAGAAAATGAGCATACTTTTCCATTTCTTCACGTCCGTGCAAAATAGCTACTCAGGCAAATATCTAACCTATAGTCCATACAATCGTGGATAATTAAACTAGTCTGTACAATAACGTTTACGAGAGAAAAATGATTTCTAAAATCCTTGAACCACAGAAACAAAATTTAAATTATGGTTCATAGAAAAATTTAGCGAATTATTATAACTTGAAATATTCTTTTTTGTTTTTAATTGAGGTGTTTAATGTTTATCTTCCACCAATTCCAGAGGCTCTGCGTTTAAGACGATTGGGTATCTGGTTTTTTTTTTTTAATAGTCTCTCAGTTAAGCTTAAATAGATTAATTAGGTTCGCTGATTTATGAACTGGCTGGCTCAGTGGTTATGTTATTTTCCACCAATTCTATATGCGCTGGGTTTGAGTCTATTGTATCAGTGTAATTTTTTTATCAGTCTCATTTAAGTTTAAATATACTACTTAAGATCTTCGGTGTGTGAGCTGGCTGGCTCACTGGTCATATTACCTTCCATCGATTCCAGAGGTTCTGAATTCGACTGCATTGAGTTGTTTTGATACATGTGTATTTTTTATGTCTCTCAGTTAAGTTTAAATAGATTAATTAGGTTCTTCGGCTTGTGAAAGGGCTGCCTCATTGGTCATGTTACTTTCCACGAATCCCAGAAGCTCTAGTTTCGAGTCCAATGAGTCGTTTTGGTATCTGTGTAATTTTTTTTAGCAGTCTCTCAGTTAAGTTTAAGTAGATTAATTAATATACTTGGTTTATCCGCTAGATGGCGCAGTGGTAATGCTGTCTGTTACGAATTCCAGAGGCTGTAGGTTCGAGTCCGTCTGCTACCATTGAATGTAGCGAGATACATCGTTTTGGTAACTGTGCTTTTTATAATCAGTCTCTCCGTGAATTTTAAATAGGTTAATGAGGATCAAGGAGGTGTGGAATGGCTGGCTCAGTGGTCATGTTGTCTGTTCCAATATCTAAAGGTTGTGGGTTCGAATCCAACCGCTTGCATTCAGTGTAGCAAGTGGTGCCGTTTTGATATATGTGTTTTTTACGATCAGTCTCTCTGTTAAGTTTAAATAGATTAATTAGGGCTTTCCACATATGAACTGACTGGCTCAGTGGTCATGCTGTCTGTTTCAAATTCCAGAGACTGTGGGTTCAAGTCCTTCCAATCGGGTTGAATATAGCGAGTTGAGTCGTTTTGATATCTGTGATTTTACAATCAGTCTCTCTGTTTAGTTTAAATAGATTAATTAAGATCTTCTGTGTACGAGCTCATTGGTCATGTTGTCTGCTTCAAATTCCAGAGGCTGTGGGTTCGAGTCCAACAAGTCGTTTTGGTGTCTGTGCATTTTCTGATCTGTCTCAACGTTACGTTTAAATAAATTAAGTAGATTTTTCGGTGCATAATCTGGCTGGCTTAGTGGTCTTGTTGTCTTCCTGCAATTTCAGAGGCTGTAGGTTTCAGTCCAACTACCTGTATTGAGACGTTTAGGTATTTGTGTTTTCCTCAACAACCTGAATTCTGCTACCTAAAATTAATAAAAAGTATTTCATTATTAATATTATTTGACCGGAAGTGACGCCACAGGAAATGACGTACCGGAAGTGCCGTCGCATGGCGCCACTTCCGATATCCTATGCTTCCGATATCCTATCCTTCATTTCCTGTTCATCCACTAAAAGTGTTGGTAAAAAAATGTGTTGTTTTTTAAAATGCTCAAAATTCTGAGGCTTCTTTAACAGGAGTCAGGTGGAGTAAAATAAGCCATGCACGAACTTTGGACGAGGAAAGGTGGCGTGCTCGACACCGAAGCCAGCAGGCCCGAAGAGAAACCCCACCGGCAATGGTAGAGCACACACACTGCTCGTCCTCCATCTCGTGCAGATAATTTAGTACGAAATATTAGAAAGGAAAAGTAGAGAAGAAGTGACCTAAGACGACCTAATTAATCAAGAACCCGAGATTCCCCATCAACCTCCCGAAAACGCGCTGATCTTCAGCACTACAATTTTAATCAAGAGGGAACCGAACCCGAGCCTAAAGCCCAGCAACTTGACGCCCCAAGCCTCTCAGCCATGAGGGCGACAACTGGTGATTGAATTTCGGTGTATTTAAGTTTAACATTTTAGCATGTCTCTTTAAATAAGTTGAAAAGACAGGACTAAAATTGACGCGGACAGAACTCTCGACAAAAACATCCTCTACTTTCTAACACTATAATTTTACCTTTTTTCCCCAAGAGGGAGTCGAACGCCTTAAGGCCTCGCAACTTGACGTCATAAACCTGTCGGCCAAGAGGATGCCGATTGGCGACCACTTTTGGTGTATTTAAGTTTAACATTTTAGCATGCCTCATTAAAGAATTTGAAAGGACACTGCTAATATTTTCTAGGACAGAACGCTCGACAAAAACATCCTTCACTAAGCAATATTGCCAAGACTTTAATCAACGTTAGGGCTAGAATCGCAGCAAAATTGGCTTGATTTCAAACTTCTATTGATAGTATTTACAAGCAACATTCCAATATGTAACAATTTTTCGGATAAATTTAGCAATTTTTGGTTGCCAAACTTTTAAACAAATGGATAAATCTTATAAAATGAAATAAATGAATAAAATAAAATCAAAATTGGCAATACTCCCCCGCAATTGTGCCATAAAATATGTATGAAGAACACAATAAAGTGTCGACTCCTTTCAAAATAATTTAGCATATAGTGTATTAGCATATCAATAATTTATAATATCAAACTCGTTTGATTGCTTATAAAAATCTTCGGCAACATTGTAACGGCATTATCGGTTATGTCTCCACAGAACTGCAACGCCGATAACGAGCAAAGATAAACCTGCCACATTTTTAATCCGTTTTATAGGATGCTAGTTTCGCAGTAGAAACGCACGCTATGACCGAAGTTAATACGCATTGCTCTTGCAAATTTAGTCATTTACATACTTAGTATAAAGGAATTTGCATGCGAAATGTCCAGATGATCGGGTTATTTTTTTTTAGGGGAGCTTCTTTTTTTTTTTTTTTTTTTGCAAAAGAGTGTATGTGATAAACGAAACTGATGATATTGAAAATAAAGAAAAACTGAACTTCATTGAAATTTTATGCTACTGTATTTGAATTATATGGTATTCCCCGCGCAGTGACCATATGCCCATATTATATGCCGTAAACGAAGCAAATGAGATTGAAAACAACGAATAAACTTCTTGAACTTTATTGTAGTTTTATGTAACATAGCATTTATAGCATAGGTCATACATAAGGCGAATGTGCGATGTTGAAGAATATCCATTGCAGCGTCAAGCATAAAAGATAGATTTATTTACAAGAACATACTATCTGTATTTACAAAAACATTACGTAGATAATGTACAGGAACATTATTAAAATAGAGCTACATCATAATTCGCTTGCAGGTAGCATCCGAAATACGAATGTCCGAATGATGGTGATAAAGTTCGGATTCTCGTTTATAACAGCCAGGGTAGAAGTGCTGTGCATGCGACATATGCAAATCTAGAGTCTCTCTGGACAGCAAGAAAGTTTTATGCTAATCACTTGATCAGCGTCTTTATACAAATCGTTGGAGGAGTTTCATGGTGGAAGATGATTGGTCAGATATCTGTGTGGATGTCTCTTTTGAATCCTCTAAGGGAAAAAATAGAAATGCGGAATAGAAATGCGGTTTTCAAACTTGATCAATGCAGATGTTTCGTCCTCGGATATTCAGTGGGTAATGTCTGTGCGTGCACACACTAGGAAAGGTCCATCGTATAAGGTCTGTGACGGTCGTCATACGAAGTACAAAATTATGTGTTAATTTGGGAAGTTCCTTGTGGTTCCTTGTGGTTCTTTTTGCATGAACTGGAGGTCCTCCAGTTTAAATACAGTGAGCTGTATTGTGTTTTGCAGCTTGCAGAGAAATGGTTTGCGCTAAACATGGAAATTCACTTAGCAACCTAGTATAGGGTGAATCTTACTCACCGTACAAGTAAGAGTATCTGCGTCGTACTTCTTTTGATGCGGGTTTTGTACAGTTGTTGATTAGTCTTTGATTTTTTATGTCGGCCGCCAGTAATCCGAATTTTGCTAGGAAGTCTGCACCTAAAATTGCTCGGAAAGCATCGGCAATTACGACATTCCAAATGAATTTTCATTGTAATCCAAATTTTAAAATCAGTTTTGTTCCAAACGTTTTAAATTTGGTTCGTTTGCTGTTTTATAACAGGGAAATCTTTTTTTGTATAGCAGTATGCGTGTTGCTTCGAAAAACCGATATCATTGCGCCGCTGCCGACTAGAAATTGTATATGAGGTAGCTTGCCATATAGGAATAAGAGACTGTTTCCAAGGCTTCTTTCTATACATTGTCGCCAGCTGATTGAACCAGCTAGTTTTCGGTTAAAAAACTTGCATGGCTTTGCACCTTGCGAGTTTGTCCTTGAAATTTTGAGTGATACCAATACATATCGACATTTCAGGATTGCGATCGATATAGAGTTCGTAGTTTGGATTGAACAGTAGTTTGCAATTTTTTTTAAATTGCTCTACGGTTTCCGCCTGATTTGCAACTTGAGCTTCGAAGCGCAAAATATGACTATTCTCTGCCACTTCTGATATTAAGAGTGATGTGGAAACGCCGCATATATCATCCGCCATTTCAGAAATTTTCTATAGCGATTCTGAACAAATTGATAAGATTTGTTGTACTTGAACTGGTAGTCGTTGAAAAAACAGTTTGCGAAGTACGTCTTCGTCCATTTTTGTCCAGAAGCGATCTTACATTTCGCGAAGTGAATGACTTGGTTTCCTATCTCCTAACTGCAATTCCTGCAAAAGGTTGCGAAGTTTTGCGACTTCAAAATCTGCAAAGTGCGTAATGATCCTATTTTTCAACACAGAATAAGGTTCATTTTCAGGAGGAGTGCGAATTATGTCTGTGGCATGAGTCAAGATATCACAATCTAGAGCTACAATTATGCAATAGAATTTTGTTTTTTCATTTACGATTCCGTAAAACAGGAATTGAGAGTTCAGGTGCAAAATGAATAAATCTGGGTTTTCCAAAACTGAGGTGCTTTGAAAGCAACTCTTGTGAGTTCTTCAGAGTTAAAAATCTTCTTTCGGAGCTGAAGGGCTTTTTGCATCGTTAGCTGGTGTCAAACGAGTTTCGATAGTCTCAGTTGTAGTCATAGTTTCGTCAGGAACTACGGAAAACGTACCTTTTCAGACGTCACTTAAATTGAAGTAGATACTCCCGTAAATTAAAGCATCTAGTTTCCGGTGAATTGGAGCCTCAGGAAAGTTGAATCCACCACGTCTCCGGTAAGTTGGATTGGGGACATTACGTTTTAGTAAATTTGGAGCCATCAGATCTCAGGGTCACCACTCTATGGCTTAGGGTCATACATAAGGCGAAGTTGCGATGTTGAAGAGTATCCGGCAAGCATGAAATATAGAATTATTTACAAGGACATTACATAGATTATATACAGGAACATTACGTAGATTATATACAAGAACATTACATAGATTATATACAGGAACATTACGTAGAATATATACAAGAACATTATTACAATAGAGCTGCATTATAACGCGTGCAGCAGCCGAAATACGAATATTCGAATGATGGTGATAAAGTTCTGAGGCTCGCTTATAAGAACCAGGGTAGAAGTGCTGTGCATGCGGCATATGCAAATCTAGAGTCTCTCTGGAGGGCAAGAAAGTATTATGCTAAACGCTTGATCAGCGTCTTTACACAAATCGCTGGAGGAGCTTCGTCATACATTATCCACGCAAAATATTTACGCATGGTTGAAAAGTGTTTATGACTGTGTTCATTCATTTTGTCTCTCTATTTGCCCATTCGAACGATAACTGCCATAAAAATGACTTTATCAAAATAAAATTTAGTATGTTTTTGAGACGGTTAGTGGGACATACGAGAATGTATATGAATAATATCATCCAATTAGTTTTGGATTGAACCCGGGTTGAAAAATTTAAATATATTGAAACCTATGGGACTTAATGTTTCAAACATTTTTTCAGCGAATATAAAATTCACAAATTGCTTCGAAAGTTTTAGGAAATGTTCAAACTATTCCATGCAATTTATACCAAAAATTTCAAAAAAATATGTACGGTTGCGATTTTTAGTTTGTATTTAGTGTTGCGCCAGTCATAAAACCGCTTTACTTTTATTGTTCTTGAGACCTAGAAGACCGCTTTACTTTTATTACCGCTTTACTAAAACCGCTTTACTTTTATTGTTCTTGAGACCTAGTCCGACCTACCAGAAAGGTGTAAGGTAACCGTTTGAACAGCCGGGAAGTGGCACTCAATTTAGGCCGGAACCCAGTTGGGGAGGCATCCACAGGAACCGTACCCTCCTTCCCCTACCACCAACCTCTCGGAAGGACTTTCGAAACCACATGTTTAACGTGATCGTACTGCGCATGGCACGGCGGCAGTTGTGGCAACGTGCAAATCCAACGCGCTAACTACCGGGCTACCGCGCCAGAAATGTGCCAACAGCACGCGGTGTTCCCAGGTGGTCACCCAACCAAATACTAATCGCGCCCGATGCTGCATGACTTTGGTGATCTAACGAGAACCGGCGTTTTCAGCACGGTACGGCCGTTGGCTCTCGCTTGTACTTCGATGTCAGTATCTCGGAATTTCTGCAGTGCATAACAGCTGGTCTCAGTGCAAAATAGTCGCTTTACTTTTGTTGATGTTGTTGAGACCCAAACCGTCCGACCTACCCGAAAGGTGTAAGGTAACTGTTTGGACGGCCAGGAAGTGCCACCGAATTTAGACCGGAACCCAGGGAGGGAGGCATCCATAGGGACCGTACCCTTCGTCCCCTAAAACCAACCTTTCGGAGGCACTTTCGGACCCACACGTTTAACGTGATCGTACTCCGCATAAACACGGAGGCAGTTGTGGCCGCGTGCAAATTCAGCGCGCAAACTATCGGGTAACCGTGTCCGAAATGTGCCAACAGCACGCGGTGTTCCCAGGTGGTCACCCACCCAAGTACTATCCGCGACCGATGCTGCATGACTTCTATGATCTAATGAGAACCGATGTTTTCAGCACGGTAGGGTCTTTGGCTCTTTCTTATACTTCAATGCCATTATTTCGGTATATCTGCAGTGCCTGACAGCTCGTCTCAATGCAAAATAGTCGCTTTACTTTTGTTGATGTTGTTGAGACCCAGACCGTTCGACCTACTAGAAAGGTGTATGGTAACTGTTTGGACGGCCGGGAAGTGCCGCCCTATTTAGACCGGAACCCAGTGGGGGAGGCATCCACAGGGACAGTACTCTCCTTCCCCTACCACCAACCTCTCGGAAGAACTTTCGGACCCACAAGTTTAACGTGATCGTACTCCGCATAAACACGGAGGCAGTTGTGGCAGCGTGCAAATTCAGCGCGCAAACTATCGGGTAACCGTGTCCGAAATGTGCCAACAGCACGCGGTGTTCCCAGGTGGTCACCCACCCAAGTACTATCCGCGACCGATGCTGCATGACTTCTATGATCTAATGAGAACCGGTGTTTTCAGCACGGTAGGGTCATTGGCTCTTTCTTATACTTCAATGCCATTATTTCGGTATATCTGCAGTGCCTGACAGCTCGTCTCAATGCAAAATAGTCGCTTTACTTTTGTTGATGTTGTTGAGACCCAGACCGTTCGACCTACTAGAAAGGTGTATGGTAACTGTTTGGACGGCCGGGAAGTGCCGCCCTATTTAGACCGGAACCCAGTGGGGGAGGCATCCACAGGGACAGTACTCTCCTTCCCCTACCACCAACCTCTCGGAAGAACTTTCGGACCCACAAGTTTAACGTGATCGTACTCCGCATGAACACGGAGGCAGTTGTGGCAGCGTGCAAATCCAGAGCGCAAACTACCGGGCTTCCGCGCCCGAAATGTGCCAACAGCACGCGGTGTTCCTAGGTGGAAATCCATCCAAGTACTAACCGCGCCCGAAGCTGCATGACTTCGGTGATCTAACGAGAACCTGTGTTATCAGCACGGTAGGGCCGTTGATCGTTCAAGCGCGGGGCCTTTCGGGCCGTTCTGGCGCGGTAGCCCGGTGGTTTGCGCACTGGATTTGCACGCTGCCACAATTGCCGCCGTATTCTATATCTTTGGATGAGTCGGGCGGCCTGGGCTTTCGACATTGTACCGCGTGAGGGCGCCCCTTGCGTCGAATGTTTTTTGCGGTTTATTGAATTTTTTTTTGCTGTGTATTTTGCGGTTTCTTGTGGTTTATTTTTGTGGTTTATGATATTAAAGTTAATTTTATTGTTGATTTGATTTTATCATTGGATTTTTATATTGAAATCAAGGTTGTGTGTATCAAGGGAAAATTAAGGTATGTGTATTTTATGTTATGAATTTGTTTCATTTTATTGAAAAAAAATTGTCAAAAATTATAGATTTTCCATATAAAGGATTTATTTTTCTTTAGATAATTTATTTAGATTATTTTTCTTTAGTTTATACAGATGGTAGCAAAGATGAATTTAATGCCTGCGGCAGTGGGTTTTTTTTTCAAAACCCCTACTTTCACAAATCGTCTCAGAATTAGGAATCCAGATTTCTGCTCAGTCTTTAGATCTGAGCTTATTGCTCTCGAGGATTGACTAAAATATATTTAATCTGATACCTCTTATTGTGATATTTGGATCCTGACTGATAGCCGCAGTGCCATCCATCACCTGAGTAACTGGACAATTATTGGAGATAGAACTTCACTTTCGATACTTGAGATCCTCAAAGATCTTTCTCAACGGCATGAAGTTCACTTACAATGGGTACCGTCTCATATAGGACTCATTTATGAGATTGCTGATGTTCTGGCCAAGGAGGGAGTCTCTCTGCCTTCTTCTTCATATGACACTTTGTCTTACCTTGAAATCTACTCAAAAAGGAAAATTTTAAACAAGAATCATCAATGGATGACCCCTCCAGTACACACCTGGTATGACAGGAAATCCCCTGGTGGCGCCCTTACCTTTATGGGCGACAGAAGGACGCAGACCACCATTAGCAGATTTGCCAGTGGACACTTAAAAGTGTCTTACTTTTAATTAGGGGCAAAAATCTTATTCTTCTTGTTCTAATTGCAATTCCGCAGACGCCTCCCCTGACCATCTTTTGAGCTGTCTGGGGCTTGCTAAGGAAGATATCTATAAAAGCCCTTTGTTGGTTTTTAATTTCATTGTAACTTTTGTGCTCTTGGACCTGATCTAGCCTACGGCTAGTACGGGCGGAATAAGTCACACACATATTTTTCTTATGTAACAATAGTGTAGTCAAATACAACTTCTGGATGCTTTTATACACACAGATTTTTAATGCAATTCAATTTTGCTATTTGAATGACACTTTTTATTTTATAAAAAAATATAGTAAAACATGTTTTCACTACTCTCATTTCTGGGCTGCATCCTAGGCAGATGATCAATATACAAAGGGCTGTGATCTTAAGTTTTTAATATTGTAGAGTCATAAAATACTTATCATGGTTATGTTACTAATAAGAAATACACAAGTACATACTTGAAAGATGATTTGTTGTATTCAATCGATGTAGCGCCATCTACCGCAGAACGTTGTCCCTACGAGCCGTATACAACGGATTTCATAAAGGACTAATTATGTTATAATGGCTATATAAATTTTATTTTATTTATAACCCGACAGAACAAAAGTATAATTTTTTACAACGGAATCTATTTAAGTAGAACTAGATGTAGCCAAATCTGATATATATTTTTACTTTTGCATAATCTTAAGAATGACCAATAATATCATTATAACGATATCATTTATATAGAAATAACTTCTTTCAATATCAGAGCAGAACCCAATTATATCTCTGTATCTGTTTATAGCGCTGCCTAATATCTCAACGTTCCTCCGACCTAGATATAGATTGGACTACGAGACGATGGCAGCGCCAAAGCAGAGCGTAATTCAAATCAGATAAACACATTAGATATAACGACGAAATGCAGTGAAATTTTTATAACATTATGCTCTACCTGCATTCTATACTTAGTAAGGCTATTGAATATCAGTGCCATTATATGCTTTAATTTTTCTATTTTAACTCATTTTCTTAAGTTATATCACTTACATATTTCTTAAATAAATTAAAATATTGAAAATTTTTATCTGTACATAATGTTATGTAAATGTTCCCAATTATTTTATTAATAGTCTTATTACATTTAAAATGCTATTTCCCATTTCATGTTTGATAATCGATTCTGGCTATAGTTTTATTCTAGTTGGCACGATTAAATTTTTTATTTTCAAATTCATTTAAAGTATAATTCTTAGAATTTCACCATAGCAACTAATTTTTATAATGTTACATGGTGCTAATTTATTTTATTAAATGCCATCCATATCTAACACGGAGTTAGTTCTTCATGGTTTATAATATGTCACGTGCTCAACATTTTTTAATTTCACAAAATCCTTGATATATTTATTGACAATAATAACTTTACATTATTCTGTGGCAACTTTTACTGTTTATTTATTTACTAGCAGCGATTACTCGGCTTTGATCGGGATTTACGATGCAAAACTCTGATAAAAAGTACACCCAAAAATATAGGGCCGTGAATCTTATACATTGTTTCTTCACCGTGAAAGAAGTAAATTCATTGCGTTAAATTCATTACATAAGAAAAAAATCATGCCATTATATATGTCATAGTTTCTTCCTGTATACGGCACGTCCTTCGCAGCTAGGGGTGGCCCTGGCTGGCAGCGTCTCGGAATGTGATTTTTAGGTATCCACAATTGATGTACAGTTAATATGTTCTGTTTGAAATACGTTAGAAATACGAAAGGAAAATATGTATAGTTTGAAAAGTAAACTGAAATTACACTTAACATTTGCAATGTTGCCTAGTATTCAACACATTAAATAGAATTATCCTAATTTGTTACGTTTTACCGCAATGCTTGTTAATCTTGAATAATAATTTAAACATAGCTAAGATTTGATTGAAATTGAGTTTTTGAAATTTTAAATGATAACCTTACCATAAAAGGACATACTTATTAAGCACAGCAACACTCTTTGGCCAATCAGAATCGTTTCTACTTATTTAACGCATTGCCTAACCACAGCCCCTCTTTGGCCAATCAGATCCATTGGATCATACATACATACTTTTCTTCTTTATATATATAGATAGATATCTTTATATTTATTTATTTATAATTCAAATAAAAAAAAATATGATATAAGAAAGAATCTTCATAAAATGCTGACAATTTGATTTCTTAATACTTTTCGTTGTTGAGTAAGCTTGTGAAAAATGAACCATGGTGATAGAGTTTCCATTTAAATTCATATATTTTTTTTCCAATGGACTGACTCCTTCATCTTCGCCTATGAACCGTGAACGTCTTAGCTGTCATATGACGTTGCCCCAGCGCACCAGTAGGGGTGGTAACATATTGCGCCCAACAACACAAACATCTATGTCTGAAGTGGGACTCGAACTCCCAACCCGGCAACAGAGCGATCACTAGGAAACACTTGCCTTGACCGCTTACTCACCGCGTCGACTTATTTTGCAAACAGCACACGGTGTTCCCAGGTGATCACCCACCCAAGTACTAACCGCGCCCGATGCTGCTTAACTTCCGTGATCTAACGGGAACCGATGTTTTCAGCACGGTAGAGCCGTTGACTCTAAATTCATATTTCAAACCTGCGATTTTCAAAAGTGACTAATACGTTCAATAAACTCCCACAAACTCGGATATTTAATTGACTTTCACGTTTGAAACCAACGATTTTCAACCTTTTTCGTTGGGAATCTTGGAGTTAGAGAGCAGAACTCCTAGATAAAAGTTTCGTTTTCCATTAATATCTCGACAACCCCTTGACCTAGAAACTCGAAACTTGGACCAAGTTTATGAGGGCTAATTCAAAGTTATACACAAATTTGTATAAGTCCGGTGCAGCTGTTCTCCCGTGGTGGTGAAACAAACGAAAGCTGCGTTTTTTATTAATATCGCGACAACCCCTAGTGATAAAAACTCTTAACATGGACTAAATTTTAAGTAGGGCTATTTCAAGACTAACCACCAAATTTCATCAAATTCGGTTCAGCCGTTCTCCCGAGATGCTGGATCATACATATATTCATACATACATACATTCGTTATATATATATAGATTATAAATATTTTTCATCATTATGGAATAGTAATCTCTCACGCAATATCTTTCTCTACCAACAATAGCACTCCCACACCCTCAATGAAATCAACCAAATAATTTGACTCCACCTGAATCCAGATGAATTAATAAGCCTAAAGTTTCACCAACTGTCAGCAAATATGGTGTTAGAATGGTTGACTATAAAAATGTCCATCATTCTTGCACTTCGCAACCAGTAACATCTGTACCTGTTCATAAACCAGTTGTACCTGTCACTCCTCGTCAAATTTCCTCTCAGCCTCTGCTGTGCAGATTACAAAAATATTACAATCAACTGAAATGAACTTCTTAAATCTACTAATGATATTAATTCGGACACAATACATTGGATTCAACTAAAATTGTTAACAATGATGTGAATAGTGATTTCTTATTGAAAGTCTTGAACAATACTAATAAATTGCAAAATTGTATATATATATATATATATATATATATATATATATATATATATATATACGAGACGATAACTGACGAACGAATGGACTGATTCGAACAAAATTTGGTACAAAAATCACAATCCGTAAACACTGGGAGCCTATTGTTTTTATACGCAATCGAATGTTCAGAAATTCTCTAAATTTTCGAATGAACTTTTGAAAAAATCGTCAAAAAATAAAAACCGCTGATAAAGTTACGCAAATAGCCATTTCTTATGTAATTTCTCATTAGAAAACGATTAACATAAATTTTAGAACGCTAACATGAACCGTTCTCGAGATATTGTATATTTTTCAAAAAATTATCAAAAAGTCATATAAAATAAAAAAAAATATTTTCTAGTGAGAAACATGTTCACTTTTCATATGTGATATCTTGCGATAAATTTAGTGGCATCATTCTCGTGGATCTAGCTCGTTCTATTCATGAAAAAATATTCTTTAAGTAATACTTTTGTATTTGAACTCCAATACTCATTTATCTGCCATAAGAATAAATTATTTCTCCTTCCATAACGCTTGGCGAGATACTATATTTTAGAAGAGAGTACGAAACATTTTCCGTTACATATTTTTTCAGTCTAGTAGGTAGGTGATCGGATATGGCAGTTGCGTTCCTATAACTGACTTATTTTGCGTCTGTATGCAGCCACCAGCATAAAACAACTGATGTCCACTATGACAGCACTACAACTAGCAAGTTTCATTTCTGTCATTGAAGGTAATGACTATTTTATGCTTACGAGCATAACAATTACGAAACCGGTCAATGGATATTGTTATCGGAAATGGGGGCATCGGGAACGCCTCCTATAATTGGGTTCTGAAAATGTGAATTCTGAAAATTTGAATGTGTGACGAGAAGCAGTTAGCAGGATCAGATTTTTGACTGGTCATGGCTGTCTCAGGGCCCATCTCCATCGAATAGGACTTGCTGCTTCCCCGGATTGTATTTTATGTGGCCTAGCACAGACTATGTCTGGAAAACATTTGGACAAATTTCTCTGCACTAGTGACTTTTAATTCAATTATTAAGAAATACTGGAGAGCTAGCTCTATGACTAGATGCCTATTGGTCAAACGACCGGCATTTGCAACAGTTTTTGACATTCAAAACACATTTTATTTCACAAACGTGTTGGCCAATGGAAAATAGAGAGGACAGAAAAGAAAAGAAACGTCGGTTAAACAACTAAAGTGTGAGAAGATGGTAAGGAAAGCACGTCAAAGTTAAGAATCTTTTTTAAAAAATTGAAAAGAAGAGGCCCAAACGCATAGACTGCAAATTAAGAGGGGATCTCTACAGAAATCTCAAATCCATCCTTAAATTAATGAAAATCACGCCAAATGCGAAGTAATGGTTTTGCTAATTTTGAATTCAGTGTGACGGACATACCTTTCACTTTCAAATAAATAATTTACACAACTTGTTTGTCAAAAGTTTGGCCTTGAGTCTTGTTTATCGTCAAGGCATAAGCTAATTGGACAGGAAACTGGCGACAAAACATTATAGATGTTAATGTCGCAGAATTCCTTTTAATTCTAAATGAATATTTGTTATACATATGATACAATTTGAAATGTAATTAATAACTTACCAAAAATCAAACTTCTTCAAGGCATGGGAAAATATACAGTTACGATTCTTTAAATGTATAGCATTGTAGTAAATTCATAATTGTTGAATTTTACAAACACACATTAAAGTTTCGCAAGCATTGTTGTTATGAACAAATAAAACATTTCTCAATCATTATTGTCATGAACAATTACGTTTCATAGTTGAAAACGCTGTTGCCATTTCAAAAAAACAATTATTTAAATAAAGATCTGAAGTACCTGCATTTATCTATTTTGAATAGTTAAAAATCTAAATATTACTTATTTGAATTTTATGTACTTATTGTATGTTATGTGACCTATGACAGCCTATGTCTGGATAACATTTGGACAAGTACCCTGCACTAGTGACTTTTAATTCAATCATTGAGAAATACTGGAGAGCTAGCTCTCTGTCTAATGGCCTGTTGGCCAAACGACCGGTATTTGCCAACATTAATTTGGTGTAAATAGGAAGAAAAGAAAGATAAAAATACATTATCGTTGAAACAAATACGTGATCTAGAAAAAATAGGCTCAAACAGAAGACTTTTACGGTATATATCCAACGTAGGTGAGTTCCCTAGTTAAAATCACGATTTCAGTCCCTCTTTTACGGCCAAAATAAAAAATTCCAATCTCCATTAATGCCGTTGAATATCTGCAAATTACATTCTTTACAAGTATATCGAAACAGTAGTTTAAACAGTCAGTTCAACATTTTTCTTGGATAAACTAGGTGCAAAAAATTAATCAAATTGAAATTTTTAGACAAACGAAGATTAAAAAACTATATAGTGCATATTCTTGTTCATAATCCATGATTTAGGAAAGAACTTATGCTATGTATTCTGATAGACATGTTGCTATATGAAAAATTCTTCAATCAAGCCGCACAAAATTCAACTTTCCTTCGGAAAGGAAAATACGTTTTTCGTAAGCATTTTCTCATATTGTTGTTGTAAGGTAACTGTTTGGTGTAGGTAACTGTTTGGACGGTCGGTAAGTGTCGCCCAATTTAGACCGGAACCCAGTGGAGGAGGCATCCACAGGGACCGTACTCTCCTTCCCCTACCACCCACCTATCGGCTAACCACTGGGCTACCGCCCATGAAGGTCTTGGGCGGCAAACTCCTTGAGTGTCTAGTCTTTAGACACTAATGAAGAAGTGAAAACGATCGTAACTGGCTATCATCACAGGCGGCAGAGTTCTGTGATGACGGTATCCAAAAACTGGTATATCATTCCGATATATGCTTAAATTGGCAAGGAAATTGTGTAGAAAAATATAGAATTGAATAAAAATTCAGAAAAAAAATGCTTTCTTTTAAAAATAAATATACTTATGTAGTTTTTATTCCAAAACGGACTTTACTTAAAATAATAACCCTCGTATGTTTCAATGCAGATTTTTTCCAAAACACAGTATGGCAAAGTTTTTGCCGCCAATGTTAGACTTTTATTGCTATCATAATTTGTTGATAATGAATCATCCGGAATTGGTTTGTACGACCCATAAGTGTATATTTCATCAATAAATATCCAGTTGAGCTTTTTTACTTTCCATATATACATAATGTATAAGGAAAGTATTGTGACGGGGTCGAAAATTCGAATTCGAGTTTTCGACGGAAGAGCATGTTTCAAGCATGACTGATCACGAATCAAACATATTTGAAGTGATGGCTGTGTGTGTGTTTGTGTGTGTGTGTGAAAGTATGTGTGTGTGTGTGAAAGTAAGTGTGTGTGTATGTGTGTATGTGTATGTCTGTGAGTCTGTGGAGCCGATAACTGACGAACGAATGGACCGATTGAAACGAAATTTGGTACAAAAATCACAATCCGTTAACATTGGAAGCCTATTGTTTTTATATGCAATCGAATGTTCAGAACCCCCTAAATTTTTGAGTGAAATTTTGAAAAGATCGTCAAAAAATCAGTTAAAAATAAAGTTACGCAAATAGATATTTCATATGTAATTCTTCATGAAAAACAGACATAAATTTTAGAACGCTAACATGAACGTTTCTCGAGATATTGCACATTTTTCAAAAAAAATTATCAAAAAGTCATATAAAATAAAGAAAAAATATTTCCTATTGAGAAACATGTTCACTTTTCATATGTAATACCATGCGATAAATTTGATAACATCGTTCTCGTGGATATAGCACGTTCCATTCATGAAAAAAGATACTTTGAGTAATACTTTTGTATTTGAACGCCAATAGTCATTTATCGGCTGTAAGAATAACTTATTTCTCCTTCCATAAGGCTTGTCGAGATTTTGGCGAATAATTTGGCGGAATGTCTCCAACTTGGTAACATTTTTAATTGTTACCAAATTAACAAAAATGTCGCCAAATGCATAAAAATGACGCTAAATCAATGAAAATGACGACCAATTGAAGAAAATTCAATATCTTGGAAAGAATATAAGTATCTACTATAAGAATAACATTTTTTTTAACTGTAAAAGTAGTAAATTCATTGCATTACATAAGGAAAATCATGTGTTGCCCACATCAGATTTTAAAATTTCTATTTGATTTATTAACGGCTATAAATATATTCCATAAAATTTAAGATTACAAAATACAATTTTGGTCTGAGATGCTTTTAAGTGTTTGGGTGCAACTTCTGCGATTGTGTGACTTTTCAGCCAGGCCGATGAAAGGCTAATTTCTGAAAATATATTTTAAATTTGAGGATTTATCTCTGGTACGATCTAGCTAAAAATTTATATATCTCTTCTATTAACCCATTTACATAATCATATTATATATCTAATATGAATAGCTCAGCTTGATCAATATAAATGTAGACAGACATTAAGAGTTGTTAATTCGGCTTTATAAATCATATAAATGAGTGCATCCATTATTTCCGAGTGTTTGATGTTTTGGTCCCATCACTAATAGTTTTACAATTGAAGAAAAAAATCAAAAAGACATGTAATTGCAATTTGTATTTTAAACGCGAAAGAAAGTACCTATGCATTTTATTACCATGTTCCGGAAAACATATTTTTCATCACTTGCTGCTGATAACTGAAGTAAGAAAATCAGTGGATTTATTAAACAGTTCAATTCTGGTATTGCAAATTTTTTTTTGTAAGATTTACCCGTATAATGACGCATTTTATTCCAGTTCGGTGGTATCACATATATTACCTGATTCTGTATTCTTAATATTTACTTTATTGAAGGTTTATAAAGGTGCTTTATATAAAATTGCTTTAATATATAATTTTGATAGATGAAAATGATAAAAAAGATGAAAATGCAACGAAATGCATTGAACTTTTTCTTATTTGATTTGAGAATATGATATGCAATGATTTTATTTTTTAAAAATCTGATGTAGGCCACACATGACTTTCCTTATATAATACAATGAATTTACCACTTTTACAAAGAAAAAAAATCTAATGTTTGAAACACATGACTTTCCTTATATAATGCAATGAATTTACTATTTTTACAATGAAAAAAAATCTGATGTGGTCAACACATGACATTCCTTATATAATGCAATAAATTTACTAGTTTTGCTGTTAAAAAAATGTTATTCTTATAGTGGATACTTATAATCTTTCCAAGGTATTGAATTTTCTTCAATTAGTCGTCATTTCAATTGATTTAGCGTCATTTTTATCCATTTGGCGAGATTTTCGTTAATTTGGCAACATTTAAAAAATTCGCCAAGTTGGCGATATTCCGCTAAATCCGTGGCCAAAATCTCGCCAAGCGTTATGGACGGAGAAATAAGTTATTCTTACAGCAGATAAACGACTATTGGCGTTCAAATACAAAAGTATTACTCAAAGTATCTTTTCTCGTGAATGGAACAAGTTAGAACCACGAGATGTTGGGCCAAATTTCATTCGAATCGCTCCATTCGTTCATGAGATATCGTCTCCACAGTCTCACTAATACATGCACACACCCTTTCACACACACACACACATACTTTCACACACACACACACACACACATACTTTCACACACACACACACACATACTTTCACACACACACACACACACACACAGACATCAACTCAAAAATCTTGATTCGTGATCAGGGTTGCTTGAAACGTGCTCTAGCGTCGAAAACAATAATTCGAATTTTCGACCCCGTCGCAATACTTTCCTTATACATTATGTATATAAGGAAAGTAATAGGTTTTTCTTATAGTAGATATTTATATTCTTTCCAAGATATTAAATTTTCGTCAATTAGTAGTCATTTTCATTGATTTAGTGTCATTTTTATCCTTTTGGCGATATTTTCGTTAATTTGGAATAACATTTAAAAAAGTCGACAAATTGGTGACATTCCGCCAAATTAGGCGCCAAAATCTCGCTAAGCGTTATGGACGGAGAAATAAGTTATTCTTATAGCTGATAAATAACTACTGGCGTTCAAATACTCAAGTATTACTCAAAGTATTACTCAAAGTAACTTTTCAGTAAATGGAACGAGATAGATCCACGAGAATGATGTCACCCAATTTATCGCATGATATTACATATGAAAATTAAGCATGTTTCTCGATATGTATATATATTTTTTAATTTATTGGATTTTTTGATAAATTCATTTTAAAAATTTGCAATATCTCGAGAAAGGTTCATGGTAGCGTTCTAAAGTTTTTGTCAATCGTTTCCTAAGGAAAAATCGCATAAGAAATGTCTATTTGCGTAACTTTATTAAAGGTTTTGATTTTTTGATGATGTTTTCCAAATTTCACTCGAAAATTTAATAGGTTCTGAACATTCGATTACGTTTAAAAACAATAGGCTTCCAGTATTCACGGATTGTGATTTTTGTACCAAATTTCATTCGAATCGCTCTACTGGTTCGTGAGATATCGTCTCCATAGACTCACTGACACATACAAACACACACACACAGATATCCCCTCAAAAATGTTTGATTCGTGATTAGGGATGCTTGAAACGTGCTCTCCCGTCGAAAACTCGAATTCGAATTTTCGACCCCGTCACAATACTTTCCTTATACATATAGGGAAAGTAAAAAGGTGCTTCAGTAAAAGTTGTATGCACCATCACATGCATTCTAATAAAATACAAAAGTATTAGAATGGAGTGCCTATCAACGCCGCTAAAAACAACTCGTTTATAATAAAATCATATTTTTTAAATTTTGGCAGTGGCATTAAACATAACTTACCATGCCGAATTGAAATTTTAGTTAATGTTTGTATGATGGAGACAGCCAAGATTGTTTTAACTTTTTAAATGAAACTAATTCACGAAATTCCTTCTTTGTCTCAATTTTGATTCGAACAGAAAGTTTAATTTTTAAAATATGTATGACATTGCAGCTGTACCCATTTGTTGTCCCAGCAGAACGTAATTTTTTTGTTATATTAAACTTCTGGGCACAAAGCTGTAACGAGAAAAATGTACATTTTATTGCTATGTATTTCTAGGTCAGGGTATTATCTCTGGTCTAGATGTTTTCCTATTGTCCCGAATATGGACAGGAATAAAATAGGAGATAAATATGCTTCAATGTAGTCCGTATGTCAGTTTTATTCCTGAAACAAGTAACAGGACCAGAAAGACCTCTTCAAAGGAAATTCGAGAAAGATATGTAGAAAACTTATCCACGGCTTCATATTACTTTCCTTATATACATAATGTATAAGGAAAGTATTGTGACGGGTTCGAAAATTCGAATTCGAGTTTTCGACGGGAGAGCACGTTTCAAGCATCCCTGATTACGAATCAAACATCTTTGAGGTGATGTCTGTGTGCGTGTGTGGGAAAGTATGTGTGTGTGTGTCTGTGTGTGTGTTAGTGAGCATGTGGAGACGATAACTGACGAACGAATGGACCGATTCGAACGAAATTTGATACAAAAAATCACAATCCGTAATCACAATCCGTAAACACTCGTCAAAAAATAAAATCGCTAATAAAGTTACGCAAATAGACATTTTTTATGTAATTTTTCCTTAGAAAACGATTGACATAAATTTTGGAACGCTAACATGATCCGTTCTCGTGATATTGCACATTTTTCAAAAAAATTATCAAAAAGTTATATAAAATAAAAAAACATATTTTCTATTGAGAAACATGTTCACTTTTCATATGTAATACCATGCGATAAATTTGGTGACATCATTCTCGTGGATCTAGCTCGTTCCGTTCATGAAAAAAGATACTTTGACTAATACTTTTGGATTTGAACGCCAATACTCATTTATCTGCTGTAAGAATAACTTATTTCTCCGCCCATAACGATTGGCGAGATTTTAGCGACGAATTTGTCGGAATGTAGCAAATTGGCGACATTTTTAATTGTTGCCAAATTAGCAAAAATCTCGACAAATGAATAAAAATGACGAATAGTTGTAAAAATTCAATATCTTGGAAAGAATATAAGTATCTACTATAAGAATAAAAATTTTTTAAGTGTAAAAGTAGTAAATTCATTGCATTATATAAGGAAAGTCATGCGTTGCCCGCATCAGATTTTTTTACCTATATGATGTAAAGAAAGTAAAGAGAAAAATGTACCTCCAATCTTCTCTGTGATGTTTTTCTAATGAAATCTGGCTCGTACGGAGCAAAACTATGTTTTTGTCTCAACCTTAGTGACAGCCTGACGTATTCTTACAAGGAAAAAATGCAGCAGCTTATATGTTACTTTGTTTTTTCTTCGTTGGGATAAACACAAAATAACAGCATTTTCTTTTGCTGCGACATACAGGATATAAACGGTATTGCCGAACATTGCATTTGCTTCAAGACATACTTTCATAGACATATTTCAAGACATATTTTCCAGACATATTTCAAGACATACTGTTTTTTTTTCTTCTGTAATTTTCAGTTTAAAGGGCATGTCATACTCTTATATATTAAATTATTTCTTTCCTTATATACAATATAATGTATAAGGAGAGTATTGTGACAGGGTCGAAAATTCGAATTCGAGTTTTCGACGGGAGAACACGTTTCAAGCATTCCTGATCACGAATCGAACATTTTTGAAGTGATGTCTGTGTGTGTGTGCGTGTGTTGAGTGTGTGTTTTTGTGTGTGTGTGTGTGTTTGTGTGTGTGTGTGCGTGCGTGTGTGTGTCAGTGAGACTGTGGAGACGATAACTGACAAACAAATGGACCGATTCGAGCGAAATTTGGTACAAAAATCACAATCCATAAATACTGGAAGCAAATTGTTTTTAAGCGTAATCGAAAGTCCAGAACCCCCCTAAATTGTCGAGTGAAATTTTGAAAAAATCATCAAAAAATCAAAACTGTTAATAAAGTTACGTGTATAGACATTTCTAATGTAATTTTTTCCTAGAAAACGATTGACATAAACTTTAGAACGCTAGCATGAGCCGTTTTCAAGATATTGCACATTTTTAAAATACATTTATCAAAAAATCCCATAAATTAAAAAAATATATTAACTGTTGAGAAATCTGTTCACTTTCCATATGTCATATCATGCGATAAATTAGGTGATATTATTCTCATGGATCTAGCTCGTTCCATTCATGAGAAAATATACTTTGAGTAATACTTTTGTATTTGAACGCCAATAGTTATTTATCTTCTATAAGAATAACTTATTTCTCCGTCCATAACGCTTGGCGAGATTTTGGCGCCGAATTTGGCGGAATCTCGCCAATTGGCGACATTTTTAAATGTTACCAAATTAACGGAAATCTCGCCAAATGGATAAAAATGACACTAAATCGGTGAAAATGACGACTAATTGACGAAAATTCAATTTCTTGGAAAGAATATGAATAGCTACTATATGAAAAACCAAAATTTTTTATTGTAAAAATAGTAAATTTATTGCATTATATAAGGAATGTCATGTGTTGCCCACATCAGATTTTTTGTTTTGTCTTATCTGCTACTTTTCTTCGTGATATGTTTAATGTTAACAGCTTACAGAACAGAAGGGATTTCATTTTATTTTCATTCTTCAGAAATCTGATCAATAACAAAATTGATTGCTCCCCTGTCTTGGTTAGGATCGGGTTTCATGTTCCCCAGTATTCAACCAGAAACATGGGTTTATTTGCTGAAGGGAATTTTAGTACGAATATTAGTTTTTATTGTCGATAATTAATTTTTGTAAACTATACAACAACTTTCTTTATAATTTTGATGTTTCTATTCATCGGAATAAGCTTTTAAAAATCATTTGTTGTAAATATTTATTATTCATTTGCAGGTTCTTTCGAAAATCATTTGTTGTTAATAGTTTGCATTTAATGTATTTTATTACATTTTAATCTGTATATTTTGTATTGTATTTTATCATGTAAACTGTTATAGGGGCTTTGTCCTGTAGCTTGTATTCTTTTAAAATAAATGAAATAAATAATAATAATATTTTTATTGCAAAATTAAAGCTGAAAAAAATTCAATTATCACAAAATCAAAAATTTTAAATTATTAAATGCATTATTTCCAAGCTATTATACAATGTATAAAATACATATATAATATTAATTTTTCAGTAATAATTATTAAAGTATTTACTTTTGCCGAAATTGCGTAAAAACATTCATTAATCAATATTCATTTTGTTATTTCTTGATTATTGCAAGAGTAGAATTTCATCCAGTGATTGCTCGCGAAGAAAAAATTTATATAGAAAATAGAATACAGTTAGGGCAAATGTTCTAAAATAAGTTTAGATAGAATTTCATTTTAAAATTTTTAATTTTTTTTTAAATCTCTGCATTTAATTTTAAACTTCAGATGGTCATACACTGCAACAAATCAGATTTTCAAGCTTTAGTTGCAAGTTGAAAAAATATAAAAATATATTATAGGAAATGCATATTATAGGAAACTCATATTATAGGAAATTCAAGTAAATTCATATTATAGGAAATTCAAGTAAATTCATTTTATTTTGTAAAGCATACCAGTGTGTATATATGATCAAATGTAAAACTTGTGATTTAACTTATGTAGGTCAGACAAAAAATCCTCTGAATCTAAGAATAAATCTTCACCGTAACCAAATTAAGAGAAATTCAGCCATTAATCAGGAATACCATCTTCTATACTCTCACTTTCAATCTCATTCTTTTAATAATATATCAATTACAATCTTAGACTTTGCAGTAACATTGGAAGAACGCATCTGGTGGGAAAATATGCACATACTACAATGTAATTCAATATATCCATATGGATTAAATTCACTGATGTTTAACAGGTTATATAATAATGAATATTACTATAATACTTCTAATACAGATATAGTAGAAACAAGCACTAACAAAAAACGTAGAAGATGGTTCAGAAGTAAAAAAAGAAGAAAGAAACAATATTTTAACGATCGCAAGGAATCTTTCATCAATTTTATGCAACAAGTTTATCAATTTGAAGTACATAACATTACGGTTATTAAATTATATGTTTTGAACATACGAAAAAAATATTTGCAACAGATGTGGAATATCTGGTCTAAACAAGTAAAAATATGGTCTACAAACGAACTGAACTCATACCAGAAACTTAACTTGGCTACCATGAGTGACTGGATCAAAAAACGATCCACCTTTTTAAACATGAAATTGAAGGACTCACAGCTCGAAGATAAAAGTGATTTGGTATATCTGTCGATCTTATTTCAAAATGAAACTTTCAATTGCATCCCATTTGGAAAGATATTGAAAACACATCAACAGCATCTTCCTATAACTGATATAAATATTAGAACAACTTTCAGTTGCGAAATTCCATTAGGAAGATAACTTTACAATTGTAACTATTTAAGTAAAAACCTTTTGACGGGAAATAATGTAATATGTAATTGTAACACCAATCCTTATAAAGATCCTGTTATGGGTCGTATAATTACAGGCAAACTTGAAGTAATCAATAATAATGCCTTAATAAGAGCTTTCAAAATAGGCACAAAATACCGTAATCCACATCAAGAAAATCCTCTTGATACTTTTACAAAGAATATAGAGGCATTTATATATAAGATGTCTATAAAATTCAGCATCCCAGATTTTACATTCAACAAATGGAGATTCAAAGTATTGAATGATTTTGAGTATTATTACAAAAAGTATTATACTTATCAAACGGGATGTAAACTGGATGTAAAGAATCTAAGGTTATTGTAAGAACTATATATAATAACTTACACCGATAAAGTACCTGGTAATTATGCATTTACTTGCAAATACCCTTATATAAAAACCCTTACGGCAAATTATGAAAATCAAACTTTATACAGCAGGATAACTATGGCACACCAAGTGATTAATAACAGAATCAAAGCCTTATATCTTAAGGCAGGAATTAAGTATACAGAAAGAATAAAATACCCATATTTAATAAATATACCCAAGCTTCATAAAACTCCATAAAGCTTCAGACCAGTAACTGTTGGATTCAAAACTTACCTCACTAAAGCTTTAACTGCACTTATTACTAGCACTTATACTTTAACTGACCTGTAAGTGACAGCTGTGTCTGATCTGTAGGGAATAGTACAGAATAATCATGACAAATAGAATTATTTACTACAATACAAGTACCATTAATTCGCTTAGTATGTTCAGATTCGTAAATATGACTACAGAATATCGTTATATTTTAAATTAGTAGGTTAAATTTTTGGGACCTTTTTAATAAAGTATTCATTAATTGAATTTTAGTTGAAATTTCGGTTAAAAAATATGTTTTAAAATGCTGTAATTTTTGCGCACATCAACATATTATATGCTGTTCTATATAATCTATATATTATATATTATTAAAATATTATATGCTGTTTTATATAATAATATGTTCTATATTATTCAAAATAAATTCCTGAAATAACTGTATTATAAGAAAACAGGTATTTTTACTTTCCTTATATACATAATGCATAAGGAAAGGATTGTTGAAGACCCAGACCGTCCGACTCGTCCAGAGGACTTAGAGTAACTAGTTGGACGGCCGCAAAAGGAAAGGATTGTGACGGGGTCGAAAATTCGAATTCGAGTTTTCGACAGGAGAGCTCGTTTCAAGCATCCCTGATCACGAATCAAACATTTTTGAGGTGATGTCTATGTGTGTGTGTGTGTGTGTGTGTGTGTGCGCGTGTGTGTGTGTGAGTGAGTGTGTGTGAGTGTGTGAGTGAGTGTGTGTGTGTGTGTGTGTGTTTGTCAGTGAGTCTACGGAGACGATACGATATCTCACGAACGAATGCAGTGATTCGAATGAAATTTGATACAAAAATCACAATCCATAAATACTGGAAGTTTATTGTTTTTAGACGCAATCGAATTTCCAGAACCCCCCTAAATTTTCGAGTGAATTTTGAAAAAATTATCAGAAAATCAAAACCTTTAATAAAGTTACGAAAATAGACATTTCTTATGTAATTTTTCCTTAGAAAACTATTGCCATAAATTTTAGAACGCTAGCACGAACTGTTCTCGAGATATTGCACATTTTTCAAATAAATTTTTTAAAAAATTGTATTAATTAAAAAAATATATATTAAGTGTGGAGAAACATGTTCACTTTTCATATGTATTATCATGCTATAAATTTTGTGACATCATTCTGGTGGATCTAGCTCGTTCCATTCATAAGAAAATATACTTTGAGTAATGCATTTGTATTTGAACGCCAATAGTCATCTATCTGCTATAAGAATAACCGTTCATAACGCTTGGCGAGATTTTGGCGACGAATTTGGACATGGCGACTTTTTCAAATGTTGCCAAATGGATAAAAATGACGACTAATTTCCGAAAATTCAGTATCTTCGAAAGAATATAAATATCTACTATAAGAATAACCTTTTTTTTTGGCTGTCAAAGTAGTAAATTCTTTGCATTATATAAGGAAAGTCATATGCTGCCCACATCAGATTTTTTCTTATTGGAAACGGTATTTGTGAACTTGCAGTTTCGGTGAGGATAAATAAAAAAGTTTGCTGAAGATATATTTTTATGTATTTGTAGTTTGGAATACATTATTCCTTATTAATTTGCTGTAATTAATACATCTTCTTTCTTCTACGTTTCTAAGTATGTGAAATAAATATGGAGTTTCCTTAAAATTATTTTATTGAAAAACTTTCACACTTGCTTATGAAATTCTTTTAGCTTTCATGTTTGGTCGGCAGAGCTGGCAATTTTTTAATCCACTGTAAAGAAAAGAAAACACTAAATGTGACTTACTATAAGGTATGTTATTGTTTTACTAAAACAAATTGCACTTACTCTATTTTGAATATTTAACAATAACCCTACATATTCATAATCAGATTATAAACATTACATTTTATGCTAAAACATCCATCCATTGGTGAATTCAACGCAATCTCTTTGCCCTTTATAAATATACGATTTTTACAATCGCCAATAAGGCTACAGATATGTAACTGATGCTAAAAAATTAATTTGAATCTAGTAATAAATTTCTCAGCATCATAAACGTGCTTTCGCTAAATAAAATATTTGGAATATCAAATATCAAGTGGCAATATTATTTTGTGTGTTGTTAAAATCTGTTCTAAATAGTAATAATTTTCACAATATGATATCTCCTGCAAAGTGGTGTATAACATACATCTATACATCTCATTGAATCACATTTAGTTAATATAGCTTTTCAAGATGCACTACCTGAAAGACGGCTTAATTTAGTATATTTCTGATACGTAACATAATTTTAACTATCCTAAAATTATGCTTCAATGTGGTTCATAGAAACAATTTTTTGTATGTGTAGGAAATTATTTTTACAATTGCCGAATCTCAGCAGATATATTTCTAGAACTGACAGCTGCCTTTTTTGTTAACACATTACAACAAAGTTAAAAAGTGTTTATGACTTTGTTCATTCATTCTGTCTGTTTGTCTGCCGTTACCACGATAACTCCCGTAAAAATGACTTAATCAAAATGAAATATTAGTATGTTGTTCAGACGATCTGTCGGACCTATGGGAATATAAATGAATAATATCACCCAATTAATTTTGGATTGCACCCGGGTTGGCAAAATGCAATACATTGAGCCCTATGGGACCTAATTTTTCAAACATTTTTTAAGAGAATTTAAATTTCAGAAATTGCTTCGAAAATTTTAGACAATATTCAAATTGTTCCATAAAATATATAAGAAAAAATTCAGCGAAATATATTCAGTAGTTTTTTAAATAAAAATTACAATAATAATTACACCTCTTATATGAAGCGATCACGTGAGCATGATATGAAAAGATCACATGACCCACTTCAAAATGATATATGGCATCCATCTTGTCTCAAAATCGTGATTTTTTAGTTCTTTGTAATTCATATTGAGTGTTGTATCCATCCTAAAACCACTTTATTTTTGTTTAAATTCTGTGCATCTACATTCTGAAACAACGCAATTACAATATATTTGAGTGTAAATGATCATCCACATTTAATTATTCCTACAACGAAGCCTATTTTTCACCTATGAAAAATGTAAAAATCAAAGTATGTAGAAATAGTTGTATTAGAATTGCTGTATTTTTTTAACAAAAAATTATTTAGCCCATGGAGTCTGCATTGTTGATATGAATGAAATATTCATTGTATTTACAAAAAGAAGGACAATTTTTTTCGATGAAGTTTTAAGCATAGAGTTTAATTACTTGTAGCTCCATGGTCTTAATTTTTAAATAAAGTAAATTATTATAGTATTGTGATGAATGAAATGAATGGGAAAAAGTATGAATGAAATGCTGTTTTTATAGAGAGATCCAGGCGTGTTATTATTTCTATGACGTAATTTGAATGAATTTCAGTTGTTTTCGATGAAGTTTTCAAATATAATAAATTATCGTAATATTATGATAGTTTTTAAAATAATACCGAGGAATGTATCGCATTTTAGAACTGTTTAAACCAGGCAATTTATATTTCAATGCCGTCATTTGAATGAAGTTCATTTTTTTCAATGAAGGTTTAAGTTTTCAAATATAATAAATTAATGTAGTATTGTGATAAGTTTTAAAATATTACTCAGGAATGTATTGCGTTTTAGACTTGTTTAAATAAAATTGCATTAAAGTTGGAAAGTGTTTCAAAATCAATTTTTTTCAATGAAGGTTTAAGTTTTCAAATATAATAAATTAATGTAGTATTGTGATAAGTTTTAAAATATTACTCAGGAATGTATTGCGTTTTAGACTTGTTTAAATAAAATTGCATTAAAGTTGGAAAGTGTTTCAAAATCAATGCTTTAAGCATGATTGATCTTTCTTGTTTTACATGGTGCAGATGAATTGACGAGTACAAAACTCCTTAAAAAATCTGATGTATAGCAGCACATGACTTTCCTTATATAATGCAATGAATTTACTACTTTTACAGTAAAAACAAAAATAGATTATGTTTATAGTAGTTATTAACACTTTACAACATAGTTGAAAAGTGTTTATGACTTTGTTCATTCTGTCTGTCTGTCTGTCCGTTAGCACGGTTAACCGTAAAAATGACTTTACAAAATTAAATTTTAGTATGTTTTTCAGACGGTCTGCGGGACCTATTGGAATATAAATAGATAATATCACCCAATTAGTTTTTATTGAACCCTGGTTGAAAAAATGAAATACATTGAATCTTATGGAACCTAATTTTTCAAACATGTTTAAAGCACATTTAAAATTCAGCAATTGCTTCCAAAGTTTTAGGAAATATTCATATTATCCCATAAAATATATAAAAAAAATTTCAGTAAAATATGTTAGGTAGTTTTTTAATTAAAAATTATTTAATATAGGGAGAAAAATGAATTCAATTAAATTCTGACTTTTACAATAGCCTCCAAAAAGAAAAAATAGACATATTATATAATAAATATCTTTCCAAGAGTTTACTTATTTTGTATATGAGACTTAACATTTAAAAATAAATTTGGTAGATAACAGTTTTTCAATTTTTTTTTTAATTTTATGTAACTCTTCCTGATATACTTATTTGATGGCGTTTTTAATGCATGATTGATCTTTCTTGTTTATATTCTTTCAAAGATATTAAATTTTTGTCAAATAGTCCTTATTTCCATGTTGTCATCCTCCATGAGTCTTCATTGACTTAGCGTCATTTTTATGCATTTTGCGAGTTTTTCGTTAATTTAGTAAAATTTAAAAAAGTCGCCAAGCTGGCGACATTCCACCAAATTCGTCGCCAAAAGCTCGCCAAGCGTTATGGACAAAGAAATAAGTTATTCTTACAGCAGATAAATGACTTTTGGCGTTCAAATACAAAAGTATTACTCAAAGTATCTTTTATCATGAATGGAACGAGATAGATCCACGAGAATGATGTCACCAAATGTATCGCATATTACATATGAAAAGTGAACATTTTTCTCAATAAGAAATTGTGAGACTAGAAATTGTTCTCACATTTGATGAGACACTTTTATGTGTGATATTTATGGTAGCCGAAACGGCAGCCTAGGTTTATTACGATGTGAACCTAAAGGTCAGAAGACCATAAATTTAGGGGGCCATAACAGAGCGGCTGCTTACGAAATGTGCAATGGTGCCATTGGGTAAAGGAGTAACCAATAAGCGCCAAAAAGAAGTAAAGGCGGAGTTACCCCCCACCCCCACCGAGGGAACCACAGCCGGTGACCCGAGAACGAGAGCAGAAACGAGAAAGATGTAGACTTAAGAGCATACTACAGGAGACAACCATGGAAGTTTGACTTAGAAGCATGCCTGCAGAAATTATCACAATTTTACTTAAGAGCACGACTAGAGAAGATTGAAAAACCTAACAGATTTGTAGAGTGTCCCGTAGAGGTTCCAAAATAATGGAGATATATCAATGTACACACCAAAGAGTTATGGCAGTGTTAAGCCTTTGAGATATGATATAAAGACCAAGTCTAATTGGAAGGTATGTGCTCTCCAATTATCACAGGTCCTAGACACGATAGTAATTTTAATAATTCTGGTCGCATATGTCCCCTCCGCTAAAATAAGTAATAAAAATAAATGTTGTTAATAAATGTTTTATTGTTTAAGTTTAAATGGTGTGATCAATTTAGCATTTTATTAATTAATTATTCCTTTACAGGACTCGCACGAAAGGTAAAATAATTGGAGGGTTTATAGCGGCACAACAGAGCAATGTACATTAAATATAATTCCACTATATGAGAAATAACGGCCATGTCATGTTAATGAATTTAATATTAAAATAATAATATCCTTAAATGTATTTAATATTTTGAAGTTCAACTTTAACTCTATATCATTACGGTTGCAACAGAAATATTTTTTTATTTTATTTTATATGACTTTTTGATATTTGTTTTGAAAAATATGCAATATCTCGAGAACGGTTCATGTTAGCGTTCTAAAATTTATGTCAATAGTTTTCTAATAAAAAATTACATAATAAATGTCCATTTGCGTAACTTTATTAGCGGTTTTGATTTTTTGACAATGTTTTCAAAATTTCGCTTGAAAAATTACGGGGAATCTTAGTATTCGATTGCGTATAAAAACAATAGGCTTCCAGTGTTTAAGGTTTTTTATTTTTGTACCAAATTTCGTTCGAATCGGTCCATTCGTTCGTCAGTTGTCGTCTCCACAGACTCACTGACACACACACACACACATACTTTCACACACACACACACTTTCACACACACACATACACAACTTCAAAAATGTTTGATTCGTGATCAGGGATTCTTGAAAAGTGCTCTCCCGTCGAAAACTCGAATTTTCGCACCCGTCCCACTGCTTTCCTTATACATTATATATATAAGGAAAGTAATAAGGGTTGTAGAACTTTTCTGGTAGAGATATTTAATACTTCAAAACCCATTAACATTGCAGATCATTTACATTAAAAAAAATTAAATTGTGTATCATAGAAAAAATTAGCAACTAGAACTCGGAAAAATTTTGTTTTTATTTAAGGTATATATATTGTTTACAGTTTTAAACGGAAATATTTGCTCTTCAGCAGAAAATGAGCATACTTTTCCATTTCTTCACGTCCTTGTAAAATAGCTACTCAGGCAAATATCTAACCTATAGTCCATACAATCGCGGATAATTAAACTAGTCTGTACAATAATGTTTACGAGAGAAAAATGATTTCTAAAATCCTTGAACCACAGAAACAAAATTTAAATTATGGTTCATAGAAAAATTTAGCGAATTATTATAACTTGAAATATTCTTTTTTGTTTTTAATTGAGGTGTTTAATGCTTATCTTCCACCAATTCCAGAGGCTCTGCGTTTAAGACGATTGGGTATCTGTTTTTGTTTTTTTTAATAGTCTCTCAGTTAAGTTTAAATAGATTAATTAGGTTCGTTGATTTATGAACTGGCTGGCTCAGTGGTTATGTCACTTTCCACCAATTCTATATGCGCTGGGTTTGAGTCTATTGTATCAGTGTAATTTTTTTATCAGTCTCATTTAAGTTCAAATATACTACTTAAGATCTTCGGTGTGTGAGCTGGCTGGCTCACTGGTCATATTACCTTCCATCGATTCCAGAGGTTCTGAATTCGACTGCATTGAGTTGTTTTGGTACATGTGTATTTTTTATGTCTCTCAATTAAGTTTAAAGAGATTAATTAGATTCTTCGGCTTGTGAAAAGGCAGTCTCATTGGTCGTGTTACTTTCCACGAATTCCAGAAGCTCTAGTTTAGGGTCCAATGAGTCGTTTTGGTATCTGTGTAATTTTTTTTTATCAGTCTCTCAGTTAAGTTTAAGTATATTAATTAATATACTTGGTTTATGCGCTAGATGGCTCAGTGGTAATGCTGTCTGTTACGAATTCCAGAGGCTGTAGGTCCGAGTCCGTCTACTACCATTGAATGTAGCGAGATACATCGTTTTGGTAACTGTGCTTTTTATAATCAGTCTATCCGTGAATTTTAAATAGGTTAATGAGGATCAACGAGGTGTGAACTGGCTGGCTCAGTGGTCATGTTGTCTGTTCCAATATCTAAAGGTTTTGGGTTCGAATCCAACCGCTTGCATTCAGTGTAGCAAGTGGTGCCGTTTTGATATATGTGTTTTTTACGATCAGGCTCTCTGTTAAGTTTAAATAGATAAATTAGGGCTTTCCACATATGAACTGGCTGGCTCAGTAGTCATGCTGTCTATTTCAAATTCCAGAGACTGTGGGTTCAAGTCCTTCCAATCGTGTTGAATATAGCGAGTTGAGTCGTTTTGATATCTGTGATTTTACAATCAGTCTCCCTGTTTAGTTTAAATTGATTAATTAAGATCTTCTGTGTACGAGCTCATTGGTCATGTTGTCTGCTTCAAATTCCAGAGGCTGTGGGTTCGAGTCCAACAAGTCGTTTTGGTGTCTGTGCATTTTCTGATCTGTCTCAACGTTACGTTTAAATAAATTAAGTAGATTTTTCGGTACATAATCTGGCTGGCTTAGTGGTCTTGTTGTCTTCCTGCAATTTCAGAGGCTGTAGGTTTCAGTCCAACTACCTGTATTGAGACGTTTAGGTATTTGTGTTTTTCTCAACAACCTGAATTTAGCTACCTAAAATTAATAAAAAGTATTTCATTATTAATATTATTTGACCGGAAGTGACGCCACAGGAAATGACGTACCGGAAGTGCCGTCGCATGACGCCACTTCCGATATCCTATGCTTCCGATATCCTATCCTTCATTTCCTGTTCTTCCACTAAAAGTGTTGGTAAAAAATGTGTTGTTTTTTAAAATGCTCAAAATTCTGAGGCTTCTTTAACAGGAGTCACGTGGAGTAAAATAAGCCATGCACGAACTTTGGACGAGGAAAGGTGGCGTGCTCGACACCGAAGCCAGAAGGCCCGAAGAGAACCCCCACCGCTCGTCCTCCATCTCGTGCAGATAATTTAGTACGAAATATTAGAAAGGAAAAGTAGAGAAGAAGTGGCCTAAGACGACCTAATTAATCAAGAACCCCAGATTCCCCATCAACCTCCCGAAAACGCGCTGATCTTCAGCACTACAATTTTAATCAAGAGGGAACCGAACCCGAGCCTAAAGCCCAGCAACTTGACGCCCCAAGCCTCTCGGCCAAGAGGGCGACAACTGGTGATTGAATTTCGGTGTATTTAAGTTTCACAATTTAGCATGTCTCTTTAAATAAGTTGAAAAGACAGGACTAAAATTGACGCGGACAGAACTCTCGACAAAAACATCCTCTACTTTCTAACACTATAGTTTTACCCTTTTTCCCCAAGAGGGAGTCGAACCGGAGCCTTAAGGCCTCGCAACTTGACGTCCTAAACCTGTCGGCCAAGAGGAAGCCGATTGGCGACCACTTTTGGTGTATTTAAGTTTAACATTTTAGCATGCCTCATTAAATAATTTGAAAGGAGACTGCTAATATTTTCTAGGACAGAACGCTCGACAAAAACATCCTTCACTAAGCAATATTGCCAAGACTTTAATCAACGTTAGGGCTAGAATCGCAGCAAAATTGGCTTGATTTCAAACCTCTATTGATAGTATTTACAAGCAACATTCCAATATGTAACAATTTTTCGGATAAATTTAGCAATTTTTGGTTGCCAAACTTTTAAACAAATGGATAAATCTTATAAAATGAAATAAATGAATAAAATAAAATCAAAATTGGCAATACTCCCCCGCAATTGTGCCATAAAATATGTATGAAGAACACAATAAAGTGTCGACTCCTTTCAAAATAATTTAGCATATAGTGTATTAGCATATCAATAATTTATAATATCATACTCGTTTGATTGCTTATAAAAATCTTCGGCAACATTGTAACGGCATTACCGGTTCTGTCTCCACAGAACTGCAACGCCGATAACGAACAAAGATAAACCTGCCACATTTTTAACCTGTTTTATAGGATGCTAGTTTCGCAGTAGAAACGCACGCTATGACCGAAGTTAACACGCATTGCTCTTGCAAATTTAGTCATTTACATACTTAGTATAAAGGAATTTGCATGCGAAATGTCCAGATGATCGGGTTATTTTTTTAGGGGTGCTTCTTTTTTTTTTTTTCTTTTGCAAAAGAGTGTATGTGATAAACGAAACTGATGATATTGAAAATAAAGAAAAAACTGAACTTTATTGAAATTTTATGCTACTGTATTTGAATTATATGGTATTCCCCGTGCAGTGACCATAGGCCCATATTATATGTCGTAAACGAAGCAAATGAGATTGAAAACAACGAATAAACTTTTGACATTACTTTATTAAAGTCTTATGATATACGCCAGAAAAGTTCCCATAGATCCATATTATATGTTTTCAACAAAACAGATGAAATTAAAAATAGCAAATAACTTTTTGAAATTTATTAGAGTTTTATGTGACTTTATTGGAGTTTTATGATATTCGTCATACATTTACCATAGGCTACATGTTGTAAACGAAGCAAATGAGATTGATAACAACAAAGAAACTTCTTGAACTTTATTGTAGTTTTATGTAGCATAGCATTTATAGCATAGGTCATACATAAGGCGAATGTGCGATGTTGAAGAATATCCATTGCAGCGTCAAGCATAAAAGATAGATTTATTTACAAGAACATACTATCTGTATTTACAAAAACATTACGTAGATAATGTACAGGAACATTATTAAAATAGAGCTACATCATAATTCGCTTGCAGGTAGCATCCGAAATACGAATGTCCGAATGATGGTGATAAAGTTCGGATTCTCGTTTATAACAGCCAGGGTAGAAGTGCTGTGCATGCGACATATGCAAATCTAGAGTCTCTCTGGACAGCAAGAAAGTTTTATGCTAATCACTTGATCAGCGTCTTTATACAAATCGTTGGAGGAGTTTCGTGGTGGAAGATGATTGGTCAGATATCTGTGTGGATGTCTCTTTTGAATCCTCTAAGGGTTTTAGTAGAAATGCGGTTTTCAAACTTGATCAATGCAGAAGTTGCGTTTTCGTCCTCAGATATTCAGTGGGTAATGTCTGTGCGTGCACACACTAGGAAAGGTCCATCGTATGAGGTCTGTGACGGTCGTCATACGAAGTACAAAATTATGTGTTAATTTGGGAAGTTCCTTGTGGTTCCTTTTGCATGAACTGGAGGTCCTCCAGTTAAAATACAGTGAGCTGTATTGTGTTTTGCAGCTTGCAGAGAAATGGTTTGCGCTAAACATGGAAATTCACTTAGCAACCTAGTATAGGGTGAATCTTACTTACCGTACAAGTAAGAGTATCTGCGTCGTACTTCTTTTGATGCGGGTTTTGTACAGTTGTTGATTAGTCTTTGATTTTTTATGTCGGCCGCCAGTAATCCGAATTTTACTAGGAAGTCTGCACCTAAAATTGCTCGGAAAGCATCGGCAATGACGATATTCCAAATGAATTTTCATTGTAATCCAAATTTTAAAATCAGTTTTGTTCCAAACCTTTTAAATTTGGTTCGTTTGCTGTTATAACAGGGAAATCTTTTTTTGTATAGCAGTATGCGTGTTGCTTCGAAAAACCGATATCATTGCGCCGCTGCCGACTAGAAATTGTATATGAGGTAGCTTGCCATATAGGAATAAGAGACTGTTTCCAAGGCTTCTTTCTATACATTGTCGCCAGCTGATTGAACCAGCTAGTTTTCGGTTAAAAAACTTGCATGGCTTTGCACCTTGCGAGTTTGTCCTTGAAATTTTGAGTGATACCAATACATATCGACATTTCAGGATTGCGATCGATATAGAGTTCGTAGTTTGGATTGAACAGTAGTTTGCAATTTTTTTTAAATTGCTCTACGGTTTCCGCCTGATTTGCAACTTGAGCTTCGAAGCGCAAAATATGACTATTCTCTGCCACTTCTGATATTAAGAGTAATGTGGAAACGCCGCATATATCATCCGCCATTTCAGAAATTTTCTATAGCGATTCTGAACAAATTGATAAGATTTGTTGTACTTGAACTGGTAGTCGTTGAAAAAACAGTTTGCGAAGTACGTCTTCGTCCATTTTTGTCCAGGAGAGATCTTACATTTCGCGAAGTGAATGACTTGGTTTCCTATCTCCTAACTGCAATTCCTGCAAAAGGTTGCGAAGTTTTGCGACTTCAAAATCTGCAAAGTGCGTAATGATCCTATTTTTCAACACAGAATAAGGTTCATTTTCAGGAGGAGTGCGAATTATGTCTGTGGCATGAGTCAAGATATCACAATCTAGAGCTACAATTATGCAATAGAATTTTGTTTTTTCATTTACGATTCCGTAAAACAGGAATTGAGAGTTCAGGTGCAAAATGAATAAATCTGGGTTTTCCAAAAATGAGGTGCTTTGAAAGCAACTCTTGTGAGTTCTTCAGAGTTAAAAATCTTCTTTCGGAGCTGAAGGGCTTTTTGCATCGTTAGCTGGTGTCAAACGAGTTTCGATAGTCTCAGTTGTAGTCATAGTTTCGTCAGGAACTACGGAAAACGTACCTTTTCAGACGTCACTTAAATTGAAGTAGATACTCCCGTAAATTAAAGCATCTAGTTTCCGGTGAATTGGAGCCTCAGGAAAGTTGAATCCACCACGTCTCCGGTAAGTTGGATTGGGGACATTACGTTTTAGTAAATTTGGAGCCATCAGATCTCAGGGTCACCACTCTATGGCTTAGGGTCATACATAAGGCGAAGTTGCGATGTTGAAGAGTATCCGGCAAGCATGAAATATAGAATTATTTACAAGGACATTACATAGATTATATACAGGAACATTACGTAGATTATATACAAGAACATTACATAGATTATATACAGGAACATTACGTAGAATATATACAAGAACATTATTACAATAGAGCTGCATTATAACGCGTGCAGCAGCCGAAATACGAATATTCGAATGATGGTGATAAAGTTCTGAGGCTCGCTTATAAGAACCAGGGTAGAAGTGCTGTGCATGCGGCATATGCAAATCTAGAGTCTCTCTGGAGGGCAAGAAAGTATTATGCTAAACGCTTGATCAGCGTCTTTACACAAATCGCTGGAGGAGCTTCGTCATACATTATCCACGCAAAATATTTACGCATGGTTGAAAAGTGTTTATGACTGTGTTCATTCATTTTGTCTCTCTATTTGCCCATTCGAACGATAACTGCCATAAAAATGACTTTATCAAAATAAAATTTAGTATGTTTTTGAGACGGTTAGTGGGACATACGAGAATGTATATGAATAATATCATCCAATTAGTTTTGGATTGAACCCGGGTTGAAAAATTTAAATATATTGAAACCTATGGGACTTAATGTTTCAAACATTTTTTCAGCGAATATAAAATTCACAAATTGCTTCGAAAGTTTTAGGAAATGTTCAAACTATTCCATGCAATTTATACCAAAAATTTCAAAAAAATATGTTCGGTTGCGATTTTTAGTTTGTATTTAGTGTTGCGCCAGTCATAAAACCGCTTTACTTTTATTGTTCTTGAGACCTAGACCGTCCGACCTACCAGAAAGGTGTAAGGTAACCGTTTGAACAGCCGGGAAGTGCCACTCAATTTAGGCCGGAACCCAGTTGGGGAGGCATCCACAGGAAACGTACCCTCCTTCCCCTACCACCAACCTCTCGGAAGGACTTTCGAAACCACATGTTTAACGTGATCGTACTGCGCATGGCACGGCGGCAGTTGTGGCAACGTGCAAATCCAGCGCGCTAACTACCGGGCTACCGCGCCAGAAATGTGCCAACAGCACGCGGTGTTCCCAGGTGGTCACCCAACCAAATACTAATCGCGCCCGATGCTGCATGACTTTGGTGATCTAACGAGAACCGGAGTTTTCAGCACGGTACGGCCGTTGGCTCTCGCTTGTACTTCGATGTCAGTATCTCGGTATTTCTGCAGTGCATGACAGCTGGTCTCAGTGCAAAATAGTCGCTTTACTTTTGTTGATGTTGTTGAGACCCAAACCGTCCGACCTACCAGAAAGGTGTAAGGTAACTGTTTGGACGGCCAGGAAGTGCCACCGAATTTAGACCGGAACCCAGGGAGGGAGGCATCCATAGGGACCGTACCCTTCGTCCCCTAAAACCAACCTTTCGGAGGCACTTTCGGACCCACACGTTTAACGTGATCGTACTCCGCATAAACACGGAGGCAGTTGTGGCAGCGTGCAAATTCAGCGCGCAAACTATCGGGTAACCGTGTCCGAAATGTGCCAACAGCACGCGGTGTTCCCAGGTGGTCACCCACCCAAGTACTATCCGCGACCGATGCTGCATGACTTCTATGATCTAATGAGAACCGGTGTTTTCAGCACGGTAGGGTCATTGGATCTTTCTTATACTTCAATGCCATTATTTCGGTATATCTGCAGTGCCTGACAGCTCGTCTCAATGCAAAATCGTCGCTTTACTTTTGTTGATGTTGTTGAGACCCAGACCGTTCGACCTACTAGAAAGGTGTATGGTAACTGTTTGGACGGCCGGGAAGTGCCGCCCTATTTAGACCGGAACCCAGTGGGGGAGGCATCCACAGGGACCGTACTCTCCTTCCCCTACCACCAACCTCTCGGAAGAACTTTCGGACCCACAAGTTTAACGTGATCGTACTCCGCATGAACACGGAGGCAGTTGTGGCAGCGTGCAAATCCAGAGCGTAAACTACCGGGCTTCCGCGCCCGAAATGTGCCAACAGCACGCGGTGTTCCTAGGTGGAAATCCATCCAAGTACTAACCGCGCCCGAAGCTGCATGACTTCGGTGATCTAACGAGAACCTGTGTTATCAGCACGGTAGGGCCGTTGATCGTTCTAGCGCGGGGCCTTTCGGGCCGTTCTGGCGCGGTAGCCCGGTGGTTTGCGCACTGGATTTGCACGCTGCCACAATTGCCGCCGTATTCTATATCTTCGGATGAGTCGGGCGGCCTGGGCTTTCGACATTGTACCGCGTGAGGGCGCCCCTTGCGTCGAATGTTTTTTGCGGTTTATTGAATTTTTTTTTGCTGTGTATTTTGCGGTTTTTTGTGGTTTATTTTTGTGGTTTATGATATTAAAGTTAATTTTATTTATGATTTTATTTTATCATTGGATTTTTATATTGAAATCAAGGTTGTGTGTATCAAGGGAAAATTAAGGTATGTGTATTTTATGTTATGAATTTGTTTCATTTTATTGAAAAAAAATTGTCAAAAATTATAGATTTTCCATATAAAGGATTTATTTTTCTTTAGATAATTTATTTAGATTATTTTTCTTTAGTTTATACAGATGGTAGCAAAGATGAATTTAATGCCTTCCGGCAGTGGGTTTTTTTTTCAAAACCCCTACTTTCACAAATCGTCTCAGAATTAGGAATCCAGATTTCTGCTCAGTCTTTAGATCTGAGCTTATTGCTCTCGAGGATTGACTAAAATATATTTAATCTGATACCTCTTATTGTGATATTTGGATCCTGACTGATAGCCGCAGTGCCATCCATCACCTGAGTAACTGGACAATTATTGGAGATATAACTTCACTTTCGATACTTGAGATCCTCAAAGATCTTTCTCAACGGCATGAAGTTCACTTACAATGGGTACCGTCTCATATAGGACTCATTTATGAGATTGCTGATGTTCTGGCCAAGGAGGGAGTCTCTCTGCCTTCTTCTTCATATGACACTTTGTCTTACCTTGAAATCTACTCAAAAAGGAAAATTTTAAACAAGAATCATCGATGGATGACCCCTCCAGTACACACCAGGTATGACAAGAAATCCCCTGGTGGCGCCCTTACCTTTATGGGCGACAGAAGGACGCAGACCATCATTAGCAGATTTGCCAGTGGACACTTAAAAGTGTCTTACTTTTAATTAAGGGCAAAAATCTTATTCTTCTTGTTCTAATTGCAATTCCGCAGACGCCTCCCCTGACCATCTTTTGAGCTGTCTGCGGCTTGCTAAGGAAGATATCTATAAAAGCCCTTTGTTGGTTTTTAATTTCATTGTAACTTTTGTGCTCTTGGACCTGATCTAGCCTACGGCTAGTACGGGCGGAATAAGTCAGACACATATTTTTCTTATGTAACAATACGGTAGTCAAATACAACTTCTGGATGCTTTTATACACACAGATTTTTAATGCAATTCAATTTTGCTATTTGAATGACACTTTTTATTTTATAAAAAAATATAGTAAAACGTGTTTTCACTACTCTCATTTCTGGGCTGCATCCTAGGCAGATGATCAATATACAAAGGGCTGTGATCTTAAGTTTTTAATATTGTAGAGTCATAAAATACTTATCATGGTTATGTTACTAATAAGAAATACACAAGTACATACTTGAAAGATGATTTGTTGTATTCAATCGATGTAGCGCCATCTACCGCAGAACGTTGTCCCTACGAGCCGTTTACAACGGATTTCTTAATGGACTAATTATGTTATAATGGCTATATAAATTTTATTTTATTTATAACCCGACAGAACAAAAGTATAATTTTTTGCAAAGGAATCTATTTAAGTAGAACTAGATTTAGCCAAATCTGATATATTTTTTTACTATTGCATAATCTTAAGATAGACCAATAATATCATTATAACGATATCATTTATATAAAAATAACTTCTTTCAATATCAGAGCCGAAAGAGATGATTATATCTCTGTATCTGTTTATAGCGCTGCCTGATATCTCAACGTTCCTCCGACCTAGATATAGATTGGACTAAGAGACGATGGCAGCGCCAAAGCAGAGCGTAATTCAAATCAGATAAACACATTAGATATAACGACGAAATGTACTGTCCAGACATTACACAGTGAAATTTTTATAACATTATGCTCTACCTGCATTCTATACTTAGTAAGGCTATTGAATATCAGTGCCATTATATGCTTTAATTTTTCTATTTTAACTCATTTTCTTAAGTTATTTAATTTATATATTTCTTAAATAAATTAAAATATTGAAAAATTTTAGCTGTACATAATGTTCTGTAAATGTTCCAAATTATTTTATTAATAGTCTTATTACATTTAAAATGCTATTTCCCATTTCATTTTTGATAATCGATTCTGGCTATAGTTTTATATATTTCTTAAATAAATTAAAATATTGAAAAATTTTAGCTGTACATAATGTTCTGTAAATGTTCCCAATTATTTTATTAATAGTCTTATTACATTTAAAATGCTATTTCCCATTTCATTTTTGATAATCGATTCTGGCTATAGTTTTATTCTAGGTGGCACGATTAAATTTTTTATTTTCAAATTCATTTAATGTATAATCCTTAGAATTTCACCATAGCAACTAATTTTTATAATGTTACATGGTGCTAATTTATTTTATTAAATGCCATCCATATCTAACACGGAGTTAGTTCTTCATGGTTTATAATATGTCACGTGCTCAACATTTTTTAATTTTACAAAGTCCTTGATATATTTATTGACAATAATAACTTTATATTATTCTGTGGCAACTTTTATTGTTTATTTATTTACTAGCAGCGATTACTCGGCTTTGATCGGGATTTACGATGCAAAACTCTGATAAAAAGTACACCCGAAAATATAGGACCGTGAATCTTATACATTGTTCCTTCACCGTGAAAGAAGTAAATTCATTGCGTTAAATTCATTACATAAGAAAAAAATCATGCCATTATATATGTCATAGTTTCTTCCTGTATACGGCACGCCCTTCGCAGCTAAAGGTGGCCCTGGCTGGCAGCGTCTCGGAATGTGATTTTTAGGTATCCACAATTGATGTACAGTTAATATGTTCTGTTTGAAATACGTTAGAAATACGAAAGGAAAATATGTATAGTTTGAAAAGTAAACTGAAATTACACTTAACATTTGCAATGTTGCCTAGTATTCAACACATTAAATAGAATTATCCTAATTTGTTACGTTTTACCGCAATGCTTGTTAATCTTGAATAATAATTTAAACATAGATAAGATTTGATTGAAATTGAGTTTTTGAAATTTTAAATGATAACATTACCATAAAAGGACATACTTATTAAGCACAGCCACACTCTTTGGCCAATCAGAATCGTTTCTACTTATTTAACGAATTGCCTAACCACAGCCACTCTTTGGCCAATCAGATCCATTGGATCATACATACATACTTTTCTTCTTTATATATATAGATAGATATTTTTATATTTATTTATTTATTATTCAAATCAAAAAATATTATGATATAAGAAAGAATCTTCATAAAATGCTGACAATTTGATTTCTTAATACTTTTCGTTGTTGAGTAAGCCTGTGAAAAATGAACCATGGTGATAGAGTTTCCATTTAAATTCATATATTTTTTTTCCAATTGCTAGGCATTGACTCTTTCATCTTCGCCTATGAACCGTGAACGTCTTAGCTGTCATATGACGTTGCCCCAGCGCACCAGTAGGGGTGGTAACATATTGCGCCCAACAACACAAACATCTATGCCTGAAGTGGGACTCGAACTCACAACCCGGCAACAGAGCGATCACTAGGAAACACTTGCCTTGACCGCTTACTCACCGCGTCGACTTATTTTGCCAACAGCACACGGTGTTCCCAGGTGATCACCCACCCAAGTACTAACCGCGCCCGATGCTGCTTAACTTCCGTGATCTAACGGGAACCGATGTTTTCAGCACGGTAGAGCCGTTGACTCTAAATTCATATTTCAAACCTGCGATTTTCAAAAGTGACTAATACGTTCAATAAACACCCACAAACTCGGATATTTAATTGACTTTCACGTTTGAAACCAACGATTTTCAACCTTTTTCGTTGGAAATCATGGAGTTAGAGAGCAGAACTCCTAGATAAAAGTTTCGTTTTCCATTAATATCTCGACAACCCCTTGACCTAGAAACTCGAAACTTGGACCAAGTTTATGAGGGCTAATTCAAAGTTATACACAAATTTGTATAAGTCCGGTGCAGCTGTTCTCCCGTGGTGGTGAAACAAACGAAAGCTGCGTTTTTTATTAATATCGCGACAACCCCTAGTGATAAAAACTCTTAACATGGACTAAATTTTAAGTAGGGCTATTTCAAGACTAACCACCAAATTTCATCAAATTCGGTTCAGCCGTTCTCCCGAGATGCTGGATCATACATATATTCATACATACATACATACATTCGTTATATATATATAGATTATAAATATTTTTCATCATTATGGAACAGCAATCTCTCACGCAATATCTTGCTCTACCAACAATAGCACGCCCACACCCTCAATGAAATCAACCAAATAATTTGACTCCACCTGAATCCAGATGAATTAATAAGCCTAAAGTTTCACCAACTGTCAGCAAATATGGTGTTAGAATGGTTGACTATAAAAATGTCCATCATTCTTGCACTTCGCAACCAGTAACATCTGTACCTGTTCATGAACCAGTTGTACCTGTCACTCCTCGTCAAATTTCCTCTCAGCCTCTGCTCTGCAGATTACAAACATATTACAAACAATCAACTGCAATGAACTACTTAAATCTACTAATGATATTAATTTCGACACAATACATTGGATTCAACTGATATTGTTAACAATGATGTGAATAGTGATTTCTTATTGAAAGTCTTGAACAATACTAATAAATTGCAAAATTGTAGTTATCAGTTATCGTCTCGTATATATTATGCTTTATATATATATATATATATATATATATATATATATATATATTATTAAAGATATTACATGAAGTATCCTCGTCAGATGAAATCTCAAATAATTGTCATATTGTAAAAAACAGTTTTGAAGTAGTTAAGAAATTGAAAACTCTTACTAATATTCGTAGTATTTATACCTTTGATTTCAAAGATTTGTTTAATAATATTAATATAGATGATCTGTATAGAATTATTTTAGGAATTTTTGAAAAATATAATATCAACCTAAAATATTCAAATTTTCTTTTTAAAAAATTACTTAACTTCACTCTTTATGAGAATTATATTCAACATGGTGGTACTATTTTTAAACAACAGGTTGGTATCCCACAAGGGGGGGGTGTCTCATCATTGTTAGCTAATCTGTATTTATTCTTCTATGAAAAAAACATTAATCCAAGCTTGCATAATATGCACATGTTTAGATATATAGATGACATTTTATGTGTATCCCCAAATAATAATATCCCTATAGTATTAAACTTTTATCCAAATAATTTACAATTAAATGCAAGTAATAATGACACAAATGTTGCTATCTTTTTAGATTTAAATTTAAATTTACAAAATTGTAATATGGTTATAAACTTGTATGATAAAAGACAGGATTTTAAATTTAATACATCAAAAATTCAACATTTTGACTCTTGTCTGCATATATCTGTATTTAGAAATATTATAATAAACCAGGCTCTTAGAATCAATAAAATTTTTTGATGAATATTATAAATTAGCGCACTTTATGGAATTATTGAGTACAGCGACTAATAATGCATATCCCCCCAATTTTGTTATTAAAATTATCAACTCAGTGTATCAAATTTCACTAGAAAACATTCCCATTTATAGTGACTAACATACAGGAGAGGGAAAAAAAAATATATATATATGTTTGTATGTTATATATAATTATTTATTAATTATATAAATAAATAAAAATGAAAAATAATAAACTAATTCAAAAACATTAGAAAAATCAAAAAATCGGAAAATAAGATGCATTAACATTAATGTTTTGAATTTTATTTTCGCAAAAAAATGTAACTTTTGTCTGTATTGAAACTACGTTTTGTGCGCCCTTATAATGGTGTATAGTGGCATTCTCGATTATCCAGTTTTCCTATGAATTCTTGTTTAGTAGGAATTTTCATCTATGATTCATATTAATATTCAGTTCTGCATGTTTGGGAAGTTGTATTCTGAATTGCTTTTCCAGTCTTCAGCTTAGACTCACTGGACGGGTTTGGGAGTATTTCCGTGAACGTTCGTACTGCCTCCCTGGTAGAATTTCGACTTGTTCATTCCGGTGCTTCTAGTTTAAGTTGTTGAGGTTGATCGTGTATACACGTGGTAGAAGAGGAATGATTCATGCCGCATGGTAATACAATTTTCTTAATGTATCCTTTTTTCATTTTTTCATTTTTTGATGCCTGTAGTCTGAGTTTAAGCATTTATAGTAATGTACTATTGCTTAATCTGAAACAGGCATTTGTTTGTGTTAATTAGAGTTAAATACTCAGACCTGAAGAGGAATTTAATTCTGATTAATCATCGAATTTGGGAAGGTTCTGTTCTTTTCTCTTATCGGCATTATGGCCGTGAATTTGCTTCTATGGTGATGTTAATATTACTTGAATTGTATTTTTATTTTTTTATTTTTACATAATTCTTATTATTACATTTCAAATATATATATATATATATATATATATATATACGAGACGATAACTGACGAACGAATGGACTGATTCGAACAAAATGTGGTACAAAAATCACAATCCGTAAACACTGGGAGCCTATTGTTTTTATACGCAATTGAATGTTCAGAAATTCTCTAAATTTTCGAATGAACTTTTGAAAAAATCGTCAAAAAATAAAAACCGCTGATAAAGTTACGCAAATAGCCATTTCTTATGTAATTTCTCATTAGAAAACGATTAACATAAATTTTAGAACGCTAACATGAACCGTTCTCGAGATATTGTACATTTTTCAAAAAATTATCAAAAAGTCATATAAAATAAAAAAAAAACATTTTCTAGTGAGAAACATGTTCACTTTTCATATGTGATATCATGCGATAAATTTAGTGGCATCATTCTCGTGGATCTAGAGCTCGTTCTATTCATGAAAAAATATTCTTTGAGTAATACTTTTGTATTTGAACTCCAATACTCATTTATCTGCTATAAGAATAAATTATTTCTCCTTCCATAACTCTTGGCGAGATTTCGGCGACGAATTTGGCGGAATTTCGTCAACTTGGAGACTTTTTAAAATGTTAACAAATCAAAGAAAATCTCTCCAAATGAATAAAAATGAAGCTAAATCATTAAAAATAACGAATATTTGACGAAAATTCAATATTTTGGAAAAAATATAAGTATATACTATAAGAATAACCTATTTTGTTTTTACTGTAAAAATAGTAAATACATTGCATTATAAAAGGAAAGTCATGTGCTGGCCATATCAGATTTTTTTAATTAAAGTCAAATTTAACAGAATGAAATAATGCGAGACAAACAGTTCATAAGTTCATAAGAGAAATTAGATTTAGCGTAGCCTGGCAGGCTGATGCTGAAAAATTATATCCAATTTGCATCAATACAAATATTTTATATTGAGTTAAATTTGAAGTAAGAAATTGGAAAAATAAAATCGTGTTTTGTGTCAATTATCATTTCAAAAGTGTTCGAAATGAATTCAACAGAACTTAAAATTTGTCCAAGCTTTATTATATTTATTTTTCGAAAGCAAAATAAATTATACATTTTGTTACACAAGCAAATAATTATATGCATATAAACAGATCAAGCATTAAAGATGTTTATGTTACCCTTAAGCAGTTGCAGAAAAATAACTCAGCAGTAAAGGAATATAATAGTCCATATAAGATATTGCATTGTGGTCAGAAATAAAGATAAGGTCATGGAATATCAAAATCTGGGACAGAAGTCCTCATTTCCTACCGAGAAGAAATCACCCGGAAAATCTACTTATTCGTCTGTTCAAGTAGAACTCCTTGGTATTCTGTATGTGATTATATTTCAATTATTTTTTAATCAATGGGAGTTAAGTAATAAATATATTTCTTTGAAGCGGATGCTGAACAGCGATTTTTAATTTCTCCTGCTACAGCTTTTCACAAAAATTTTTCGAAATTTTAGTATTCCGTGAAAAGAGAATAGGCAAGATTTTTTCATCAAAATATAAAAATCTAATACTGTGAATAAACGTATTTGATATTTAATGAAAGTGCATTTACTATATTTTAGAAGAGAGTACGAAACATTTTCCGTTATACATTTTTTCAGTCTAGTAGGTAGGTGATCGGATATGGCAGTTGCGTTCCTATAACTGACTTATTTTGCGTCTGTATGCAGCCACCAGCATAAAACAACTGATGTCCACTATGACAGCACTACAACTAGCAAGTTTCATTTCTGTCATTGAAGGTAATGAATATTTTATGCTTACGAGAATAACAATTACGAAACCGGTCAATGGATATTGCTATCGGAAATGGGGGCATCGGAGACGCCTCCTATAATTGGGTTCTGAAAATGTGAATTCTGAAAATCCGAATGTGTGACGAGAAGCAGTTAGCAGGATCAGATTTCTGACTGGTCATGACTGTCTCAGGGCTCATCTCCATCGAATAGGACTTGCTGCTTCCCCGGATTGTATTTTATGTGACCTAGTACAGACTATGTCTGGAAAACATTTGGACAATTGCTCTGAACTAGTGACTTTTAATTCAATTATTAAGAAGTACTGGAGCGCTAGCTCTCTGTCTAAAGGCCTATTGGTCAAACGACCGCCATTTACAACCGTTTTTGACATTCAAAACACATTTTATTTCACAAACGTGTTGGCCAATGGAAAATGGAGAGGACAGAAAAGAAAAGAAACGTCGGTTAAACAACTAAAGTGTGAGAAGATGGCAAGCACGTCAAAGTTAGGAATCTTTTTTAAAAAAATTGAAAAAAAGAGGCCGAAATACATAGGCTACAAATTAAGAGGGGATCTCTACAGAAATCTCAAATCCATCCCCAAATTAATGAAAATCGCGCTAAATGCGAAGTAATGGTTTGCTAATTTAGAATTCAGTGTGACGGACATACCTTTTACTTTTAAATAAATAATTTACGCAACTTGTTTGTCAAAAGTTTGGCCTTGAGCCCTGTTTATCGTCAAGGCATAAGCTAATTGGACAGGAAACTGGCGACAAAACAGTATAGATGTTAATGTCGCAGAATTCCTTTTCATTCTAAATGAATATTTGTTATACATATGATACAATTTGAAATGTAATTAATAACTTACCAAAAATCAAACTTCTTCAAAGCATGGGAAAATATACAGTTACGATTCTTTAAATGTATAGCATTGTAGTAAATTCATAATTGTTGAATTTTACAAACACACATTAAATTTTCGCAAGCATTGTTGTTATGAACAAATAAAACATTTCTCAATCATTATTGTCATGAACAATTACGTTTCATAGTTAACAAGAAAGATCAATCATGCTTAAAGCATTGATTATGAAACACTTTCCAACTTCAATGCAATTTTATTTAAAAAAGTCGAAAATGCAATACATTCCTCGGTAATATTTTAAAACTTATCACGATTCTACATTGATTTATTATATTTGAAAACTTAAACCTTCATTGAAAAAAATGAACTTCATTCAAAAGACGGCATTGAAATATAAATTGCGTCGTTTAAATATCTCTAAAATGCAATACATTCCACGGTAATATTTTTTAATCTATCATAATACTACGATAATTTATTATATTTGAAAACTTCATCGAAAACAACTGAAATTAATTCAAATGACGTCATAGAAAAAATAACACGCCTGGATCTCTCTATAAAAGCAGGATTTCATTCATAACTTTCTCCATTTCATTCATCACAATACTATAATAATTTATTTTATTTAAAAATTAAGACCATGGAGCTACAATTCATAAACTTTATGCTTAAAACTTCATCGAAAAATATCGTCCTTCTGTTTATAAAATCAATTAATATTTTATTCATATCAGCCATGCAGACTCCATGGACTGAATTATTTTGTGTTAAAGAAATACAGTAATTCTAATACAACTCATTCTACATATTTTGCTGTTTACATTTTACATAGGTGAAAAATAGGCTTAATTGTAGAAATAATCAAATTTGAATGAGAATTTAAACTCAAATATATTGTCAATGTGTTGTTTTAGTATGTAGATGCACAGAATTTAAGCAGAAATAAAGTAGTTTTAGGATGGATATAACACTCAATATGAATTAAAAAGAACTTTAAAAAATCACGAATTTGAAACAAGATGGATGCCATATCTCATTTTGAAGTGGGTCATGTGATCGTTTCATATCATGGTCACGTGATCGTTTCATATAAGATGTGTAATTATTATTTTAATTTTTATTTAAAAAACTACTGAATATATTTAGCTGAATTTTTTTTTATATATTTTATGGAACAATTTGACTATTACCCAAAATTTTCGAAGCAATTTGTGAATTTTAAATCCGCTTAAAAAATGTTAGAAAAATTAGGTCCCATAGGGCTCAATGTATTTCATTTTTTCAACCCGGTTTCAATCCAAAACTAATTGTGTGATATTATTCATTTATATTCCCATAGGTCCTACAGACCGTCTGAACAACATACTAAAATTTCATTTTGATTAAGTCATTTTTACGGCAGTTATCGTGCTAACGGACAGACAGACAGACAGACAGACAGACAGACAGAATGAACAAAGTCATAAACACTTTTCAACTTTGTTGTAAAGTGTTAAAAACGCTGTTGCCATTTCAAAAAAACAATTATTTAAATAAAGATCTGAAGTACCTGCATTTATGTATTTTGAATAGTTAAAAATCTAAATATTACTTATTTGAATTTTATGTACTTATTGTATGTTATGTGACCTATGACAGCCTATGTCTGGATAACATTTGGACAAGTACCCTGCACTAGTGACTTTTAATTCAACCATTGAGAAATACTGGAGAGCTAGCTCTCTGTCTAATGGCCTGTTGGCCAAACGATCGGTATTTGTAAACAACATTAATTTGGTGTAAATAGGAAGAAAAGAAAGATAAAAATACATAATCGTTGAAACAAATACGTGATCTAGAAAAAATAGGCTCAAACAGAAGACTTTTACGGTATATATCCAACGTAGGTGGGTTCCCTAGTTAAAATCACGATTTCAGTCCCTCTTTCACGGCTAAAATAAAAAATTCCAATCTCCATTAATGCCGTTGAATATCTGCAAATTATATTCTTTACAAGTATATCGAAACAGTAGTTTAAACAGTCAGTTCAAAATTTTTCTTGGATAAACTAGGTGCAAAAAATTAATCAAATTGAAATTTTTAGACAAACGAAGATTAAAAAAATATATAGTGCATATTCTTGTTCATAATCCATGATTTAGGAAAGATTTTATGCTATGTATTCTGATAGACATGTTGCTATATGAAAAATTCTACAATCAAGCCGCACAAAATTCAACTTTCCTTCGGAAAGGAAAATACGTTTTTCGTAAGCATTTTCTCATATTGTTATTGTAAGGTAACTGTTTGGTGTAAGGTAACTGTTTGGACGGTCAGTAAGTGTCGCCCAATTTAAACCGGAACCCACTGGAGGAGGCATCTACAGGGCCCGTACTCTCCTTCCCCTACCACCCACCTATCGGCTAACCACTGGGCTACCGCCCATGAAGGTCTTGGGCGGCAAACTCCCTGAGAGTCAAGTCTTTAGACACTAATGAAGATGTGAAAACGATCGTGAGTAACTGGCTATCATCACAGGCGGCACAGTTCTATGATGACGGTATCCAAAAACAGGTATATCATTCCGATATATGCTTAAAATGGCAAGGAAATTGTGTAGAAAAATATAGAATTGAATATAAATTCAGAAAGAAAATGCTTTTTTTTTTAAATAAATATACTTATTACTTATGTAGTTTTTATTCCAAAACGGACTTTACTTAAAATAATAACCCTCGTATGTTTCAATGCAGATTTTTTCCAAAACACAGTATGGCAAAGTTTTTGCCGCCAATGTTAGACTTTTATTGCTATCATAATTTGTTGATAATGAATCATCCGGAATTGGTTTGTACGACCCATAAGTGTATATTTCGTCAATAAATATCCAGTTGAGCTTTTTTACTTTCCACATATACATAATGTATAAGGAAAGTATTGTGACGGGGTCGAAAATTCGAATTCGAGTTTTCGACGGAAGAGCACGTTTCAAGCATCCCTGATCACGAATCAAACATATTTGAAGTGATGGCTGTGTGTGTGTTTGTGTGTGTGTGTGTCTGTGTGTGTGTGTGTGTGTGTGAAAGTATGTGCGTGTGTGTGGAAGTATGTGCGTGTGTGTGAAAGTATGTGTGTGTGTGTGTGTGTGTATGTGTATGTCAGTGAGTCAGTGGAGCCGATAACTGACGAACGAATGCACCGATTCGAACGAAATTTGGTACAAAAATCACAATCCGTTAACATTGGAAACCTATTGTTTTTATATGCAATCGAATGTTCAGAACCCCCTAAATTTTCGAGTGAAATTTTGAAAAGATCGTCAAAAAATCAGTTAAAAATAAAGTTACGCAAATAGATATTTCATATGTAATTCTTCATGAAAAAACGATTGACATAAATTTTAGAACGCTAACATGAACGTTTCTCGAGATATTGCACATTTTTCAAAAAAATTATCAAAAAGTTATATAAAATAAAAAAACATATTTTCTATTGAGAAACATGTTCACTTTTCATATGTAATACCATGCGATAAATTTGGTGACATCATTCTCGTGGATCTAGCTCGTTCCGTTCATGAAAAAAGATACTTTGACTAATACTTTTGGATTTGAACGCCTATACTCATTTATCTGCTGTAAGAATAAGTTATTTCTCCGCCCATAACGCTTGGCGAGATTTTAGCGACGAATTTGTCGGAATGTAGCAACTTGGCGACATTTTTAATTGTTGCCAAATTAGCAAAAATCTCGACAAATGAATAAAAATGACGAATAATTGTAAAAATTCAATATCTTGGAAAGAATATATCTACTATAAGAATAACATTTTCTTAACTGTAAAAGTAGTAAATTCATTGCATTATATAAGGAAAGCAATGCGTTGCCCGCATCAGATTTTTTTACCTATATGTTGTAAAGATAGTAAAGAGAAACTGTACCTCCAATCTTCTCTGTCGTGTTTTTCTAATGAAATCTGGATCGTACGGAGCAAAACTATGTTTTTGTCTCAACCTTAGTGACAGCCTGACGTATTCTTACAAGGAAAAAATGCAGCAGCTTATATGTTACTTTGTTTTTTCTTCGTTGGGATAAACACAAAATAACAGCATTTTCTTTTGCTGCGACATACAGGATATAAACGGTATTGCTGAACATTGCATTTGCTTCAAGACATACTTTCATAGACATATTTCAAGACATATTTTCCAGACATATTTCAAGACATACTGTTTTTTTTCTTCTGTAATTTTCAGTTTAAAGGGCATGTCATACTCTTATATATTAAATTATTACTTTCCTTATATACAATATAATGTATAAGGAGAGTATTGTGACAGGGTCGAAAATTCGAATTCGAGTTTTCGACGGAAGAGCACGTTTCAAGCATTCCTGATCACGAATCGAACATTTTTGAAGTGATGTCTGTGTGTGTGTGTGTGCGTGTGTGTGTGTGTGTGTGTGTGTGTGTGTGTGTGTGGTGTGTGTGTGTTTGTATGTGTGTGTGTGTGCGTGCGTGTGTGTGTCAGTGAGACTGTGGAGACGGTAACTGACGAACAAATGGACCGATTCGAGCGAAATTTGGCACAAAAATCACAATCCATAAATACTGGAAGGAAATTGCTTTTAAGCGTAATCGAACGTCCAGAACCCCCCTAAATTGTCGAGTGAAATTTTGAAAAAATCATCAAAAAATCAAAACTGTTAATAAAGTTAGGTGTATAGACATTTCTAATGTAATTTTTCCTTAGAAAACGATTGACATAAACTTTAGAACGCTAGCATGAACCGTTTTCAAGATATTGCACATTTTTAAAATTCATTTATCAAAAAATCCCTTAAATTAAAAAAATATATTAACTGTTGAGAAATCTGTTCACTTTCCATATGCAATATCATGCGATAAATTAGGTGATATTATTCTCATGGATCTAGCTCGTTCCATTCATGAGAAAATATGCTTTGAGTAATACTTTTGTATTTGAACGCCAATAGTTATTTATCTTCTATAAGAATAACTTATTTCTCCGTCCATAACGCTTGGCGAGATTTTGGCGCCGAATTTGGCGGAATGTCGCCAACTTGGCGACATTTTTAAATGTTACCAAATTAACGGAACTCTCGCCAAATGGATAAAAATGACACTAAATCGGTGAAAATGACGACTAATTGACGAACATTCAATTTCTTGGAAAGAATATGAATAGCTACTATATGAAAAACCAAATTTTTTATTGTAAAAATAGTAAATTTATTGCATTATATAAGGAATGTCATGTGTTGCCCACATCAGATTTTTTGTTTGTCTTATCTGCTACTTTTCTTCGTGATATGTTTAATGTTAACAGCTTACAGAACAGAAGAGATTTCATTTTATTTTCATTCTTCAGAAATCTGATCAATAACAAAATTGATTGCTCCCCTGTCTTGGTTGGGATCGGGTTTCATGTTCCCCAGTATTCAACCAGAAACATGGGTTTATTTGCTGAAGGGAGTTTTAGTACGAATATTAGTTCTTATTGTCGATAATTAATTTTTGTAAACTATACAACAGCTTCCTTTATAATTTTGATGTTTCTATTCATCGGAATAGGCTTTTAAAAATCATTTGTTCTAAATATTTATTATTCATTTGCTGGTGCTTTCGAAAATCATTTGTTGTCAATAGCATTTAATGTATTTTATTACATTTTAATCTGTATATTTTGTATTGTATTTTATCATGTAAACTGTTATAGGGGCTTTGTCCTGTAGCTTGTATTCTTTTAAAATAAATGAAATAAATAATAATAATATTTTTATTGCAAAATTAAAGCTGAAAAAAATTCAATTATCACAAAATCAAAAATTTTAAATTATTAAATGCATTGTTTCCAAGCTATTATACAATGTATGAAATACATATATAATATTAATTTTTCAGTAATAATTATTAACGTATTTACTTTTGCCGAAATTGCGTAAAAACATTCATTAATCAATATTCATTTTGTTATTTCTTGATTATTGCAAGAGTAGAATTTCATCCAGTGATTGCTCACGAAGAAAAAATTTATATAGAAAATAGAATACAGTTAGGGCAAATGTTCTAAAATAAATTTAGATAAAATTTCATTTTAAAATTTTTAATTTTTTTTTAAATCTCTGAATTTAAATTTAAACTTCAGATGGTCATACACTGCAACAAATCAGATTTTCAAGCTTTAGTTGCAAGTTGAAAAAATATAAAAATATATTATAGGAAATGCATATTATAAGAAACTCATATTATAAGAAATTCAAGTAAATTCATTTTATTTTGTAAAGCATACCAGTGTGTATATATGATCAAATGTAAAACTTGTGATTTAACTTATGTAGGTCAGACAAAAAATCCTCTGAATCTAAGAATAAATCTTCACCGTAACCAAATTCAGAGAAATTCAGCCATTAATCAGGAATACCATCTTCTATACTCTCACTTTCAATCTCATTCTTTTAATAATATATAAATTACAATCTTAGACTTTGCAGTAACATTGGAAGAACGCATCTGGTGGGAAAATATGCACATACTACAATGTAATTCAATATATCCATATGGATTAAATTCACTGATGTTTAACAGGTTATATAATAATGAATATTACTATAATACTTCTAATACAGCTATAGTAGAAACAAGCACTAACAAAAAACGTAGAAGATGGTTCAGAAGTAAAAAAAGAAGAAAGAAACAATATTTTAACGATCGCAAGGAATCTTTCATCAATTTTATGCAACAAGTTTATCAATTTGAAGTACATAACATTACGGTTATTAAATTATATGTTTTGAACATACGAAAAAAATATTTGCAACAGATGTGGAATATCTGGTCTAAACAAGTAAAAATATGGTCTACAAACGAACTGAACTCATACCAGAAACTTAACTTGGCTACCATGAGTGACTGGATCAAAAAACGATCCACCTTTTTAAACATGAAATTGAAGGACTCACAGCTCGAAGATAAAAGTGATTTGGTATATCTGTCGATCTTATTTCAAAATGAAACTTTCAATTGCATCCCATTTGGAAAGATATTGAAAACACATCAACAGCATCTTCCTATAACTGATATAAATATTAGAACAACTTTCAGTTGCGAAATTCCATTAGGAAGAAAAATTTACAATTGTAACTATTTAAGTAAAAACCTTTTGACGGGAAATAATGTAATATGTAATTGTAACACCAATCCTTATAAAGATCCTGTTATGGGTCGTATAATTACAGGTAAACTTGAAGTAATCAATAATAATGCCTTAATAAGAGCTTTCAAAATAGGCACAAAATACCGTAATCCACATCAAGAAAATCCTCTTGATACTTTTACAAAGAATATAGAGGCATTTATATATAAGATGTCTATAAAATTCAGCATCCCAGATTTTACATTCAACAAATGGAGATCCAAAGTATTGAATGATTTTGAGTATTATTACAAAAAGTATTATACTTATCAAACGGGATGTAAACTGGATATAAAGAATCTAAGGTTATTGCAAGAACTATATATAATAACTTACACCGATAAAGTACCTGGTAATTATGCATTTACTTGCAAATACCCTTATATAAAAACCCTTACGGCAAATTATGAAAATCAAACTTTATACAGCAGGATAACTATGGCACACCAAGTGATTAATAACAGAATCAAAGCCTTATATCTTAAGGCAGGAATTAAGTATACAGAAAGAATAAAATACCCATATTTAATAAATATACCCAAGCTTCATAAAACTCCAAAAAGCTTCAGACCAGTAACAGTTGGATTCAAAACTTACCTCACTAAAGCTAACAAATTGCTTCTCGCAATATTAAAACCTATATTAAAGATAGTTAAAGATCGGGGATCTTATATTGTTGGGAACAGCTACGAGGTCATAGAGATCTTGAGGAATCATCAAACAAAATTACTTTTCAGAAACTATGATTTTCAAGAACTATTTAACAATATTGAACTCAAAGTATTATACCGAATACTGAACTTGTTGTACGGGGAATTTGAAATGCAAAAATATATAGAAATCAACAAATATAGATCTCTGATTAAGATTGTTATAGAGGAAAACTACCTATATAACGGACTGAATTTCTATAAGCAAATCAAAGGCATCCCCATGGGTGAGGGATGCTCGTCAATTTTAGCAGACATCTACCTTGATCATTTTGAAAAAATGTCCCATATTAACAATGAAATAATTTACATATGTTACGTTGATGATTTGTTAATAGGTTATGAAAACGAAAGTTTTCAAATGAATTTTGAATTTTATCACTCAAATTTAATATTGGAAGAAAATCCACCAACCCAGAATAATGTCGTAAATTTTCTAGATCTCAGTATTGATTTTAGCTATAATATACTGTCATTCTATATATATGATAAAAGAATAACTTATAATATTGGTGCAACTGGAGTCATACATTAGACATCTAATTTACACTTGAATATATTTAAAAATGTAATTATTGGTGGTCTAGCGAGAACAAAAAGAATTATAAGCAGTGACGTCACCAGGTTGGAAAGTGACAGAAAATTCTTACTACAGGCATTCAAAGAGATCCAATGCAATTTATGATCCATTACTTCAAAAATTTCTACGGAAAATATGAAAAATATGGGTTGAGTTTGAGTGAATATTTGAGGTCATTATGAACATTGATTATACGTCTTTGAGAGTAATGACATCACAAACATCTAAACTGCTGAATATGATTATTTTGATGTTATAAAGAGGAAGCATAGGCATGAACTTAGCTGTCTCTGAGGCTTGGACCAATACATTTTAATATCACTTTCCTTTATAAAAGGTCTTGTGATACTTTTGATTATCACTCCCTATAATTTTGATTATCACGAGGTTGGCTACAGTCAGTGCTGGCGTCCAGGAGTGCAGTGCCGCGGCATTTAAGACATGCATGTTGATAACTGGGGAGTAAGGTCACTACCCCTTACCGCCATTGTGTAAGCACTTTACGTTGCCTTCTTTCTTCATTTGTATTTCCATTTATATTTTTATATATTAAACCTTTATATATTTTAGTGTTTCATGCTTCTGTGCGCAAGTACAATAAAATTCATTTCAATATTTTCTTTAGAAATCTATCTTTTATATTTACATATATATATATATATATATATATATATATATATATATATATATATATATATATATATATATATATATATATATATATATATATATATATATATATATATATATATATATATATATATATATATATATATATATATATATATATATATATTATATATATATATATATATTATATATATATATATGTATATATACATATAAATATATATATATATATATATATATATATATATATTATATATATATATATGTATATATACATATATATATATATATATATATATATATATATATATATATATATATATATATATATATATATATATATATATATATGTAATATATAATATATAATATATATAATATATATATATATATATTATATATATATATATATGTATATATACATATATATATATATATATATATATATATATATATATATATTATATATATATATATATATATATTATATATATATATATATATATATTATATATATATATATATGTATATATACATATATATATGAGAGAGAGAGAGAGTGGGGGAAAAAAAAAAAAAAAAAAAAAATATATATATATATATATATATATATATATATGTTTGTATGTTATATATAATTATTTATTAATTATATAAATAAATAAAAATGAAAAATAATAAACCAAGTCAAAAACATTAGAAAAATCAAAAAATCGGAAAATAAGATGCATTAACATTAATGTTTTGAATTTTATTTTCGCAGAAAAATGTAACTTTTGTCAGTATTGAAACTACGTTTTGTGCGCCCTTATAATGGTGTATAGTGGCATTCTCGATTATCCAGTTTTCCTATGAATTCTTGTTTAGTAGGAATTTTCATCTTTGATTCATATTCATATTCAGTTCTGCATGTTTGGGAAGTTGTATTCTGAATTGCTTGTCCAGTCTTCTGCTTAGACTCACTGGACGGGTTTGGGAGTATTTCCGTGAACGTTCGTACTGCCTCCCTGGTAGAATTTCGACTTGTTCATTCCGGTGCTTCTAGATTAAGTTGTTGAGGTTGATCGTGTATACACGTGGTCGAAGAGGAATGATTCATGCCGCATGGTAATACAATTTTCTTAATGTATCCTTTTTTCATTTTTTGATGCCTGTAGTCTGAGTTTAAGCATTTATAGTAATGTACTATTGCTTAATCTGAAACAGGCATTTGTTTGTGTTAATTAGAGTTAAATACTCAGACCTGAAGAGGAATTTAATTCTGATTAATCATCGAATTTGGGAAGGTTCTGTTCTTTTCTCTTATCGGCATTATGGCCGTGAATTTGCTTCTATGGTGATGTTAATATTACTTGAATTGTATTTTTATTTTTTTATTTTTACATAATTCTTATTATTACATTTCAAATATATATATATATATATATATATATATATATATTTTATATATATATTTTATTATGCTACTAGGCAGCAAAAATGCATATCATTAATTTTTTTCACTACTGAAAATTTTAATTTTCAGAAAACTAAAAAAATGCCCCAGCCCCCTACAGTAAATATACAGGCTGACGCAACCGCCGTTTTGTCTCCGACCGGTCCAATCAGTTATCATCTATGCCTGTACTATTTCAATGGCGTGCGCATGTTACATGGCAGACATTTGATAAGGTAATTTTGCTTAATAGGTGCTTCTATTTTAAAAAAAAATTGTATCAATCATTCAAGAACGTGATCAAGAATGCTTTGACATTCTCAAAACCTCGGTAAAAGGATGAAGTAAACCTCTCTTTGCTATATACAGCCATCGCTTCAACTTAGAGTCGAGATTCCGATGTTTCGCGAGCCTGTATATTTACCACCGCCTCCTTTAGACACTGCCTGTTTGTTCAGTTAGCCGTCTCTCCATAGTAAACGGTGTTTTGCTAAGGGACAATGTTCTGCGGTAGATGGCGCTACGTCGGTTAAATACAGTAATACAGCTTAATATTGAAAAGGAATTTAAAAGTGCTTGAAATAGGATTTAATATTTAATTTACAAACATGATATATGCGAAAGGAAAGGTATAAAAACGCGAGGGCATAGTGAAACTAGGTGGACGACGTTTTTTATTGGTTACACAAAAAAATTATTTTTATGATCTAATTTTTTTTTTAAATTTAGTTTTATGATTTTTCTTTCCTTACAATTCTTTTGATAATAATTTCTTTATGAGAAAAAAAATTCCAAACACCGCAAGCCAGGGGACTTGAAGAAACAATTATAATCCATATAATATCTCATAAACGCACTTTGTAATTAAAGAAAAAAATACTTACTTGAAATTAAAGGGCTTCTTACATTTAACAAAACCACAACAAATTAAAATTTTACATGCATTTAATATGTGAGTCCTTCATCAAAAATTTATATATAAGTTAAATTATAAAAATCATAGAAAAATGACTTCAGATAATAAATTTGTAATAAAGTGAAAAATTATTCTTTAATGAATTTTCTTGTTTTTATATGAAGAAATTTATTTTTCCAAATCATTTTTCAATGAATTTTCTATTTTAATTTTGAATCATGGATATACACTGCATGAAATACATATGCAATATTTCAGTTTGTTGTGTAACTGCTAAGTGTTCTAAGTTCTTTTATTTCCTGCAGAAAGTGTTTTTCTATGTAAAGTACATTAAGAGCGGTAGAGCAAAATGTGTAATTTTCCTATTGAAATGCATATAATTATACTTAGCTTTAGGACATGAGTATAGATTATGTATGACCCTCCCCCTTCCCAGAGATGCAAAATATGTAGGAATGTGGAAACGAGGTTCTCAGGAAATCGAAGCAATCATGGGGAAATTTATACTGAAGATACCATATGTAAACAACTTATGTAAAGGAAGAAACAGATATGCTAAATAAACTATTATTATCAGATATTTCCATTCAAGTACAATCATTTTACATGTTATTTATTTTTTTCTTGTCTACCGTTTATTATATCTATATATAGTGTGAGGGATACAGGTGAAAATCGTGAGATTTAAGCACCAGACCCCCCCCCCCCCGGAAAAAAGATAAAAAAATTACTAATAAATCCTTTTTATAGAAAATCTATAATTTTTGACAATTTTTTTCAATAAAATGAAACAAATTCATAATAAAATAAAATACGCATACCTTAATTTTCCCTTGATACACATAACTTTGATTTCAATATAAAAATATATAAAAGAACACCCCATGATAAAATAAAATCAGTAATAAAATTAACTTTAAAATCAAATTAACAATAAACTTAAGGATAAAATCCAATGATAAAAGTAGAAAAAACAACAAATAAAAATTTAAATTTCAAGGTTATTCTACCGTAAACCAATTTAAACATATGGATAAACTGCAAAAAACATTCAACGCAAGGGGCGCCCTCACGCGGTACAATGTTGTTGTTGAAACCCAGACCGTCCGACCTACTAGAAAGGTGTAAGGTAACACGCGGTACAATGTTGTTGTTGAGACCCAGACCGTCCGACCTACCAGAATGGTGTAAGGTAACTGTATGGACGGCCGGGAAGTGCCACCCAATTTAGACCGGAACCCAGTGGAGGAGGCATCCACAGGGACCGTACCCTCCTTCCCCTACCACCAACCTCTCGGAAGGACTTACGGACCCACATGTTTAACGTGATCGTACTCCGCATGAACACGGCGGCATTTGTGGTAGCGTGCAAATCTAGCGCGCAAACCACGGGGATACCGCACCCGAGATGGCCAACAGCACGCGGTGTTCCGAGGTGGTCACCCACCAAGTACTAACCGCGCCCGATGCTGCTTGACTTCGGTGATCTAACGAGAACCGGTGTTATCAGCACGGTACGGCCGTTGGCCCCGCGGTACAATGTTGAAGACCCAGACCGTCCGACTCGTCCAGAGGACTAAGAGCAACTATTTGGACGGACGGCCGCGGTACAATGTTGTTGTTGTTGAAACCCAGACCGTCCGACCTACCAGAAAGGTGTAAGGTAACTGTTTGGACGGTCGGGAAGTGCCACCCAATTTAGACCGGAACCCAGTGGGGGAGGCATCCACAGGGACCGTACCCTCCTTCCCCTGCCACCAACCTCTCGGAAGGACTTTCGGACCCACATGTTTAACGTGATCGTACTCCGCATGAACACGGCGGCAGTTTTGGCAGTGGCTGGAATCGAACCCGGGCCTACCGAGTGCAACTCCAGCGCGCTAACCAATGGGCTACCGCGCCCTGGCCGCGGTACAATGTGTCATAACACAAAATCAGCGCCAGCAACTTAGTGAACAGACAGCGTCTAAAGGAGGTGCTGATATTAACATGACCCTTAGCCTACAGGAATAGCCCGATGACTTCCACATTGCTGAAAGAACTTGTCTTCAAGAGATAATAAATTATAAAAGTAGTAGTTAAATTGCGGTGATTGGGTAATTAATCCAGGAATACAAATACATTTATCAATTATACTTAACGGTTTAAGTTTTTTACTCATTCTACATACATCATATTTTATCGGTGTTTTTGCTTTCAGTTTAGGTTTTAGCAGGATTTCCCTTTCCGGGTGACCTCGTAGAACAAGAAAATGCTGTTTTTCTTTATGGCAAAACAGTTGCTGAGACTCTGAAAATTTATATTTGAGTGTCTAAAATATCTCTAGTGATAAAAGGTATTCAGTTGTCGAAGCCCTTGGGATACGATTTAGGTATTAGCCCTCTCAATTCACCATTCGATATTCTTAAATTGTGTGATACAGGATACATTGATGCAGTTTTGATATTTATACCATATGTACAACGAAACAAACCGCAGACTCGTAGGCTCCATTTTATGACAGTTTTTGAGACCCAGACCGTCCGACCTACCAGAAAGGTGTAAGGTATCAGTTTGGCTGGCTGGGAAGTGCCACCCAATTTAGACCGGAACCCAGTGAGGGAGGCATCCACAGGGACCGTACCCTCATCCCCTTACCACCAACCTCTCGGAAGGACTTACGGACCCACATGTTTAACGTGATCGTACTCCGCGTGAACACGGCGGCAGTTTTGGCAGAGGCGGGAATCGAAGCCGAAATTATGTGAGAGAATTGAAGATATACTCTACAGAGCGGTAGTAACAGTCCAAGAGTGTACTTCATAGTCAATTGAAGGGTAGGCATGTCCAAATACTGTATTCATTATAATTGCAGTTCGGAATACCCAAGAGTGCATTCAAAAGCAAAATAATGTGTAGTGATTATAATGAAATTTGATAATGTTTGTGTAAAGAGAAAACTGACCTCCAAATGTCAGAAAAAATAACGGCTAATATTACAAGCATGATAAGCAATAGAAAAACAAACAGAGGTATGTGCAAATCTGTATATACATTGTGTAAGATATATGATTTTGGGCATAATATAAAATCCTGGTCTCATATGTGCATTTTCTCCTCCTTAAGAGTGTATATAAAATTAATGTATGTTTAATCGTAATCATCGTTCGTTACTAATTCCCCGTGGTGAAGGGGCGCCTACGTACCACGTCCACAAGGACCCCCCAGGGTGTCCCATGGCGAAGGGGAGGAGATTTGCAGCTTCACTTTTATAGAGACTCCCCGGAGGGCGGAAGTCTGACTTGGCATCGACATGACAACATCCATGCCCGCTGGCGGGGTTCGAACCCGCAACCTGGCAATCCAGCGACCAGACGGAAACGCATGCCCCTGACCGCTCGACCACCGGATCGGCAATCGTAATCATAATATGCATAATAAATAATGTTCATTTTAAAAGTCAAAATGATGGAATTCAATGTGTAGTATGCTAATTAATGATTATATTTTAGGAACTCTTACAAAGAAATAATGGTGGGTTATTGCTGCCAAGATATTTTAATGTACGAATATATGGTTCATGATCACGAATAAATAAGAGTAATAGTTCAATTCAAAGATTTATGATATTGAAAAGGTAAAACAACTTGATGTTTCTTTTCAAATGTGCACCACAATTTGTGGCTGCACTTTTAATGTGTGTGAGATCGAGCCAGTTCCCATTGGCTGACTTTCAAAGAACGGCAGATTTCTATGGGATTTTTACGTTTGTCTTAACCTTCTCCTTGATTTGTTCTATTTTTATAAATTCATTAATTTGACATAACTTATGCCTTTTTAATTATTTCATGAATTATGATTTCTTTGTTTCTCCAAGCACCACAATATCATCGATTTCTAATCTATAAAACGTCAGAATAATAGTCACTTAAAATAGTTAATGAAAAAATTCCTTTTCACTTTAAGTTTATTTAATGATTCTTATTTTATTTATTAAGTCCATCGTTAGAGGAATTTGAGTAACAGTAATATTATAATAAAACGTTTACCTAAAATATTCCGTATTTTGTTCGCGAATTTATAACTTAAATATGTATAAAATATAAATTAAGTTACATGCTTCATGTTCAAACAATAATAGAAATATTTATGAACAAAATAAAAACATTACTCAAAACTCAGCAGACCTTTTGAACCAATGTGCACCACAATCACATCTAATAAACAACAATGAATTGATTAACTTATTTTCTTAACAAAGCCACACATTTAGGAACAAGCAATTTTATTTGAAAAACATTCTGCAATTTATTTTATCCATATTCCGGGAATCGAATACATCTAACTGGGGAAAACAACATTCTTACGCAGGCACGATATAAAGCAAATTCCATTAAATAAAATCATGACACAGAAAATTGTGTCTGGCAATGAAATGCAATTTTGACTGGCTATTAACTTACCGCTGTTTGTGAAAGCAATTGCTTTTAATGGCAGGTGCCACCTTTAAATGTAACTTTGAACACCAGAGAGTTCCATAATGATCCTATAATGCAATAACAGCATTAACGTATTGTGTTACAGTCGCAGCTTGATAGTTCTCGGTCGTTGTTTTGGCGTTAAATGATGCTTTAAAAGCATTTAAAGAAATGTTGTAATAATTATAATTATAAAGGATGGCTGTACGTCTGGATTTAAACGTTATGATATTGCTGGAGGTATGAAACTTAAAAATATAGTCTTAAAGAAAATATTATAATTCAATTATAGAAAAATAAGAAACGTCCCTTTCTTTGTCCGAGATCTGGAAATATTTATTAAAAGTTCGTTACAGTGAAACTCACTCTATATTTGATTATATGTATGTGTGAAACCAGAAATTGATCTCACACTGGTGAGACAGCTTTATGCCATTTATTTATTATGGTCAAAAACGGCAAACAATACTGACAGTCTGTATGGCGCCGAGTATTAAAACCCGTGAACCTAAAGGTCAGAAAACCATAAATTTAGGGGCGTCATGACAGAGGAAACCGAGCTGGCCCTTACGAGGATGTGGAATGGTTCCATTGGTTAAATAAGTAACCAATGGGAAAAGGAGCTTGTTGCGTCACATTGAACTCAACAAATGAAAGCAAGGGGGAAATGACATCCCCGAAAAAGGAGGAAACCACAACCTGTGACCGAAAAAGAAGGACTAGTGGAAAAAATACACTGGTGATGACTTAAGAACGTGGAGAGATTTCCTAATATGACTTAATAACGACTGGTTGGATACTGGTAAATATTCGTGCGACATGATGACTTGTGCAGATACTTAATCATAATTTATGAAGAGAACAGCCTAAGAGCATGAGATAAGTGGAGTGTTTGAGTCAGCAGTGGTCGACGAAGATACGAGTGGACGCATTGCACTACGAGTTAATGCGAGTAACTATATACGAGATTAACCACGTGCTGCTAACAAGGCCCAAATTGAAGGTATGTGTTCCTCAAATATCCACAGGTTATTAAATACGTTAGGTGTGTTAAAGAAATACAGCAATTCTAATACAACTCATTCTACATATTTTGCTGTTTACATTTTACATAAGTGAAAAATAGGCTTCGTTGTAGAAATAATCAAATTTGGATAATCATTTAAACTCAAATATATTGTATTTGCGTTGTTTCAGTATGTAGATGCACAGAATTTAAGCAAAAATAAAGTAGTTTTAGGACGGATACAACACTCAATATGAATTAAAAAGAACTTAAAAAAATCACGATTTTGAAACAAGATGGATGCCATATATCATTTTGAAGTAGGTCATGTGATCTTTTGATTTCATGGTCACGTGATCGTTTCATATAAGAGGTGTAATTATTATTTTAATTTTTGTTTAAAAAACCACTGACTATATTTCGCTGAATTTTTCTTTTATATATTTTATGGTACAATTTGAATATTACCTAAAATTTTCGAAGCAATTTGTGAATTTTAAATCCGCTTAAAAAATGTTTGAAAAATTAAGTCCCATAGGGCTCAATGTATTTCATTTTTCAACCGGGGTTCAATCCAAAACTAATTGGGTGATATTATTCATTTATATTCCCATAGGTGCTACGGACCGCCTGAACAACATACTAAAATTTCATTTTGATAAAGTCATTTTTACGGCAGTTATCGTGCTAACGGACAGACAGACAGACAGATAGACAGACAGGCAGAAAGACAGACAGGATCAACAAAGTCATAAACACTTTACAACTTTGTTGTAAAGTGTTAAAAATGATAAAGCAACTGGAGTTGTTTGTAGAAAATAAATGTTTTTGCACACATAGTCTTTTAATTTGATAAGTGGTTTGTACTTTTATGCCACAATTCAATTAGACAAATTTCGATATACAATGAAAAAGTTTTTAGAAATAATACAGAGATAATTCTCTTCAAGATAACTGATTTCAAACGTATAAGTATCACGTTTAAAAGAAATTTAACATGTTAAGCACATAAAATGTATCTACTTTTATTGTCTGGATTTGAAAACAAAAAAATCTGATGTGGGCAATACATGACTTTCCTTATATGATGTAATGAATTTACTACTTTTACAGTAAAAAAATCGGTTTTTCTTATAGTAGATATTTATATTCTTTCCAAGATATTGAATTTTCGACAGTTAGTCGTCATTTTCATAGATTTAGCGTCATTTTTATCTAGGTTGCGAGATTTTCGTTAATATGGCAACATTTCGAAAAGTTGTCAAGTTGGCGACATTCCGCCAAATTCGTCACCAAAATCTCGCTAAGCGTTATCGACGGAGAAATAAGTTATTCTTATAGCAGATAAATGACTATTGGCGTTCAAATACAAAAGTATTACTCAAATTATATTTTGTCATGAATGGAACGAGCTAGATCCGCGAGAATGATGTCACCGAATTTATAACATGATATTACATATGAAAAGCGAACATGTTTCTCAACAGTTAATATTTTTTTTAATGTATGGGATTTTTTGATAAATTCATTTGAAAAATGTGCAATATGTCGAGAACGGTTCATGCTAGCGTTCTAAAGTTTACGTCAATCGTTTTCTAAGGAAAAAGTTACATAAGAGATGTCTATTTGCGTAACTTTAAAGGTTTTGATTTTTTGATGATTTTTTCAAAATTAAACTCGAAAATATAGGTGGGTTCTGAACATTTTATTACGTTTAAAAACAATATTCTTCCGGTATTCACGGATTGAGATTTTTGTACCAAAATTCCATTCGAATCGCTCCATTCGTTCGTGAGATATCGTCTCCACAGACTCACTGACACACACACACACACACTCACAGACATCACTTCAAAAATGTTTGATTCGTGATCAGGGATGCTTGAAACGTGCTCCCCCGTCGAAAACTCGAATTCGAATTTTTGACCCCGTCACAATACTTTTCTTATAGATTATGTAGATAAGGAAAGTAATAATACACCAAAGTTTATTGAGAGTCAAATTCATTTTAGAAAGCAACACAAGATGGTGCAAGATGTGGACAAGATGATGAAAGATTATTTCATTAACCCGGCTGATAATTCAAATGAGACGCGTTAAAACCTATTTCAGCTGCAAATTAGAATTTTAGGTCCCCTTCTACAAACACTTGAACACAAATGAAATTATTAATTTCAGTTGAAACTTTAATAACTGGAGGAGAAGTGTTTTCCCCCTTTCCCTTTCGTACAGAGCAGAAATGGAATGTAGATTAATTTCAGGATACGATTCAAGATGTTACGCATTCTATAACAGTGTTATGTCTCTTGAAATATCTCAACAGTTATGTTTCGCAAGTGCATAAACATTAATTTGTCTTTATAGTCACACAACTCGTTGATATAGAACGCTACAAATATGGATTCGTGTTCCCAGTAAGGAGATGGATGCTGATTGCAGCACTGGGAGCATGATTCCGGACATTAGAATGAGCTGTTTCTGTGACTATGAACTTGATCTGACTGATTTTTAGCTCATCTAGCATAAAAATCTGATGTGGGCAGCACATGACTTTCCCTGCAGATTTATATCTATGTTCTCTTTATTTTAATTAAATTTAATTCACTTTTAATTCAATTTTCATTCTCATTTGGTAACTGGACTTATTCTCAAAGTTGGCGTAGGGAAAATACGAAAAAACTAAAATATCTCGAGAACGGCTAGACCTAGTGTAATGGGGTTGATCTTATTCTTTTCTTCGTTAAAAATTACGTATAAAACTAGCATTCAAGAGATATATTTGAGCATACGTAGTTTTTTATTTTAGATTTTGACGATTTTTCCGGGCCATTTTGCAAAGAAAGGCAGGTTATTTTTTTCGAATCGTACCAAAATCTAATCAGCACCAGAGTAACCCACAAGCGACTTATTACCTGAATTTTGTGAAATTCGGTCCATTAGTTTTTCAGCTAGAGTGAATACAGGCAATTTTTGCGGGCCATTTCGCAAAAAAGGTCAGTTTTTTTTATTTCGAATCGTACTAAAAACTAATCAGCACCAGGGTCACACCCAAGTGACTTACTTAGCAAATTTTATTAAGCTCGGCCTATTAGTTGAGTTAGAGTGGATACATACATTGCACAGACACACAGACAGACACACAGATAGACAAACACACAGACACACAGACAGACACACAGATAGACAAACACACAGACACACACACAGACGTCAGGTTAAAAATAGTTTTTTCGTATTCTAGATGTCCCAAAACGGTCTCAAGCAAAACTCGAGTTGCGATTTTCGGCATGATTCCAATACTTTCCCTATACATTGCCATGTACTGCAGGGAAAGTAATAAAATATGTCAGTGTTTGTGCGTTTGTCTATCTCCCTGTGTCGTCTGTAGCGAAATATCGGGCCTACGAACTTAAGAGAAATTCGGAACAATGGCAACCGCTATCCTCGTAGAGATTTTGAAGAAATTCAAATTACTTTAAAAGTCGCGAAATTAAGAGTTGAAATTCGGCCGAAATTTCGTCATTTTCGAAAAATAAAATTTTTCGATAAAATTGTCGATAAAATTTATCGAGCAGACGATTTTCCGAGCTTAAGAGATATGAACTGCGATCAACACACGAGAGAGACATTTGTCATGACAGAAACTGTGGTTTAGAATGACAAATCATAACTTTCTGAATTTTAGATATATTATGTTTTTAAATCTACGATTATGTTGTCCATTCTAAGCATTTGGTGAAAAATTCTCTTGAGTGCATAAACATTTGAAGTTAGCTTTTAAAATTTTAATTTTGTTTCCCTGACTAAAAGTTACTTTTTCTGTTTCGAAAAGTGCATCACATCCGCTGACATACTGATAAATGTAAGAATCTGATGTGGGCAGCACATGACTTCCCTGCAGACTTATATCCAAGTTCTCTTTATTTTAATTGCATTTAATTCACTTTCAATTAAATTTTCGTTCTCATTTGGTAACTGGACTTATTTTCAAAGATGACTTAGAGAAAATACGAAAAAACTAAAATATCTCGAGAACGGCTAGTCCTAGTGTAATGGCGTTGGTCTTATTCTTTTCATCATTAAAAATTACGTATAAAACAAGCATTTAATGGATATATTTGAGCATACGTAGTTTTTTTAGATTTCTACGATTTTGAGGGCCATTTTGCAAAAAAAATACAGGTTATTTTTTTTAATCGTATCTAATCAGCGCCAAGGTAGCCCACAAGGGACTTATCTACCGAGTTTTGTGAAATTCGGTCCATTAGTTTTTCAGCTAGAGTGGATACAGGCTTTTGCAGACCATTTCGCAAAAATAGGCGGGTTCTTTTATCTCGAATCGTACCCAAAACTAATCAGCACCAGATTCGCCCACAAGTGACTTACCTACCAAATATTATGAAATTCTGTCAATTAGTTTTTTAGTTAGAGTGGATACAAAATCTGCACAGACCGACAGACACACAGACAGACAGACAGACATACAGACACACACACAGACGTCACGCTAAAAATGTTTTTTTCGAATTCTAGAGGTCTCGAAACGCGTAGATCCGTCGAAAACTCGAGTTGCGATTTTCGGCATGGTTTCGATACTTTCCCTATACATTACCATGTATTGCAGGGAAAGTAAAAATTCTGACTCATATAAAAATATGTAATGTTCAGTGCTTCAACCTTTTGGTTTGTTATGTTTTTTGGCTTTCGAGGTTGATATGGTTGAGGAATTGGGATTTATTTAATTGATTATTTTTTTATTTGATTATTCCATGTGATGCCCATGCTAAAGAAACACTCGGGATTACTTCTTTGTTCATTCTCAACACGTGGCCTGTGGGCCTCCATCTTCTGATTTTTATTTTCTCACATTACTATGATTTTTGTTTCATTTAAAAGCTATTTGTTTGTAATGGTATTTGGACAAAAAATTCTCATTATGATATTAAGGCACTTTTTACAAAAAGTATTTAATTTACTAATCTGTGTCATTGTAAGCAGACAGTCTTTCAGGTTATTTTGACCAGGGTGAATTTCAGCCGGGAGGGGGGGGGGGGCAATTTGCCCTATATAAATATGTCTGAATGCTGTCACATAAATAGATACTAAGCTTATGTATTATCGCTCTCCCCCCGGACGTATGCCTGAAAGAAACACGTCTCAAATCCACACAGAAGAATTCCACGAACAAGAGATTTACATAAATTTTGACTTTTAAAGTCATATTTGCTGCTCTGCAAGTTTGTTGAGATTTTTAATACAGCTATGAGCTTCGTAACTCTTTGCGTAATATTTTCATCAGTACCACCCTGTTTTCTTAAAGTAGCATGGAGACATGAAAAAGTGCCTAAAACAATTGTAGTCGCCTAATTATCTTATGTCTGCTACAAGGACGTGTGCATAAATGTGTGTTCTGATAAGCGACAGTTATTTTTATCGTATTAGTACGTTATTATTACGTATTAGTACGTATTATTTTTGTCGTACTAGTACGACAAGATATTTACTCGATTTTAAGCACCGTCGTTTTCATTATACGTACATAGTAACTCTTAAAGATGCCAGAGTAAACAAAATTTCGTGCTAAAAATGCTTTTGACTATTCTTAAATACTTCAGCTGTATCTAATTTTAAATATGTTGCATAATTCATTCTTCAGCACATCTAGTTTGGAAGGAGTTCGTTTTGGGCTAGAAAATCTGTATAGGTTTACCTTTCGTTGAAGATAATACCTTATTTGTTTAAAAGAATTCATTCTTGGCATTTCCATTCCACCAGGACAGCAGAGACAAGGATTTTTCTCTTTCAACATAAAATTCCATGTCTTTGCTGTACTCAACAGAAAATCCCATGTCTTTGCTACACTCGACACAATCCCATGTATTTGTACTCAACATAATATCCCATGGCTTTGCTGTACTCTACATAATATCCCACGTCTCTGCTGTGCTTGAAATAAAAATCAATGTCTTTGTTATGTTTGACATAAAATCCCATGTCTTTGTTGTACTCAACATAAAATCCCATGTCTTCGTTGTACTCAACATAAAATTCCATGTCTTTGCTGTATTGGGCATAAAATCCCATATTTCCTTTGCACTCGACATAAACTCATATGTCTTTGCTGTACTCGGCATACAATCTCATGTCTTTGTTGTACACGACATAAAATTCTATCCTTGCTGTACTCAACATGAAATCCCATGTATTTGCTGTACTCGATATAAAATTCCATGTCTTTGATGCACGCGACATAAAATCCTGTCTTTGCTGTACTCGACATAAAACCCCATATCTGTGCTGTACTCGACATAAAATTGCATGTCTTTTGCTTTATTCGATGTAAAACCCCATGTCTTTGCTGCATACGACATAAAATCCAATGTATTTGCTGTACTAGACATAATGAAATCCTATGGCTTTGCTGTACTCGACATAAAATCCCATGTCTTTATTGCATTCGACATAAAATCCCATGTCTTTGTACTCGATATAAAATACCATGTCCTTGCTGTAAGAATTGTTTTACCTCCGATACCAGTTGATATATTTAATTAACTGTACTCTTCTGTTTCCCACGAAGCATTTTCCAGATTACCATACATGTATAGAAAAAGTAATTATAAGTCTTACAAATAAATATTCTTTGCATTACACAATTATGTTTCTTCTTTTTAGAAAAGTAAAGACAAAATATACACATTTTGCAGAATGATTACTAGGATTAAACGGTTTTCCTTGTAATTAAAATATATCATTATTTCAATAATTAAAACGGGATAGGATTTGTCACGACTGAAAAGAGGATTATTAAAAATTTTTCAAAGGTAAATATATATTCATTTTTTATATCAAATAAACAAAGTAGAACAAATCGAATAGAATAATATATTGAAGAGAAATGTGATTCTTTTTAAAGGTAAAACTTATTGTATGCGTTTGGAAAAATAAATATTAAAAAAATTCAGTTTACATTTTGATACCACGTAATTTTACAAAAAAAAAAAAAAAAAAAAATAGAAAATTGAATGATTAATTCGAAATAAATGTACATAATAAACGTTTTAAGGTTTGGAAACATATTAATAATTCTAAGGCAGCAGAATGAAAAAAAAAACACCTCATTTACAGAAACTTTAATGTTTTTGTCACATTATTCATTCAATTTAATTTAGCTAGAATATCAAGCACATCTATCTAATACAGATTTATGTCAAAATTAACATTGCTTTCCATTTTTAAAGGATTATTGAAATAAATCAAGCCCGTTCAATCTGAAGGCATAGTAAGATTGAAATCATGTTTTTTACACAAATAGATGTAGCCAACACAAATATTTTCCACAAATAAACATCTTGTATTTTGCTATCTATATGCAATGAAATGAATTATATTTACTTTATCTTGAAATATCATGCTGAGTGAGAACAGTTTGGAAGATGCCTCGAAATTATTATTTTATTATTTCTTTTTACTTTTCGTGAGCAATTACTTTCCTTATATACAAAATGTATAAGGAAAGTATTGTGACGGGGTCGAAAATTCGAATTCGAATTTTCGACGGAAGAGCAGGTTTCAAGTATCCCTGATCACGTATCGAACATTTTGGAGGTGATGTCTGTATGTGTGTCTGTGTGTCAGTGAGTCTGTGAAGACGATATCTCACGAACGAATGGAGCGATTCGAATGAAATTTGGTACAAAAATCACAATCCGTGAATACTGGAAGCCTATTGTTTTTAAACGTAATAGAATGTTCAGAACCCCCCCCTAAATTTTCTAGTGAATTTTTGAAAAAATCATCCAAAAATCAAAACCTTTAATAAAGTTACACAAATAGACATTTCTTATGTAATTTTTCCTTAGAAAACGATTGACACAAACTTTAGAATGACAGCATGAACCTTTCTCGAGATATTGTACATTTTTCAAATAAATTTATAAAAAACATCCCATAAATTAAAAAACAATATTAACTATTGAGAAACATGTTCACTTTTCATAAAGTCATGCGATACATTTGGTGACATCATTCTCGTGGATCTAGCTCGTTCCATTCATGAGAAAAGATACTTTGAGTAATACTTTTGTATTTGGACGCCAATAGTCATTTATCTGCTATAAGAATAACTTATTTCTTCGTCCATAACGCTTGACGAGATTTTGGCGACAAATTTGGCGGAATGTCGCCAACTTAGCAACGTTTTGAAATCTTGCCAAATTAACGAAAATCTCGCCAAATGGATAAAAATGACTCTACATCAATGAAAATGACGACTAATTGAAGAAAATTCTATATCTTGGAAAGAATATAAGTATCTAATAAGAATAACCTGTTTTTTAACTGTAAAAGTAGTAAATTCATTGCATTATATAAGGAAAGTCATGTGCTGCCCACATCAGAATTTTACATTTATTTCATTGTCTTATGTGTCTTTTATTGTGGCTTTTCGGTCTATCGTGTCGTTTATTGTTTCTTTCGGTATTGTTGTCGGCCTTCTGTTGTGTCTTTTATTTTGCATAAAATCCAGTTCATGCAAAAAAATCTGATGTGAGCAGCACATGACTTTTGCTACAGACTCAAATTCAATTTCTCTTTATTTCTTTATAAATTCGCTAAATTAAGTGTAATTGCGCAAAATAATAAAACTGTTCTGTATTCGTTAACAAGTTTAATGTGCGGGGTTTATTGTTGGTTTGTTTGTGTGGGCTGAACCTGACATGCGGTATTAATGCCCAGCACAAATCCCCGACATTTGTTGTTGTTGTTTTGTTGTCTAGGCAGAACGTTAACTTGCATAAAATAACATTTATTTACATTAAATTTTACAAATATATATACAGCATACTAATACTTTGCAGAGAGATTCTGCGATAAGCGGATAAATCCTGATCGTTGGAACGTTAAGTTCGAAGCAGTCGGAAGGAGGTTTCGACTGCGTAGTTCCAAAGTTCGAAAGCAAGTAGACCGAGAGTCGACCGATTAGGTCGAGATTTTAGGAGCGAGTCTCTGTCCGAAAAGATGAAAGTTCTTTTCCAAACTGAATTTTGTAAACGCCCCAGAAGGAGTGACCGACCATCTTATTGGTCGTCGTCGGTCTGGGGCTCATTAATGGGGGTGCTCCCCATGCACGCCACGTGTTTTCGGTGTGCACCATCGTCTTGTTTTTCACACATGCCGGTGACGAAAATTATGGCTTTCACATGCCAACATACTGTCACCGGCGTTAAAGTTATGTGTACATCCCCATCGGGAATCTTTGAAAGTCAGACGTCCCAAAACAGGAAATGGTATGCGGTTTCCTCAGTTATCAGATACACTGAGAAAAGCCGCTTCTAGTTCGTTTTGGTGCAGGTGGCATAACTGGCAATAGTTAACCGCCACACACTCCCCTCCTTAAAGGTTTCCAGTGAAACCATAACGATCCGTGAAACGAACACGACGGCCTGATCGTGTCGTAATATTCGGAGGCATATTTGGCACTGGTGAAGCTTGAGTGGGCGAAACCGGTTGGCCGGTTGTTGCCGGTGTATGTACTTCATCATTATTCACATAAAATGCTGGTTTAATACGATCAAGTGCAATGTTCACTTTCCTACCTTTGATATCGATTTTAAAAAATTTATCGTTTCTCGTTAAAACCTGATATGGTCCATCGTATGGAGCTTGTAGTGGAGCTTTAACCGCATCATTACGCACAAATACATGCGACGCTGTGTGAAGAGCGGGTGGGAGAAAAATTCTCGGTTTCCGATGGTGAGAGGTGTTGGGGGGACGAAGGTCCCGCATTGACTCTCTTAGCTGCACTATGAAGTCTGAGGGGTCAGTGACTTGTGAGCTATTGGGAAAAAAATCGCCTGGCAGGCGCAGTGTTTCTCCGTAGAGAAGCTCAGCTGGCGTTGCACCTATGTCCGGTTTGATTGTAGATCGAAGCCCCAGCAAAACTATTGTCAGTGTCTTAGTCCACTGTTTATTACCATGTGCTTTTAAGGCTGCTTTCAGCGGCCGGTGGAAATTTTCTATAATTCCATTGCTAGAAGGATGGTAAGCAGTTGTGCGTATTCGCTGGACTCCCAAGCACTGTGCTAAAGACTGAAAAAGTCTAGATTCAAATTGCCGCCCTTGATCACTGGTGATTCTGGAAGGAACACCGAAACGAGAAATCCAATGGTCGATCAGAGCTTGTGCCACTGTAGAAGCCGTGATGTCTGGAATTGGGATTGCCTCCGGCCATCTTGTGAACCGGTCAATCATAGACAGTACATAGGTCATTCCTTCAGATGGGGGCAAGGGGCCCACGAGGTCGATATGTATGTGTTCGAACCTCTGAGAAGTTTTGGGGAAAAAACCAATGGGTGGGACAGTGTGTCGTTGAATTTTACTCTTTTGACAAGGGATGCATTTTCTCGCCCAATCATTAATATCTTTATTCATATTTGGCCAGACAAAACGATCGCGGACTAACTTCGAAGTTTTTCTTATACTTGGATGAGATAAATTATGTAAATTTGAAAAAACGTTGAATCTCATAAGCTGCGGTACATAAGGACGCGCCGTACCCGTGGATACGTCGCAAAATAATTTGGCTGAAGCATTTGGAATAGCGATTTGCTTTAAGTCGATCGAGGATGTTCCTTTTAAAATATCTTGAAGCTCCGAATCGTTGCTTTGTAAATCTGCGAGTTCTTCATAATCAATTGGACCAGGTACCGTAATCATATTTATGCGAGACATTACGTCGGCAGGGATGTTATTAGTACCTTCTATATGACGTATATCAGTAGTGAATTCCGAAATAAATGCGAGTTGCCGATTTTGGCGAGGCGAGCATTTGTCCAATTTTTGTTGAAATGTGAACGTTAGCGGCTTGTGGTCGGTAAACAGGGTAAAATTTCGCGCTTCCAGCATATGCCTAAAGTACTTGATAGCCGAATACGCAGCTAAAAGTTCTCTGTCGTAAGTACTGTATCTTGTCTCTGCCGGGGATAATTTCCGCGAGAAGAAGGCCAGGGGTTCGATACCCGTATCAAGAACGTGATTCAAAGAACCACCTATCGCAAAATTTGATGCATCGACGAATAAAATTAAATTCGCATCTTTAGCAGGGTGCGCGAGTAGCGTTGCCTCAGCTAATTGATTTTTACATGCTAAAAATGCGTCCGTAGCCTCATTAGTCCAATTAACTTTTCTCTTATCGTTCTTTCGTGCCCCCTTTAGATACTCATTGAGGGGCTTTTGCGTATGCGCTGCATGGGGTAGGTGTCTCCGATAAAAATTCATCATGCCGAGAAATGCGCGTAAATCCTTAATTGTTTCAGGTTGCTTGACATTCAATATCGCTTGTACTTTATCGGGCAAGGGTTTAGTGCCTTTAGAATTTATGAGATGGCCTAAAAATGATACCTCGGATACTCCCAGAACGCATTTAGAAATGTTAAGGTTAATTCCGTAGTTATCTAGACGTTGGAATATCTGTTTTAGATGGAGCTCGTGCTCTTCTTCACTCTCAGAAAAAACCAAAATGTCATCTAAATAAGCAAAACAGAAATTTAGATCCCCTAGAATTTCATCTATGAAACGTTGGAAAGTTTGAGCTGCGTTACATAATCCAAAATTAAGATAGGGAAACTCGTATAGGCCAAATGGTGTCGTTATTGCCGTTTTAGGAATGTCAGGTTCGTAAACTGGAATGGCGTGATATGCGCGAAAAATATCTAGTTTAGAAAATACTCGCTTGCCATTTAGAGCGTTCGAAAAATCTAAAATGTTCCTTATCGGATAACGGTCAGGTAAAGACACCTGATTTAAACGACGATAATCTCCTACGCAGCGAATTTCGCCGGAACCTTTAGGCACTACGTGGAGGGGCGACGACCAATTTGATTTAGACTGCCGGCAGATCCCGCGCTCTAGCATGAATTCAAATTCCTTCTTTGTAGATTCGTACAGCTTCGGATGTAATCGTCTGGGTCGTGCATAAACTGGTGGTCCTGAAGTTTCGATATAATGTACCGTCTTATGTTTTACATTTTTGAATTTAGGAGTTGGGTTAGCAATATCTGGGTATTGTCGGAGAATTTGGTGGAAACGCGTGTCGCCTGAAATCAATTTGATTTCAGTAACGCTACCTTTCGTTAATTTGCCTGGTATGTGCAACTTTGTATTGGAATCTATTAGTTTCTTTTGTTTTAGATCCACAAGAAGTCCAAATTCTTTCAAAAAATCTGCCCCGATAATGGCTTGGGATACAGATGCGATGACAAATTCCCAGCGAAATGCGCGTCTTAGACCTAAATCTATATCTACTAATTTTGTTCCGAAAGTTTGGATTTTCGAGTTATTTGCCGCGAAAAGTTCCAACGAAGATGGTTGAAGTTTTTTATTTAGAGGTTTTGGTATAATTGAAATGTCGCTACCAGTGTCAATTAAAAATTTGCAATTTGTTTTGCGGTCATATACATGGAGTCTACTAGCAGGATCTATTTTAATTTCCGCTGTCATTCCTATGTTTGGAATGACAGGCTTTACAAGTTTTTTTGGTCGGCCAATTTGCAAGGGGTATGGCATTTATATGCTTCTTTACCGAAACGTTTATGGTAGAAGCAAAAATCGCTATTCCTTCCTACGTCGTTTCCCTTGTCATGATTTCTGAAAGATCGGGCGTTGTTACGCGATTTTGAGCGTGGTCTATTATCTCGAATTTGATTTCTTGAGTATGATCTTGATCTAGATAGGCGCTCGATCTGGGTGGCTAAGTCAGCTATCTGCTTCTGCATGTTCGATAGATCCGTTAATGCAGGATTTTCATTACGCGATGCTACTGCGCAAATATTTTCCGAGCTTGCTGTAACTTCGAATATTTTATCTGCCAAATTTGCCAGTTGGCTTAAATTTTCCGAGCTTGCCGATAAAATTGCGCGGACGTTTGGCGGTAAGCGATCTAGCCATAGAGATTTTAAAAAATCCTCGTTCACTTTATCGAGAGCTAATTCTCTCATCTGCCTCAATAATGCGGATGGTTTGAGGTCCCCTAGTTGCAATTCTGATAAAAGTTTTCTCGTTTGCGTTAATTCCGAATCTGCAAATTCTGTAATTAGCCTATCTTTTAAGGTCCTGAATTTGTTTTCCTGCGGTGGATTCAAGATTACATCACTTACATGGGATAATGCTTCCGAGTCTATCGCCGCTACGAGATATGCATATTTCGTCTCATCCTTTGTGATATGCGAAATTTGGAACGCATTCTCAACCTGAGCTAGCCATAGGGTTACATTCTTTTTCCAAAAAGGAGGGATTTTGCATGTAACCCTGTTAATTTGGGGTTGCTCGTCGTTTCCATCCATGCTTAAGATATAGAAATATATATAATTAAAATACAAATTAATAGAATATAAACAATTTTTACACAGGATTCCCTAGCACGCGTAATTTTGCGAATTAGCGGTAATAACGCGAATACACACTGTCCCGAAATAAAAATAATTTTGTGGGAAGGGAAAAAAGGAACTGACCTGTGCTGACCTTAATGAACTGCAGTTGTTTCGGAGGATCCTGCCTTTCAGCGACGTCTGTGTTGGCATGGAAGGGGAGAGCTCTTAGCCGCCGGAAAGGATATCTTTTAAAAGTCCGGAGATGAATAGCCGGGGTCCGAGGAAGGTGAAGTTGCTCCACGGGGGTTCTCCTGGGTTAACTTTCCGTTCATTGCTTGTAATCGGAAGCGGTCATTCATTGTGTCAGGAAGGAACTCAGTTGCTTTGCGAAGTCGTCATCAGCTGTTGGGTAGCACTGTTTGCGTCTGCGAGCATGCTTGTCTTTGAGAGAGCAGTCTTATATGAGCAGTAATTTATTGCTGTTGACAAGTAGAGTATTGCTCCATTGTTGGCATCCGTAGAGAATTGTTCCATATGCTCGGGCGTTCAAGTCCATAGGGTCACCATTGCGGGGTTTATTGTTGGTTTGTTTGTGTGGGCTGAACCTGACATGCGGTATTAATGCCCAGCACAAATCCCCGACATTTGTTGTTGTTGTTTTGTTCTCTAGGCAGAACGTTAACTTGCATAAAATAACATTTATTTACATTAAATTTTACAAATATATATACAGCATACTAATACTTTGCAGAGAAATTCTGCGACAAGCGGATAAATCCTGATCGTTGGAACGTTAAGTTCGAAGCAGTCGGAAGGAGGTTTCGACTGCGTAGTTCCAAAGTTCGAAAGCAAGTAGACCGAGAGTCGACCGATTAGGTCGAGATTTTAGGAGCTAGTCTCTGTCCGAAAAGATGAAAGTTCTTTTCCAAACTGAATTTTGTAAACGCCCCAGAAGGAGTGACCGACCATCTTATTGGTCGTCGTCGGTCTGGGGCTCATTAATGGGGGTGCTCCCCATGCACGCCACGTGTTTTCGGTGTGCACCATCGTCTTGTTTTTCACACATGCCGGTGACGAAAATTATGGCTTTCACATGCCAACATACTGTCACCGGCGTTAAAGTTATGTGTACATCCCCATCGGGAATCTTTGAAAGTCAGACGTCCCAAAACAGGAAATGGTATGCGGTTTCCTCAGTTATCAGATACACTGAGAAAAGCCGCTTCTAGTTCGTTTTGGTGCAGGTGGCATAACTGGCAATAGTTAACCGCCACAAATGTGTTCTGTGATGATGCTTTTTGTGGTCGTATATTATATATTGCACTTGTGTCTATTTTGCAAAAATTACAGTTCATACAAAAAAAAAAATCTGATCTGGCCAGTACCTTCGTAACCTTGAGATCTGCTTAAAATGGAATTATTTTCCAGCTAAATGAGTTTTTTTTTTGTCAGACGTCTTATATAATATTTGAAATTTAAAGAGAACAAATGAAAATGTCACAAAGAATTGAAGATTCTCAAAAAGGATTCTGTCTCACCCTACTTCTGCAAAATTCAATATTGTCTTAAGCGAGCACCGTTGCTTTATTAAAATTTTCACCATTGTTATTTCTTTCCTGAATTTAATTTCGTACCTCCCAGCTGTAAACTCAGATTATTTTATTTTATGTTATTTTATTTTTTTTTGTCTCATATTTACATTCTGATCGCAGAACCTGTTATTTTTTTTTTCAGAGCTTTTTCTTTCTCACTTATGTCGTAGATTCAACAGTTTATATATTTAAAAACTAAAATGTGTATTTCATGAGATTTGCCTTATTGCTTTCCCCATTTGCACCTGCGTCGCTTTTGCCGATATGTTTCTGAAATTTCTATTTCAAAAACGGTACATCTGAACTAGGGAACCTCAACTTTTGTTCCGGCTAGTTTCAGCTGGAATTGGGTGGAAACGGTAGGTATTAGCGAGGAACAAGTCCCTGAAATATCTCTTGAATTGAGCGTGGAGATCCGTAGAAAAAAAAATCCCAAAGTTTACATGGATTAGCATGTTTAATGGCTCTTATTTGAAGTATAATATGTATATTTACATAGTGTGTGTGATTATGCAGAAACAAACGTACATGCGGTATGTTTATGTAAAACTGACGCAATATTACATTCATGATTGTACATTATTTTTGTGCCGATCCTGTGGTCGAGCGGGCAGGGCCATGCGTTTCCGTTTGATCGCTGGATTGGGTTCGAAACCAGCCAGCGGGCATGGATGTTGTCATGTCGAGGCCAAGTCAGATTTCCACCCTTCGGGGGGAGGCTCTATAAAAGTGAAGCTGCAAATCTCCTCCCCTTCGCCACGGGACACCCTGGGGGGGCCTTGTGGACGTGGTGCGTAGACGCCCCTTCACCACGGGGGAATTAGTACACACACATTATTTTGTAATGGAAACCAAATATTTTATTACGAATACAAATTACTGTATGATGAAATTACAATTATTCAACATATTCTTCGCGATAATGATACTTTTCGCAGAAATCTGTGAAACACAGGGAGTTTTGCACCAAGAACATCTCAAAAATAGAATGTTAGTACACAGTGAAAGTTGTGGATTTTCTATAAGGGTGTGACGGAAGCAAAATGTCAAAGGAGTTTTAAATTTCTCGCTACTACCTACCGTTTCCACCCAATTTCAGCTGAAACTAGCCGGAACAAAAGTTGAGGTTCCCTTGCTAGTAGATGGTGCCATTGAAGAAGACATAGAGCTTTTTATGCAGAAGTCCTCTTTATTTAAAATCGAGTTTGTCGGATTAATCCTTATCCAATTTATTGGCCTTTGTCAGAAACCGACATAAACTTTCTCAGAGCAATATTTTATACTGTCTACCGATCTTTTAACGAATAACATGAGTGGCTCAACTCGACTCATACCAGAATCCATTTTTAGTAGATATTTTTTTCCCCAAATTTTCCAAGAAAAATTTCGAAAAAATTGATATTATGAGTTCAGATGACTACAATTATAGTGTGTTACCCTTCACATAAAGGGCTTGAGAAAATCTTTCGATTTATACCATACTTGACAATGTACCTCACGGGGGGGGGGGGTAACTTGCTCCCATAAGGGGGGCTAATGACATCACAAACAAAAAATTGTATCTCGGCTACTTTTCACAACGATAATTGAAACAATAAAGTATGGTGACCATCCAGCCATAAATAAACCCTTTTATTCATGATTATATGCAATTTTGTCCTATGTTGACATGTTAAAAAATATAAAATTTTCGCTCGCATTAAAAGACAAAATTCTATCTGGTTCTACATATTTTGAAAAACGAATCACACAGGCTATAGAGTTTCGTGAAAATCCATTAATATTTGTGGCCGCTATCGTGTACACGACACATTGACCACAGACATCACTCCAAGAATAGTCAAAACGTGTTCAGGAGGTCTTAAAACATATACTATATTACATAGTATGAAAAAGTAAAAAGGAACGGGGAGGGGGATCCATGGGATCTAGTGTTTAGTCCTAAATGGCGAACAAAATTTGCATACAAATTGCCAGATAACACAAGGAAAAATTTTCATAATTGCTACTGATGATGGGCATCTAACTTCTGAAAGCTCTCTGATTTTTAACGTGATCTTAACGTCTTATCAGTGTGATCAAATAAATACTTTTCTTACAAAGTGTTCTTGCTTGTGCAGCACTTGTTCTTGCTTGTGCAGCACTAAAATTTAATTTTCAGACGTGTAGCCATGTATTTTAGTATTTACTAATCGCTCACAATATTACGCTTCATTATTTTCACAAAAATTCATCCTAAAGAATTTTGGTTTTTGATGAAATCTGGAATTCATAAATAGGATTCATTGATGCCAGTTTTCCAAGAACTGCCTTTTTAGAGTGTAGGATTATCTGCTGGGTAATTATTTTGAGCTTCGATTAGTTAATTCACGCACTGTACCTATCTATCAGGGGCTTTTAACATACAGTAGCGCATAATTTGTATAATATGAAAATAATTTGTGCAGTACGAAGCTGGAACTTGTGGAGTGTGAAAAGGCAGATTTTTATTAAACGTTTCACGGTGTTGCTATTTGGTTTAACGGATATGCATATTTTCATAAATATTTAATTAGTTTCCTTATATACATATAATGTATAAGGAAAGTATTGTGACATTCGAACTCGAGTTTTCGACGGAAGAACACGTTTCAAGCATTCCTGAACACGAATCAGATGTTTTTGAGATGATGTGTGTGTGTGTGTGTGATGAAAGTGTGTGTATGTGTGCGTGTGTGAAAGTATGTGTGTGTGTATGTATGTGTGTCAATGAGTCTGTGGGGACGATAACTGACGAACAAAAGGACCGATTAGAACGAAATTCGGTACAAAAATTACAATTCATGAGTACTGGAAGCCTGTTGTTTTTATACTCAATCGAATGTTCAGAATCCGTCTAAACTTTCGAGTGAAATTTTGAAAAAATCATCAAAACATTAAAACCTTTAATAAAGTTACGCAAATTGTCATCGCTGATGTAATTTTTCATTAGAAAACGATTGACACAAATTTTAGAACGCTAGCATGAACCAACCGTTCTCGAGATATTGTACATTAAAAAAAAAATTATCAAAAAATCATATAAAATTAAAAAATAAAAAATTCCTATTGTGAAATATGTTCACTTTTCATAAGTAATATCATGCGATAAATTTGGTGACATCATTCTAGTTCCATTCATGAGAAAATATACTTTAGGTAATACTTTTGTACCAATAGCCATGTACCAATAGCCATTTTACCAATAGCCATTTATATAAGAATAACTTATTTCTCTATTACTAGTAACGCTTGGAGAGAGAGAGAGAGAGATGTTAGCAACGCATTTGGCGAAATGTCTCCAACACGGCGACTTTTTTAAATGTTGCCAAATTAACGAAAATCTCGCCAAATGGATAAAAATGACTCTAAATCAATGAAAAGGACTGCTAATTGACGAAAATTTAATATCTTTGTGAGAATATAAGTATCAACTATAAGAATAACCTATTTTATTTTACTGTAAAAGTAGTAAATTCATTGCATTATATAAGGAAAGTCAAGTGCTGCCCACATCAGATTGTTTTATTTACTTTAATGGTCGTAAATATTTATTAGAGTTCGGGTTGAAAGAATTTTCTTGTACGTCATAAACCTTTGTATTTACTGAAAAGTGCACAGTACGTTTTGAGTATGAATAATTGATTTATATCCAAAAAGAAAAAAAAAAGATGGTGAAACAGAAAATCATATATTTAACAGGTTTTTCATTCTAAATTTTACGCTTTATACAACGCTGTTCAACATCGATAGAATACCGAGTAATATTTTTGATCAAAATATTTTTACTGCCGTTGAAAAAACATTCAGTATTATATGCATTCCATTTTATTAACACTTTACAACAAAGTTGAAAAGTGTTTATGAATTTGTTCATTCTGTCTGTCTGTCTGTCCGTTAGCTCGATAACTGCCGTAAAAATGACTTAATCAAAATGAAATTTTAGTATGTTGTTCAGACGGTCTGTAGAACCTATGGGAATATAAATGAATAATATCACCCAATTAGTTTTCAATTGAACCCGGGTTGAAAAAATGAAATACATTGAGCCCTATGGGACCTAATTTTTCAATCATTTTTTAAGCGGATTTAAAATCCACAAATTGCTTCAAAAATTTTAGGTAATATTCAAATTGTTCCATAAAATATATTAAAAAAAATTCAGCGAAATATATTCAGTAGTTTTTTGAATAAAAATTAAAATAATAATAACACCTCTTATATGAAGCGATCACGTGACCATGATATGAAAAGATCACGTGACCCACTTCAAAATGATATATGGCATCCATCTTGTCTAAAAATCGTGATTTTTAAAGTTCTTTTTAATTCATATTGAGTGTTGTATCCGTCCTAAAACCACTTTATTTTTGCCTAAATTCTGTGCATCTACATACTGAAACAACTCAATGACAACATATTTGAGTTTAAATGCTCATCCAAATTTGATTATTTCTACAACGAAGCCTATTTTTCACCTATGTAAAATGTAAACAGCAAAATATGTATAATGAGTTGTATTAGAATTGCTGTATTTCTTTAACACAGAATCATTTAGTTCATGGAGTCTGCATAGCTGATATGAATGAAATATTCTTTGATTTTACAAAGAGTAGGACGATTTTTTTCGATGAAGTTTTACGCATAGAGTTTAATTACTTGTACCTCCATGGTCTTTTAAATAAAATAAATTATTATAGTATTGTGATGAATGAAATGAATGGGAAAATATTTATAAATGAAATGCTGCTTTTATAGAGAGAGCCAGGCATTTTATATTTCGATGGCGTCATTGGAATAAATTTCAGTTGTTTTTGATGAAGTTTTCAAATATAATAAATTATTGTAGTATTATGATAATATTAAAAACATTACCGAAGAGCCAGGCGATTTATATTTAATTGACGTCATTTGAACGAAGTTCACTTTTTTCGATGAATTTTTCAAATATAATAAATTAATGTACTAGTATTGTGATAATTTAAAAAATATTACCGAGGAATGTATCGCATTTTAGATATGTTTAAATGAAATTGCATTGAAGTTGGAATGTGTTTAATAATCTATGTTTTATGCATGATTGAACTTTCTTGTTTTAAGCTGTGTGTGTTTTTCGTAGATGTTTAAAGATCGTTTAAATTTATATATATTGTTGCGTCCGCCAGAAAACCGCTTTATTTTATCGTATTATCTGTGTATCTAAATTCCATGACAACGCGAATACAATATTTTCTATTTTCAATGATCACTAAATTCTTTTTATTCCTACAACGAAGTCTAATTTTAACGCTAAATTATAGCATGTGCTGTGCCTTTTTCGACATCAGCATAAAATTTAAATAAAAAAGTAAACAAAAAAAACTAAACTAAAATATTAAAAATAAAAAGGAATTAAATAAAAGAATTTTAAACTTACTTTTAGTTTATTCAATGGCCAACATCTTACTCTCTAAAAATTCGGAAATTGCGTTGTGTTTTTACTCTCAAAACAAAATATGTTAAACAAATGATTATTACACAGAGACACAGTGTTAAGAATTGAATGAAAACCCAGAATTAAATTTAAAAGAAAAATTTATTAGAATTTCTATTAAAACTTAATTAAATCATTTCACCCAGGGTTTCAAAGAAATAAAAAAAGGGAAAATTTTGACAGCTCTGTTCAAGTACAAAGTAAAAAGAAAACATTCATGTAAAAATATCTAACGATGGCATCGCCATTTACTGTGTTAGCTCTTTGAGAGCTCAAAAATACTTGTAGAAATTGATGTTGATTTGATTTTTTTAGGCATTTTGTTAACATGCCAAAACTCACAGCTCTTCGCCTCAGTTTGGAGGCCACTATTTTTCTTGCTGCATACGCGCACACACACACACTCACTTCTTCTACCTCTCCCCGTGAGGCCACTAGCGCTGGTGATCGGACGGCGCCGAGACAGGAGTCAGCTGCGGGCTTAGGCGTCTGATGAACCGGCCTAGATAAGTGCAGGGGCCTCGGATTCGTGGATGTTGAACTGGGACTGAGGGTGCTGGAGCGGTGTTCGGGCGTCTGTTGCGGGCATAGGCATCTGATGAACCGACCTAGTTAAGTGCAGAGGCCTCGGATTCGTAGATGTTGAACTGGTACAGTGGGTGCTGGAGCACGCTGGGGAACGTCAGATGTTAGAGGGTCCCGTCGTTATCTCGGGCCCTTGGTGGATAGGCATGTTGAGGGTGTCAAGGCGATGTCCTCTTCGAAAATTTAGGAAAAGTGTTTTCTGGCTATGGATAAGAACATCCTGTTCTTACAAAATGGTGGAATTTACTGTGTACATGTTAGCAGCACCTTGTGGTGACTCCGAGAGGAGTTGTAAAAAGCGAAGGAAGTTAAAATGACCGCGGGCAGCAACCTTACATGTTGGTATTTACTTCACGACTGACGAGAAGTTTCTCTCTTGGCGTGAGGTCCCGGAACGGCAACCCCTTTTGGCGAGAAAGAATTTGAATTTCGGTCGCCGCGGTTACAACTGATAACCCGGCACCGGACTTCTTGGCGAGCTGAAGATGCCAAATCTGTCAACCCGGCGTTCCACATCTGTTTTCTCCTTTGAGACATTTGATATGCCTGTTTCAAGTTGCCGGCGACGCTCAGATAGCGTTGTTTTGATCGCCATCTTGAAAGCTTTTGTATTTTGTGTAAAAATGCAGTTGAACTTACGAAACATGCACATTATTAAAAGTATAAACATTTACATATCATTATTAAAACATTGTTAATTTCCCTGGGTGAAAAAGACATAATGTTTACAAAAACTTGTATGCTACATCGTGTTTTGATTGCTTATAAAGCAGCTCTGTTCCGGAAATTGGGGTGGGAAATTTCCAGCCGATATAATATTTACTGGGAAAAGGTGTATTTAAAAAGATCACAAAGTCCTGTTAGGCAGGTAAACACTTATTTGTATTAAAGTTACGTTTATTTACACCTCTTCAAGATTAAATAATCATTACTTGAACTGAGCAATTACCAGAGCAAAACAATATTAAGTAAGTTAAATAAATTTATAGAAGTTAAGGATTGCTCAAATTTAAGTTCACTAAAGTTAAACAAATATAAGAATCAATTAGGGTTATTAGTTTACAAATTTAATATTTATTAAAAGGTGAGTTATTTTAGTTCAGTTATCCTTTAAGATTCTCATTTAACAGTTAGAATTAAGATTAGACTATATTTAGAGTTATAAATATTTAAGTTATTTATTTTATATTAGATTAAAATTATTTATTACTGCTTTAAGAGCATATCAATTTAACTTTCTCAGAAATCACCATAACATATTACCTCCCTGACCACCTTAAAATTTTTGTTTCGTAGAAAAAAAAATTTTACTACCCAAACAGGATCAAAGGTGTTAAAAAAAATTTCTAAACTCTAAGCACAGGAGACGATGAGGCAGTCGAGATGTAAAACATGTATGAAATCTAAAAATAAAATAAAATTGTACAAACTGAAAAGGGTGAAACACTGTGGTTTCAAATAACAAAATGTGAAAGTACTTGTAAAATGGATTGATTGAATAGGAACAAAACAATGGAATGACTGTGGGAAAATTAAAAACAAAAACAATGATATGTCTTCTTATATTTGACATATTCGAGCATTATCCCATAAAAAGGTGGAAGAAAATTTTCAAAAATGTTAAAGAACCAAAGGTAATTGGATGAATACCTTCAACAGAAGAACCAGGCGCCTAGCTCTCTTCAATCAACCGAAATAAAATGTTTCAAACAGATATGATAGAACCATATACTCTGCAGGCAAAGGAGGGAAAATTAACTTTAATTTGAAGGAATGACTTGAACCAGCAAGATCATTTGAAAACTATTGTAGGCCCACAGCAGTATACAGTCCTAAATATTCCATTAAAATGACTAAACATTAATTTTTGCCTGTTAAAGACATTCGCCAATCTCCCAGAAGTTCAATGAATTCTACTAAACTAGTCTATCCTTGTAGACTACACAAAAACAAAATACCAAACTACTTAAAAAAAAGGTTTTCCACAACCTAAGCTTAAAGAAAATGATGATAATATAAACCTAAATAAAAACTCATGAAAACATTACTAACACTGAAATTTTCTAAAGATTGGTTTCTACTTAAACCTTCAAGAAAATTTAACACAAACTTCCACACATAAAATTCTATAAACACCATTCAGCACTACTCATAAATGCACTTCGACTTGATATCTCTGTCAAGAAGAACATAATACTTTTTACTTAAACACATAACTGTCTCAAAATTGGAAGTGTGCTACCCTCTGAAACCAATCCCTAAAGACTCATAATATGTACATGATTCGATAGAAAAACACGGAAAATGCAAATGAAACATTCTAAAAGTATCAACCACTTAATTTTATCCGTGGATGTACTAATGCTTCAAAAATTGTACTAAAAATGAATAAAACTGAAAACATATAATAAAATGAAAACTGAAAAACATGAGGTGAATAAAATGACAAAATCAAAGGATGGGGAAAATGTTCAACCCAATTAGATTCTAGGTCTCAGTGCATATCTATGCTCAGGACTGTTAGAAACGCTAGGTAAATTTCTAGCTGAATCAGTGACATTGGAGTCGTTGAGTTCCTGGCTTGTAGAACCTGTTGGCATAAGAGCCTGCTGTCTATCTGTGATGCGAGTGAGCCTATTTACATGAATCGTTTGTGTATCAAAAGGAGCCTGAGTGTTTGTGATCACGAAATTGACATTTGTTTTCTGTGATATCACTGTATACGGTCCCTTATTGAAATTTGTCAACTTTCGAGCTTGTCCTTTGCGAACAACTGGAGTGTACAAGAAAACTTGATCACCCACTTTGATGTTTTTATGCACCGCATGCTTATGCTGATAACTCTCCTGTTGTTCAGCTGCTCTAACTAAATTCTGATTTGTAATTTTGAAGGAGTTTTTCATGCGAATGACCAAATCATCAGAGTAATCTTGTACAGAAACAAAGGCTGGTGTCTTAATATTAGATAATATATCCTCAGGTAAAGTGATGTCTCTTCCAAACAACAGAAATGCAGGTGATTCTCCTGTCGCACTATGTTTTGCTACTCTATGTGCCATAAGGGCAAAGTGCAAGTGCCTATCCCAGTCATCTTGTGTGCTGGAAATTAAGGTACTGAGAGACTTAATTAAGGTCGAATTTAAACGTTCACAGACCCCATCTGCTTGAGGATTGTGACTTGTCGTAGTATGTTTGTTGATCCCTAATTTTTTGTAAAAATTCCTAGCTACCTTCGATATAAAATTCGAACCTTTATCAGTGACCAAGTGTCTAGGAACACCATGAGCAGAAACCCAATTTTCTAAGCAAGCCAAAATAGTTTCGGATTTAGTGTTTTTAATAGGATAAGCTTCAGGCCACCTTGTAAAGTAGTCAGTAACGACCAAAATATATTTATTTCCAGCTATAGTCTCTGGCAAAGGGCCAACTATATCTGTTGCAATTCTCTCCATAGGATAAGTTGTGACTGGAAATCGTTGAATAGGTGCCTTCTGGTGAGCCTTATAACCACGTCTTTGTAGACAAGTGTGGCAGGACTTAACATAATTCATAACATGGGCATACATTCTTGGCCAATAAAAATGTTTTTGAATTCTAATCAGAGTTCTTTTGAAACCACCATGAGCTGCAGTGGGAGAATCATGACACAAATTTAGAATATCAGGGACTAAGTCTAAGGGAACACAAATTCTTTCCATAGTTTGATATCTGTTCTTGGGTCTCTTGTGAACTGTATACAGAACATCATCTTTCAAAAAAAATTTAAGAGTTTTAGGGTAAGTTTCCTTATTATTACTTAACAGAAATTTAATTTTATTACATTTAGCATCTGATATTTGAGAATTAGAAATTCGAGTAAAAAGGCTAGAATCAATAGTTAAATTTTTGGGTTCATTAACATTTACAGTATCTATAGTATTTATGCACCTTGAAAGGAAATCAGCGGTAACATTTAATTTTCCTGGCTTATGAATAATCTTAAAATCATAACTTGTAAGACTCATTATCCATCTAGCAATGCGTGAAGTGGGATCTTTGAGATTTATTACATGAGACAGGGAAGCTTGGTCGCAATACACAACAAAATGCTTCCCCAAAAGATAATGTTTAAAATAGGCAGTGGCCCAAACAACACCTAAAGCTTCTCTTTCTACAGTGCTATAATTTAATTCAGCTGCTTTCAACTTTCTACTGGCATAAGCCACAGGATGTAGGAATTTGTTTTCATCTTCTTGACATAGAACAGCTCCCAAAGAAAATTTTGAGGCATCGGTGCATAAAGCGAAAGGTTTTAAAAAATCAGGAAGTTGCAAAATGGGTTTTTGAAGCAGTTCTTGCTTTAGTGTATCAAAGGCAGTTTGCGCCTTTTCTGTCCAAACAAAATTAGAAGAATTTTTTGTTAATTCAGTTAGTGGAAGTGATTTTTCAGCATAATTTTGAATAAACCTACGATAAAATCCTGTAAGGCCTAAAAATTGTCTAATATGTTTTCTGCAAGATGGGATTTTAAAATTTTGAACTACTCGTAAATTAGTGGGATCTGGTTGGACAATACCTTGTGAAACTTGAAATCCTAAATAAGTAATGGAAGGTTTAAAAAAAATGCACTTGCTCGGTTTAAGTTTAAGGTTATGAGTCTGCAGACGATCGAAAACAATTCTCAACTTATTTAGATGCTCTTCAAAAGTCGTAGAAGCAATCACGATATCATCGATGTATATACCTATTTGCATGGGAGAAAGGTCAGCTAAAACGATTGACATTAAACGTTGAAAAGATGAGGGGGCATTTTTGAGTCCAAAAGGTACCCTTTTCCACTCATAGTGTCCAGACGGCGTGGAGAACCCAGTCTTATATGTGTCATCTGGATGGAGCTTCATCTGGTAGAAACCTGAAGTTAGGTCTAGGGTTGAGAAATATTTGGCCCCATTTAAATCATCGATCATCTCCTGAATATTGGGAATGGGGAAGTTTTCTGCAATTGTAATATCATTTAATTTCCGGAAATCGCATACGAGCCTAAAAGTGCCATCAGCCTTTTTAACAAACAAAACAGGGCAAGCAAAAGGACTACCAGATTCTTGAATAACATCAGCTTCTAAAAGCTCATTAATTTGCTTATCTAACTCGTCTTTAAGATGGAAAGGGACACGGTAGGGTCTTAGTCTTACAGGGACAGAATTATTTAAATTAATGTTGTGATAAATTGTATCACATCCCTCGAGGTCAGAAACGGAATTAGCAAAAACATGCTTAAATTCCTTGAGTAAGTCTAGCAAGGGCAACTTGTGCGAATCTTGCAAGTGTGAAAAATCAAATTTCCCTCCCCAAACCTCAAAGTCATCTCCTTCCTCTGCCTCAGAATTTTGAATAGCATTAACAGGGTAGGATGGGACAGAAAAAACAGATGATAGAGTGGCAACCTTAGTATTTTTATTGACATGTATGCTTGAACGAGAAAAATTTGCAATTTTTATAGTGTAAATATCATCTGAAGAAAAATTATGGACGGATCTAGCAGCAACAATGTTACTGTTATGAGAATTAGGTTCTATTAAAATGATATCAGAATAAAAATTTTGGCTAGACTTGCAGCGAACTTTAATAAAACATTCAGAAAAGGGTTCTAAGTTGAATTTATTAAGGGTGAAACAATTAAAAGATTCCTGTGTTTGGTGGGAAGAATTTTGAGAAGAATTTATATTATTATTAACAGGCAAAGGCTGGGCATGCTGATTTGACATTTCAAAAGGCACAATAACAACATCATTTTCCAAAATTTCATTTTCAAAATCAATTTTAAATTTATGTCTTGATAAAAATTTAGTACCTAAAATAGCTGAATAATGTGGAGGGGTAAATGAATCATTTAAAATAAAAAAATCTACCTCTATACTCTCTCTTCCAAAAAGAATGGGTAAAGTAACTTTCTCTTTTACATTTAATTGTTGTCTAGAGATTCCTTTAAGAAAAATATTGCATGGTTCAATGTGTGACTGCTCAATAGACAAAAGTTTAAGTGTACTGGTGTATATAACATTAATTGATGCACCTGAATCTACTAAAAATAAAAGGTTTTGATTCTGAATAGTGCCTGATATCAAAGGAAGTTGGGCTCTAACAGATGAAACTGCCATCCCAAGAAATGACACCTCAAAATGGGTCTGCGACGGTAAGCTAGGGTGAGTACTTCCGTCACCCTCACCTAGTTTAAATTACTTGAAGGTGCCTGCCATGACTGCTGTTGGACTTGGTTAAAAGGGTTTGTATTCCTTTGAGGTCTAGGTGGAAGCACTGGCTGATGACCTTGAAAACTACTTTGTTGCTGATCAAATCCTTGGAACGCATACCCCTGATTATTTTGTGGTGGTATGTACTGCCTTCTGAACTCCTGTTGTTGGAATTGGCTGCGCGATTGATTACGACATTCTCGTGCTATGTGCCCTTTTCTATTGCAATTAAAACAAGTAGGAGAGAAGTTTCTTGCATCTTGAGACCCTTGTCTCTTTTGTGGGTAACCCTTTGTGTTATTCCCCTTAGGAGCAGAAATTACTTCCTTTACTTGTAACTGTAAGGCAGCTACAGAATCAGTGAGCGCAGCTATCATGGTCTGTTGTTTCAAAATAATGTTTTTAAACTCATCTGATTCAGAATGTGTAATACTTTTGACCTCTACTGACTGTTGTGAGTTCTGATGACTCCAGACTTCCTCCTCAGCCACTGCCTGATTTCTGGCATTTTTGAAGGTTTTGTGGTTCTGGGGTAGGACTAGTCTTCTAATATGCGGGGTAAGACCCTCAATAAAAACTGATGTCAGAACATCCTGGCGATTTTTATCAGCCACAGAATTTTGGAGTAAGTCAGCAGGAACAGTTTTAAAGGACAATTACTCCACCCTTGCAGCGAATTGCCTCACCGTCTCGTGTGGGCGCTGATAACTTTGAAGGAGGGACCTTAAATGCTTGTGTGCATATTCCGGTGATGAAAATCTATCACGGAGGGCTTTAATTAGCACAGTTAAAATTTTCTCCACTCTTAAATTCGGATTATCTTTAATGAGACGTGCCGCCTCTCCTCCTAACTTTAGCTTTATCGCTAAAAGTTTGTCGCTCTCTCCCCAATTTGCATAGCTTGCAATCATGTCTATTGTGGATATGAAATCTTCAAGTGAAGAATCACTTTCAGTTCCACAAAAGACAGGAATGCTATCTAGGAAACCCCCCAGTGGAGCAGTATGTGTAATATGTTGCACAATCTGGCTTGCTCCAATCAAAGAAGAAGATTGACCACTAAAGTGTGGATCATCAGCTCTAGATAACATGGGAGGACCTTGATTCTCAGTGGTAACTCTTGCATTAAATCGATTTTCCTCCATCTCTAAATTATCTCCCCTGTTATGAAAAGGGTTAGGACTAGAAACCTGACTTCTATTATGTGGATCCTCCACTGAAAAAGTATTATTATCCTCAACTAAGTTGTTAAACATTTTTCAAGAAATCAAGAAAAGTAAAGTTTAATAAAAAAAAATAAATGATATTCCTGTGGTCAGGTAAGGGTTAAGGTTAACTAAAATATAAAACAGACTGGAAATATCTCCCCCAAAATGCACAGTAAACATTCAAAAGGTAATTTCAAACATATTATACTCAAACAGAGCTCTCAAAAGACTGGTCACATGCACCAGTTAATATGCTGTGCCTTTTTCGACATCAGCATAAAATTTAAATAAAAAAGTAAACAAAAAAAACTAAACTAAAATATTAAAAATAAAAAGGAATTAAATAAAAGAATTTTAAACTTACTTTTAGTTTATTCAATGGCCAACATCTTACTCTCTAAAAATTCGGAAATTGCGTTGTGTTTTTACTCTCAAAACAAAATATGTTAAACAAATGACTATTACACAGAGACACAGTGTTAAGAATTGAATGAAAACCCAGAATTAAATTTAAAAGAAAAATTTATTAGAATTTCTATTAAAACTTAATTAAATCATTTCACCCAGGGTTTCAAAGAAATAAAAAAAGGGAAAATTTTGACAGCTCTGTTCAAGTACAAAGTAAAAAGAAAACATTCATGTAAAAATATCTAACGATGGCATCGCCATTTACTGTGTTAGCTCTTTGAGAGCTCAAAAATACTTGTAGAAATTGATGTTGATTTGATTTTTTTAGGCATTTTGTTAACATGCCAAAACTCACAGCTCTTCGCCTCAGTTTGGAGGCCACTATTTTTCTTGCTGCATACGCGCACACACACACACTCACTTCTTCTACCTCTCCCCGTGAGGCCACTAGCGCTGGTGATCGGACGGCGCCGAGACAGGAGTCAGCTGCGGGCTTAGGCGTCTGATGAACCGGCCTAGATAAGTGCAGGGGCCTCGGATTCGTGGATGTTGAACTGGGACTGAGGGTGCTGGAGCGGTGTTCGGGCGTCTGTTGCGGGCATAGGCATCTGATGAACCGACCTAGTTAAGTGCAGAGGCCTCGGATTCGTAGATGTTGAACTGGTACAGTGGGTGCTGGAGCACGCTGGGGAACGTCAGATGTTAGAGGGTCCCGTCGTTATCTCGGGCCCTTGGTGGATAGGCATGTTGAGGGTGTCAAGGCGATGTCCTCTTCGAAAATTTAGGAAAAGTGTTTTCTGGCTATGGATAAGAACATCCTGTTCTTACAAAATGGTGGAATTTACTGTGTACATGTTAGCAGCACCTTGTGGTGACTCCGAGAGGAGTTGTAAAAAGCGAAGGAAGTTAAAATGACCGCGGGCAGCAACCTTACATGTTGGTATTTACTTCACGACTGACGAGAAGTTTCTCTCTTGGCGTGAGGTCCCGGAACGGCAACCCCTTTTGGCGAGAAAGAATTTGAATTTCGGTCGCCGCGGTTACAACTGATAACCCGGCACCGGACTTCTTGGCGAGCTGAAGATGCCAAATCTGTCAACCCGGCGTTCCACATCTGTTTTCTCCTTTGAGACATTTGATATGCCTGTTTCAAGTTGCCGGCGACGCTCAGATAGCGTTGTTTTGATCGCCATCTTGAAAGCTTTTGTATTTTGTGTAAAAATGCAGTTGAACTTACGAAACATGCACATTATTAAAAGTATAAACATTTACATATCATTATTAAAACATTGTTAATTTCCCTGGGTGAAAAAGACATAATGTTTACAAAAACTTGTATGCTACATCGTGTTTTGATTGCTTATAAAGCAGCTCTGTTCCGGAAATTGGGGTGGGAAATTTCCAGCCGATATAATATTTACTGGGAAAAGGTGTATTTAAAAAGATCACAAAGTCCTGTTAGGCAGGTAAACACTTATTTGTATTAAAGTTACGTTTATTTACACCTCTTCAAGATTAAATAATCATTACTTGAACTGAGCAATTACCAGAGCAAAACAATATTAAGTAAGTTAAATAAATTTATAGAAGTTAAGGATTGCTCAAATTTAAGTTCACTAAAGTTAAACAAATATAAGAATCAATTAGGGTTATTAGTTTACAAATTTAATATTTATTAAAAGGTGAGTTATTTTAGTTCAGTTATCCTTTAAGATTCTCATTTAACAGTTAGAATTAAGATTAGACTATATTTAGAGTTATAAATATTTAAGTTATTTATTTTATATTAGATTAAAATTATTTATTACTGCTTTAAGAGCATATCAATTTAACTTTCTCAGAAATCACCATAACACATGTAGAATGCAAACAAATTAAGCGATTTCAAGGTGAGTTATATAAGAATTGCTGAATTTTTTTTATCGCCACATTATTTAGCTCTGGGTTTGGAATATAAGTTATATGAATAAAACATTCATTGATTTTAGAGAGGTAGACGATTTATATTTCGATGACGTCATTTGAATAAAATTCATTTTATGTAACTAGCATTGTCTTTTTCGATGAAGTTTTAAGGTTTCAAGTAGTATTACTGTGACAATTTAAAAACTGTCAGCGCAGAATGTATCACATTTTGGAGATGTTTAAATAAAATTGCATTTCATTTGGAAAGTGTTTCAAAATCAATGCTTTATGCATGACTGATCTTTCTTGTTTAAATAAATTTTAGTTATTTAGTCAATTTTAAACTTGTTATCTAAGCATATTCTTATTCAAGTTGGACAATTCTGCATTGGAGCTTAAGGTTATTATTTAGGATATTTTTTTATTTTCGCGTGTGCAGCACTAATTTTCCTTTAGAAAATAATCCTGGTTCGAAATTCAGGTTCACTTGCTACAGTTCTCCAGAATTTACTTTATATGACTTCCATGCCATCTGCTGAATAGATTATTTCTAACAGATTTTAATCAGAAACCACTGGCTCTATAGAAACCAATTTTGAATAAATATAGGTTGTTATATAGAAATAACAAGTTCTCACAATTTTCTGTATAACGGGTCCCTTACGTCCGCAGTATCGCATCCGTATTTTGAAAAAAAACAAAAAAAACGTTTAACTATTTAAATTGCAAACGATTTAATATTCTAAGATAGGTTGTTATTAGGAATTCGAATATCGGGTTTCTTTTAAAATGGCGAAATACAGGCAAAGCAAACTGTAAATGAGTATTTTAAGACAATCCCTTTAGCATGGAAAAACGAATTCGTATGAGGAGTAAAAATATTAAATTTGATTTTTCAAAAGGGCCCAAAAAATAAAAAAAATATATATAATATAAAACTATATTTTTAAATTATATTAATGAATTAAATGTTGTATCACATGTAATGTTTGCTGAAAATAAAAATAAAAACACTCCTATTAAAACATCTTGAAACGTTTTATTATAATGTAATTTTTTTTCCCTTTTTTTTTTGCGGTTTTTGCAAGCTGACATTAGTTAAAAATAAGCCAAGCCGGTTAATAAAGAGAGAAATTATTCAAAAACCTGTTTCCTTGTAATATGAAAAAATATATATATTGATTTAAAGTGCTTTTTTGTGCATAGAAACTTAATTCAATGAATATAATTTGAAAAAAGAACAATCTGATATGAGCAGCATACGATTTAGAAGAATCCACGTCGGCGATAAGAACTTGCAATTCGGTCCCAGTAACTCAATTAGGAGTCACCTTGGCGACAAGGAGTGAGAATCTGCGTCAGTTTTCTTAGCATTATCGCAGACTGCGGCGAAAAACGATATTCTTGAATTAATCTCTTCGACAATTTATCCAATTTTCTTTTTTCTTATTCATTCAGAATCAGGAATCTAAACATTCGTGTCCCTTTCCGGGAATTTTTAGAGCAATTTGCTGCCGAACATCCTCCCATTTTATTGCGAATTTATACCACAATGCCCGGGATCGAGTCACTGCGCAATAGAATTAAAATGGCGGATGCGACAGCTCTCTATATATAGAGAGGAATCTCCTACGTCACGCTCCCTTAGCAACCGTCCATAGCAACGGCTGCTTTGTACAAAGAACAGCAATAGCGCCATGAAACAGCATAGGAAGACATAGTTTCCGCGGCTGCATGTTGAATATCAAATATTTTGAGCTAAAATTGAAAGTAAAGACCTTTACGAAAGTAATTCGAATCTTTGGCTAGATATTTTGATTTATTTAACTACTTCACGTGCCCAACTAACAGCGTTACCCAAGAGCAAATGAAAGCATTCATAAATTATTTCACTAGTGGTTGGTTGGGTATACGCAACAGATGAAGAATCCCGGATGACGTTATTTTTTCACGAGGGGAGGTATGCTTAATATTTTATTTATATACATATTCTTTGCCATAAATGCGAACTGTAATTCATTTTTTTTTCTATATGCTTAAAAGAAATATGAGAACAACCTTTTACAAATATTGTGTCTTTTAACATATTATTTTGTATTTTAGTGCTTTGGGGGGGGGGGGGAGGAGGTAAAGATTGTTGTGAGAAATTATTTGATTTTACTCGCGCTGTTAAATCATTTAAGTTTCATTTTATTTATTAGTTCAAGATTGTATCATACTTAGACAGACATGGCTTTCGATATGTTACCTATGTTTTGATATAGAATATTTACTTCCAAGAATGAAAAATTAGACAAATTTTTTTAAGCTTTCTCTGTAATATATAATATAATATATACATATATATATATATATATATATATATATATATATATATATATATATATATATATATAAATGAATGTATATTGATGTACGTCTGGGTTTTAGATAAAACGTTTTTTTATTAAAAAAAAAACACTAAAATATTTGAAGAATTAGCAACTTTTACTACAGACCTAATGTACGTTGATCGTTTGTTTGTACAACGAAACTCCGCTAGGTGGATACGCTTCGTTTGTGACGTCACGTGAATCCTACCTATAGGAGCTTTAGTCCAACCTAAGACGTCGTAAATTTTTTTGTATGGAGGAGCCTTTGAAATATATGTTGAAAAATCGGGGAAGGCCTAACATATTTGGTACAAAATAACAGAAACAGACAAAATAACAGATATACAAAATAACAGAAGCAGAGTAAATTGCGAATCACATATGAAAAGAAGTAGAATTAATAAATTATATTGAACTAACGTTTTTAAATAAAATACTACAAGAGTACTTACTGTTCTATTTATTAATTACTAATAATAAAAATATGACAATTTTCACTTTGTATCTTACTATTTACGAGGGTGCATATATTTTGTAAGGGTTATGTGCTAATATAATTTTAGAAATAAAATCTTTATTAAAAAAAAATTTGCGCTGGTTCCAGTCCGATGGAGCGAAAATAATTTAGCGGGAATAACTTTGTAAAATAAAATTCAATTTTTTGTAAAATTTTTTGTAAAATAAACAATTTTTGTAATCGAAGAAAAAAGAATTCTATCCAAAATTGGATTATATACACTTATAAGGCCTTCAAAGAGCTACAAATTCTTGCTTATTGTTTATAGCTATCATTTTTAGATAAGATAATATAAGCATTACAAACTTGAAAAACAGAAAATTTTCATACTTCTTCATTTGACAAGACGGTTACTTGAAAGCTATAACATATTTTTTTAATATAAATATAGATATAGAAACTAAATTTCCTCATACATATTTTTGTCTCTTATTATTTATATCTATCTTTTATAGTTTCAAAGTTATTTCGAGTTAGATAGTTTCAAAGTATGAAAATTGAAAGGGGGTGGGGGGTAAGAACCTCGTTTGAACAGATACACATACTAAAATTAAAAAAAAAATAGAACTCGATCTAAAATCCAATTATATACACCTGTGGGGCTTTCAAAGAGCTACAAAGTCCTGCTTATTGTTCAAAGCTAGCTCTATTAGTTTTTAAGATATAAGCACACTTGAAAAATGGAAAATGTTTAATCTCTTTCAACTTGACAAGACGATTACTCGAAGAGTATAAGAGGTTTTTTTTTTTTTTTAAAATAAATATAGATACAAAAACTAAATTTCCTAATACATATTTTTGTCGCTTATTTATATTTAACTTTTATAGTTTCTATGATATTTCGAGTAAAATTAAGAAAAAAAAATCGCTCGTACAGATACTTAATAATAAATATAGATTTTAATAATAAATTTTGTGGCACGTAATTTTGTCGTTTACAATTTACAACCATCTTTTATAATTTATTACATATTTCGAGTGAAAGTAATAAAAATGAAAAGAAAAAAAATGTTTTAAAGTATTACAAGAAAGATCAATCATGCATAAAGCATTGATTATGAAACATTTCCCAACTGCAATTTTATTTAAATATCTCTAAAATGCGATATATTCAGCGGTGATATATTTTAAATTATCACAGTACTATAATAATTTATTATATTTGAAAACGCAAAACTTCATCGAGAAAAAAATGAACTTTATTCAAATGACGTCATCCTAATAAAAATCTTCTGGCTAACTATGTAAAGGCAATAAATATTTCATTCATATCACTTTTATTCCAGACTCCAGAGCTAAATACTTTTGCGTGAAAAAAAATTCAGCAATTCTTATACAACTCATCTTACAATCACTTGTTTACATTCTGCACCCAATAAAATTAGTCTTCATAGTAGAAATAATCAAAGTTTGATGATCATTTAAATTCAAAAATATTGTAATTACGTTTGCGGAGAATATAGATACACAGAAAATACGCAAAAATAAAGCAGTTTTTGGACGGATGCAACACTAAATTTAAATTTAAAAGAACTTTAAAAATCACGATTTTTTCACTGGGAAAAAAAAGATGGATGCCATATTTTATTTTGAAGTGTGTCACGTGATCTCTTTGCAATATGGATGTAATTATTATTTTAATTTTAATTTTAAAAACTACCAAACATATTTTTCTGAAATTCTTTTATATATTTTATAGGATAACTTGAATATTTCCTGAAATTTTCGAAGCAATTTGTGAATTTTAACTTTGCTTAAAAAATGTTTGAAAAATTAGGTCTTATATATTTCATTTTTTCAACCCGGGTTAAATCCAAAACTGATTGGATGATATTATTCATTTACATTCTCATATGTCCCAACACCGTCTCAGCAAGATACTAAAATTTCATTTTGATAAACTCATTTTTACGGCAGTTATTGTTCAACGTTTTCTTGGTATTTTATGTAATTCTACATTTTATTATTAGGCATTTGTGTATCACTTTATTGTGTTCTTTACAAAGTTTTAGCTAAATCATTTTTATCGAATTGTAGTTTTGCATATTGGGATCTGGGATATTATAATTCATATTGTGCTCTTTATTATATAACCAGGGCCGGATTACAAATTGGAACAATGTAGTTTCGACCCGGAACATTTTATGCCCCGAAATATTGTTGATCCGGGGGCCCAAAATTCTATTCTAGAACCTAAAGTTTAAATATTAATGTATATGTCAGTATTTTAATAAATCTGTTTTCTAAACACTTTACAACGTAGATGAAATGTGTTTATGACTTTGTTCATTCTGTCTGTCTGTCTGTCTGTCTGTCCGTTAGCACGATAACTGCCGTAAAAATGATTTTATCAAATTGAAATTTTAGTATGTTCTTCAGACGGTCTGTGGGACCTATCGGAATATAAATGAATAATATCACCTAATTGGTTTTGGATTGAACCCGGGTAGAGGAAATGATATACATCGAACCCTATGGGGCGTGAGTTTTCAAACATTTTTTAAGCGAATTTAAAATTCACAAATTGCTTCGAAAGTTTTAGGAAATATTCAAATTATCCCATAAAACATATAAAAAAATTCAGCAAAATATATTCAGTATTTTTTTAAATAAAAATTAAAATAATAATTACGCTCTTTATATGAAGAGATCACGTGACCATTATATGAAGAGATCACGTGACAATCTTCAAACTAAAACATGACATCCATCTTCTGTCAAAATCGTGATTTTTAAATTATATTTAGTGTTGTATCCGTCCTAAGGCCGCTTTATTTTTGTTTAATTTCTGTGCATCTGTAATCTGAAACAACATAATTACAATGTATTTCAGTTTAAGTGATTATCAAACTTTGATTATTTCTACAACGAAACCCAATTTTCACTTATGGAGAATGTAAACAGTTTAGGCTGTAAGATGAGTTGTATAAGAATTGCTGCATATCTTTAACGTAAAATTATTTAGCTCTGGAGTCTGCAATATAGCTGATATGAATGAAACATTCTTTGATTTTACAGACGATTTTATAGTAGACTTTTTCGATGAAGTTTTATGCATAGAGTTAAATTACTTTTACCTCCATGGTTTTAAGTTTTTCAGTAGAATCAATTATTGTAGTACTGTGATGAATGAAATATTTACTGCTTTTACACAGAGAGCCAGGCCCGGGCGCCCAAATAGCTGCTCAAGTCGTCGGACGGCCTGGGTCTTCAACACAGAGCCAGGCGATTTATATTTTGTTGACGTCATTTGAATCAAGTTCGATTTTCTCGATGAAGTTTTAAATTTTCAAATATAATTATTGCAGTATTGTGATAATTTTAAAAATATTACCACTGAATGCATCGCATTTTAGAGATGTTTAAATAAAATTAGAGATGGAAAGTGTTTCATAATCAATGCTTTTTGAATGATTGATCTTTCTTGTTTTTCTTGAACTTATAAAAACAGTATAATTAAATTGTTGGAAAATCAATATTTCGGATTCACAATGTTTGGATGTTTGAAGTGCTAATGCATTTATTGTTCAAACGAGGCCACTTTATGAAAGTTCAGTTGGGGGCCTCAGAAAACCTCGGGAAGCTACTGATACGATCGCCGACAGTTCGATATTTTTAAAGCTGTACTGCTTCATGAAGTGGCTTTAGTGTTACCGAATTCGACACATTATGTCTTCTAAATGCTAAATTTAAGATTTAACCATGTTTTTTATATAATAAATGGACTTTTGTATGATGATATCAAAGCATGTACATATAGTAGAATCTCTACTGACAACATTAGCACGTGGACCGTGATCCCGTGACTTTGACGTCACTGGCATATTGCCTATTATCATGAAGATAGAAGGTAGAGATTCTCGACCTTCATACTATTATGTTCAGAAATCTTGATATATAGGGCAAGGCTTAACGGTATCCCGCGATCCGTATTCGAACGTCGGGCAGGGCCAGATAAGTTTGTCTGAAGATAAACAATTTTTTGCACTACTTAAAACACGACGATGAAATTAAAAGTATTATAATTTAATGAAATCGTACAGTATAAATAAATTTCAACTATCCAATTATTTTAATTGTTCATAATCTGTATATAAATTAGTCGGTCGCACATTTCTGCTGTTTTTGTAACAATTTAAACTTCCCTTTCACGGGCCCCTCGAAGGCCGCGGGGCCCCGGCTTTAAAGATCCTGTTTCCCCGGCTATTGCGCCATTGGCTGGATGATAGAGAAGGAAGCAACGTCATTTAGGCCTCTAAATCACTTTTTGGTGAGGTGAATTGTTTTTCAACGAATTTCTTAATATACATTAGTTTTAGTTTTGTAGCACAAAACAAACAATACATAATAATAGGTACTTATTTTAAATTACATGAAATGTGCTCATTTTAAGCATTTTAAAATTTCCAATAAACTGAAATTTCTCAAGAACGATTTATCATGGAATAAAGGGATTGGTTTTATTCGTTTTGTTATGAAGAATTATGTATAAAACAAGCATTTATTAAATACATACTATAACCATAAGCATTCTTTTATTTCGGTTTTCATTATTTTATGTGCATCACTGTGAAAAAAAAATCTGATGTGGGCAGCACATGACTTTCCTTATATAATGCAATGAAATTACTACTTTTACAGTTGAAAAAATGTTATTCTTATAGTAGATACTTATATTCCTTCCAAGATATTGAATGTTCTTCAATTAGTCATCATTTTCATTGATGTAGCGCCATTTTTATCCATTTGGCGAGATTTTCGTTAATTTGGCATCATTTAAAAAAGTCGCCAAGTGGGCGACATTCCGCCAAATTCGTCTCCAAAATGTCGCCAAGCGTTATGGACGAAGAAATAACTTATTTTTACAGCAGATAAATGGCAATTGGCGTTCAAATACAAAAGTATTACTCAAAGTATCTTTTCTCGTGAATGGAACGAGTTAGATCTACGAGAATGATGTCACTAAATTTATCGCATGATATTACATATGAAAAGTGAACATGTTTCTTAAGAGTTAATATTTTTTTTATTTTACTTGATTTTTTGATAAATTTATTTGAAAAATGCGCAATATCTCGAGAACGGTTAATCCTAGTGTCCTACAGTTTGTGTCAATCGTTTTCTAATGAAAAATTACATAAGAAATGTTTATTTGCGAAACTTTATTAGCGGTTTTGATTTCTTGACGATTTTTCCAAAACTTCACTCGAAAATTTAGGGGGATTCTGAACATTCGATTAAGTTTAAAAACAATAGGCTTCCAGTGTTTACGGATTGTGATTTTTATACCAAATTTCGTTCGAATCGGTTCATTCGTTCGTCAGTTTTCATCTCCACAGGCTCACTGACACACACACACACACACACACACATACTTTCACACACACACACACACACACACACACACACATACACACACACAGACATCACTTCAAAAATGTTTGATTCGTGATCAGGGATGCTTGAAACGTGCTCTCCCGTCGAAAACTCGATTTCGAATTTTCGACCCCGTCACAATACTTTCCTTATACATTATGTATATAAGGAAAGTAAAAATAGGTTTTTCTTATAGTTGATACTTATATTCTTTCCAAGATATTGAATTTTCGACAATTAGTCGTCATTTTCATTGATTTAGAGTCATTTTCATCCATTTGGCGAGATTTTCGTTAATTTGCCAGCATTTCAAAAAGTCGCCAATTTGGCGACATTCCTCCAAATTCGTCGCCAAAATCTCGCCAAGCCTTATGGAAGAAGAAATAAGTTATTCTTACAGCAGACAAATGACTATTGGCGTTCAAATACCAACGTATTACTCAAAGTATCTTTTTTCATGAATGGAACGAGATAGATCCACGAGAATGATGTCACTCAATTTATCGTATGGTATTACATATGAAAAGTGAACATGTGTCTCAATAGGAAATATATTTTTTTTTATATGACTTTTTGATAACTTTTTTAAAAATGTGCAATATCTCGAGAACGGTTCATGTTATCGTTCTAAAATTTATGCCAATCGTTTTCTAATGAAAAATTACATAAAAAATGTCTATTTGCGTAACTTTATTAGTGGTTTTGATTTTTTGAAAATTTCATTCGAAAATTTAAGGGAGTTCTGAACATTCGATTGCGTATAAAAACAATAGGCTTCCAGTGTTTATGGATTGTGATTTTTGTGCCAAATTTGGTTCGAATCGGTCCATTCGTTCGTCAGTTATCGTCTCCACAGACTCACTGACACAGACACACACACACACAGATATTACTTCAAAAATGTTTGATCCGTGATCAGGGATGCTTGAAACGTGCTCTCCCGTCGAAAACTCGAATTCGAATTTTCGGTCCCGTCACAATACTTTCCTTATACATTATGTATATAAGGCAAGTAAAAAAAATCTGATGTGGGCAACACATGACTTTAATTATATAATGCAATGAATTTACTACTTTTACAGTTAAAAAATGTTATTCTTATAGTAGATACTTATATTCTTTCCACGATATTGAATTTTCTTCAATTAGTTGTAATTTTGATTGATTTAGCGTCATTTTTATCCATTTGGCGAGATTTTTGTTAATTTGGCAACAATTAAAAAAGTTGCCAAGTTGGCAACATCTCGCTAAATTCGTCGCCAAAATCTCGCCAAGCATTATGGACGAAGAAATAAGTTATTCTTACAGCAGATAAATAACTATTGGCGTTCAAATACAAAAGTATTACTCAAAGTATCTTTTTTCATGACTGGAACGAGCTAGATCCACGAGAATGTTGTCACCCAATTTATCGCATGGTGTTACACATGAAAAGTAAACATGGTTCTCAATAGGAAATATTTTTTTTTATTTTACGACTTTTTGATAATTTTTTTGAAAAATGTGCAATATCTCGAGAACGGTTCATGTTAGCGTTCTAAAATTTATGTCAATCGTTTTCTAATGAAAAATTACATAAGAAATGTCTACTTGCGTAACTTTATTAGCGGTTTTGATTTTTGGACGAATTTTTCAAAATTTCACTCAAAAATTTAAGGGGATTCTGAACATTCGATTGCGTATAAAAACAATAGGCTTCCAGTGTTTACGGATTGTGATTTTTGTACCAAATTTCGTTCGAATCGGCCCATTCGTTCGTCAGTTATCGTCTCCACAGACTCACTGACACACACACACACACACACACACACACACACACACACACACACACACACACACACACACACATACACACACACAGACATCACTTCAAAAATGCTTGATTCGTGATCAGGGATGCTTGAAACGTGCTCTCCCGTCGAAAACTCGAATTCGAATTTTCGACCCCGTCACAATACTTTCCTTATACATTATGTATATAAGGAAAGTAAAAAAGGAACTAATTCAATTTTGTTAAGAAGGTAGGCGAACAATCAAATATTTTTTTCTTAATATATTTTTTAATATTGTTTCTATCCCTTTATATTTAATATGGTGATGAACAAACGCATGAGAAATGATACAAAGACGCACTTAAAAGCGTATACTTCTATTATTACTTTCCTTATATACATAATGTATAAGAAAAGTATTGTGACGGGGTCGAAAATTCGAATTCGAGTTTTCGACGGGAGAGCACGTTTCAAGCATCCCTGATCACGAATCAAACATTTTTGAAGTGATGTCTGTGTGTGTGTGTGTGTGTGTGTGTGTGTGTGTGTGTGTGTGTGTGTGTGTGAAAGTATGTGTGTGTGTGTGTGAAAGTATGTGTGTGTGTGCCAGTGAGCCTGTGGAGACGATAACTGACGAACGAATGGGCCGATTCGAACGAAATTTGGTACAAAAATCACAATCCGTAAGCACTGGAAGCCTATTGTTTTTATACGCAATCGAATGTTGAGAACCCCCCCCCCCCCTAAATGTTCGAGTGAAATTTTGAAAAAATCGTCAAAGAATCAAAACCGCTAATAAAGTTACGCAAATAGACATTTCTTATGTACTTTTTCATTAGAAAACGATTGACATAAATTTTAGAACGCTAACATGAACCGTTCTCGAGATATTGCACATTTTCCCAAAAAATTATCAAAAAGTTATATAAAATAAAAAAAAAATATTTCCTATTGAGAAACATGTTCACTTTTCATATGTAATACATTGCGATAATTTTGGTGACATCATTCTCGTGGATCTAGCTCGTTCCATTCATGAAAAAAGATACTTTGAGTAATACTTTTGTATTTGAACGCCAATAGTCATTTATCTGCTGTAAGAATAACTTATTTCTCCGTCCATAACGCTTGGCGATATTTTGGCGACGAATTTGGCGGAATATCGCCAACTTGGCGACATTTTTAATTGTTGCCAAATTAACAAAAATCTCACCAAATTGATAAAAATGACGCTAAATCAATGAAAATGACGACTAATTGAAGAAAATTCAGTATTTTGGAAAGAATATGAGTATCTACTATAAGAATAACATTTTTTTAAACTGTAAAATTAGTAAATTCATTGCATTATATAAGGAAAGTCATGTGTTGCCCACATCAGATTTTTTTAATATATGAACTATGTCGCTTATTGAGGATGCTATCAATATTGATAATTATTTGTTTAGAGTTGCACGAAATAAAAGCTAACTGGGTACTTTGATATAGTTTTACATGTTGTCATCCGGAAAATCACCAAATGTACAATCAACGTTAAAAGCACAGGATCGTGGATCTTATACATTAGTTTTTGACTGTAAAAGGAACAAATTCATTGCATTATATAAGGAAAGTCATGTGCTGCCCACATAAGATTTTTTTTTTTTTTTAATAACTACAGGGTCTGCCCTCTGCTCGCTATGCATCGCCAAGTCCATAACTCCCTTCGCGAGTCGGGAGGCTTATCCTCATACTCGCAGAGCTCGCTTTACGAGCTATTTCAAGTCAAACTAAAATTTACATCGGTAAACATTTTATTTTATCGTGTTACCTTATTATTTTTCTATAACTGTACAAAATATCATATTTTTGTATTCTATAGTTTTTACGGTACGAAACAGAGCAAATCGATGGACATTTCATTTCAGAAGTGCATAAAAAGTAAAATATCTTGTGAACTACATCAAAGTTAAAATTCTGATGTGGGCAGCACATGACTTTCCCTGCAGATTTATATCCACATTCTTTTTATTTTAATTAAATTTATTTCACTTTTAATTCAATTTTCTTTGTCATTAGGTAACTGGACTTATTTTCAAAGGTGGCGTAGAGAAAATACAAAAAACTAAAATATCTGGAGAACGCCTAGTCTTAGTGTAATGGGGTTGGTCTTATTCTTTTGTTCGTTAAAAATTGCGTATTAAACAAGCATTTAATGGATATATTTGAGCATACGTAGTTCTTTAGTTTAGATTTTGACGATTTTTGCTGGCCATTTTGCAAAAAAAGGCAGGTTATTTTTTTCCAAATCGTACCAAAGTCTAATCATCACCAGGGTTACCCACAAGTGACTCCTCTACCAAATTTTGTGAAATTCGGTCCATTGGTTTTTCAGTTAGAGTGGATAAAAACTTTTGCGGGCCATTTCTAAAAAAAATGCGGGTTCTTTTATCCCGAATCGTACCCAAAACTCATCAGCACCAGACTCGCACACAAGTGACTTACCTACCAAATTTTGTAAAATTCAGTCCATTAGTTTTTAATTAGAGTGGATACAAAATCTGCACAGACAGGCATACAGACACACAGACAGACAGACACGCAGACAGACAGACACACAGACACACACACAGACGTCGCGCTAAAAATGGTTTTTTCATATTCTAGAGGTCTTGAAACATGTAGATCCGTCGAAAACTCGAGTTGCGATTTTCGACATGATTCCAATACTTTCCCTATACATTACCATGTATTGCAGGGAAAGTAAAAAAAAAAAGGAATCCAACCTTCAAAAATTCAACTATGTAGGTACCTGATTGCAAAAATTCTGGGACTTGCTGTTGTTAGTCTATGCAGGACGCGAACTCGCAGCTCAAATATTATGACTTTGACAATAAATATTTCTTAAACTACAATTTACATCGAAAACTGTTTATTTTAACTTATTCCCTAAACCGTTTTCTACAAGTGTACCAAATTGTATATTTTTGCATGCATTAGCTTTTGCTGTACGAAGCAGAGAAACTCGATAAACGAGAAATTTGTCAAACAGGGCGCATCAGCTACTGTTTTACTTTCCTTTTATACAATAATGTATAAGGAAAGTATTGTGACCGGGTCGAAAATTCGAATTCGAGTTTTCGACGGGAGAGCACGTTTCAAGCAACTGTGATCACGAATCAAACATTTTTGAAGTGATGTCTATGTGTGTGTGTGTGTGTGTGAAAGTATGTGTGTGTGTGTGTGTGTGAAAGTATGTGTGTGTGTGTGTGTGTGAAAGTATGTGTGTGTGTGTTAGTGAGTCTGTGGAGACTATAACTGACGAACGAATGGACCGATTCGAACGAAATTTAGTACAAAAATTACAATCCGTAAACACTGGAAGTCTATTGTTTTTATACGCAATCGAATGTTCAGAACCGCCCCTAAATTTTCGAGTGAAATTTTGAAAAAATCGTCAAAAAATCAAAACCTCCAATAAAGTTACAGAAATAGACATTTCTTATGTACTTTTTCATTAGAAAAGGATTGACATAAATTTTAGAACGCTAACATGAACCGTTCTCGAGATATTGCACATTTAAAAAAAAATTTAAAAAAATCTTGTAAAATAAAAAAAAATATTTCCTATTGAGGAACATGTTCACTTTTCATATGTAATACCATGCGATAAATTGGGTGACATCATTCTCGTGGATCTAGCTCGTTCCATTCGTGAAAAAATATACTTTGAGTAATACTTTTGTATTTGAACGCCAATAATAGTCATTTATCTGCTGTAAGAATGTAAGAATAACTTATTTCTCCGTCTATAACGCTTGGCGAGATTTTGGCGACGAATTTGGTGGAATGTTGCCAACTTTTCGACTTTTTTAAATGTTGCTAAATTAACGAAAACCTCGCCAAATGGATAAAAATAACGCCAAATCCGTGAAAATGACGACTCATTGACGAAAATTCAATATCTGGAAAATAATATAACTATCTACTATAAAAAAAATCTGATGTGGGCAACACATGACTTTCCTTATATAATGAAATGAATTTATTACTTTTACAGTAAAATAAATAGGTTTTTCTTCTAGTAGATACTAATATCCTTTCCAAGATATTGACTTTTCGACAATTAGTCGTCATTTTCATTGATTTAGCGTCATTTTTATCCATTTGGAGAGATTTTCGTTAATTTGGCAACATTTCAAAAAGTCGCCAAGTTGGCGACATTCCGCCAATTTTGTCGCCAAAATCTCGCCAAGCGTTATGGACAAAGAAAAAAGTTATATATATATAACTTATTAGATATTGAATTTTCGACATATATTATATAACTATTATTATATATTTATATATTATATAACTTATTAGATATTGAATTTTCCACAATTAGTCGTCATTCTCATTGATTTAGCGTCATTTTTATCCATTTGGCGAGATTTTCGTTAATTTGGCAACATTTCAAAAAGTCGCCAAGTTGGCGACATTCCGCCAATTTCGTCGCCAAAATCTCGCCAAGCGTTATGAACGAAGAAATAAGTTATTCTTACAGCAGATAAATTGGCGTTCAAATGCAAAAGTATTACTCTATATCTATATTAAGTATCTTTTTTCATGAATGGAACGAGCTAGATCCACGAGAATGATGTCACCCAATTTATCGCATGATATTATATATGAAAAGTGAACATGTTTCTCAATAGGAAATATTTTTTTTCTATTTTATTTGACTTTTTGATAATTTTTTTGAAAAATGTGCGATATCTCGAGAACGGTTCATGTTAGCGTTCTAAAATTTATGTCAATCGTTTTCTAATGAAAAATTACATAAGGAATGTCTATTTACATAACTTTATTATTGGTTTTGATTTTTTGACGATTTTTTCAAAATTTCATTCGAAAATTTAGGGGAGTTCTGAACATTCGATTGCGTATAAAAACAATAGGCTTCCAGTGTTTACAGATTGTGATTTTTGTTCCAAATTTGGTTCGAATCGGTCCATTCGTTCGTCAGTTATCGTCTCCACAGACCCACTGGCACACACACACACACACACACACATACACACACACACACTTTCACACACACACACACACACAGACATCACATCAAAAATGTTTGATTCGTGATCAGGGATGCTTGAAACGTGCTCTCCTGTCGAAAACTCGAATTCGAATTTTCGACCCCGTCACAATACTTTCCTTATACATTATGTATATAAGGAAAGTAATAATCGATTTCTTTTTTACTGTAAAAGTAGTAAATTCATTGGATTATACAAAGAAAGTCATGTGCTGCCCACATCAGTTTTTTTTTTAATTTATAGAGAAATTTTTTTTTTTTTTTAAATTTTGTTTTGTCTATGAATGCTAGTAGTTTTAATTTTAAATATATTTACTTATTTTTAGTTGCAAACTCTTCTTCTAAAGCTTCTGAGCCCCAGAAACTAACAAAATTATAGCACAAACCAATAGTTTAATAAATTATGGCTTAGTTATTATAGATAAATTATAGCATAAATAACTGTTTTTTGTAAATCGAGAAAGAAACGTTGAATACATATATAATAATGGGGAATTCTGCTTCAGAGAAATGCTTTTGGTTGTATTAATAACGAACAGGTTTAAAAGTATTTACAGATTTGGAAAGAAACGTGTTCAGGGACATTAAATATTAAAAAAAATGAAAAAAAAAATATGTTTAAGAAAATTTTAGATGTTTTCCCACTTTAAAGAATACTATATTAATAATAATTATTATGAATTTATAATACGTTTCATTAATAATAATCAATAATTAATACTATCTAACAGTAATATTCAGCATCAGGGTATCTCATAAATGACTAATTACCAAATTTCATGAAATGCCATCTGATAGTTTTGGGGTAGAGTGGATACATACATTGCACAAACGAAATGACGTAGATATATAGATACATACACTACACACAGATATAAAGACACAAACATACGCTTATAGAGACATAGTTGATGAGACACGCTAAAATTGTTTTTTCGTTTTTTGCTGTGTTCAGTATGTGGTGTGTGTATGTGTGTTAATACTTCGAATTCCAATTTTCAACCTCATTCCTGTGCTTCCCATATGTACTAGGAAAATTAAAATGCATTTTGGTTTGTAAGGAAAGTCTTATATTGTTCTTCAAATTCCAGTTCTTCAAATTCTGAAAAAACACTTAATGAGTTTGGCGATGCTTTGTATATAAAATACTTCAAATTCGTTGTAATTGTTGAAATTGCGATACATTTGGAAATCAAAACTTATTCCCATCAAATATTTGCAAGAAAATATTCCCAAAATAATGCCAAAAATAAGGACATCACATTCAAAAAATTTAATTCCGCACTTCGAATACAAAATGTTCTTCCCTTAGTGGTAATTTATATAATCTTGTGTCCATATAGCCAAAGAATAATTTGAAATAATACATTGCTTTGACACCCAAGAAATACTGCTAGATATAAATCTTAAGTTCTCTGCATTTCTAAGACAGAATAATCATTTGCTTTGATGCATCGTCTGCAAAATGAAATTTGTGTTATTTTGCAGGTTCCTAAGACATTTCACAAGAATACTTCTATTCTGTGTCAGTTAAATTTGCTGTTTAATTAAAATTTGATTTAAGCAAATTAGTTTTGCAGAAGTTTAAGACATTGATAAATTTTATACAAGATTTATGAAAAGGGGAAATTTTTTTTAAACGTAGTACAGTCAAACCTGACTTAAACGGAATTTTAAGGGATCGAAAGAATTTTCCGTCTTGAAAAGGTGTCCGTTTCAGGCAGGTAATTTCAGGAAAAGTGAAATTTAAGGTTTAACTGGAAATGCATGTAGCCCATGTGTATTTGTTCATCTAAGCAATATACTTTAAAAATTCTGAAAAGTATATTTAGATGCACCTGATTAATACTATATTATACCATAATAGCTAATTTAATTATTTTAAATATGTATACAGGGTGTCCCAAAAAGATTGAAACGGGCTTTAATTCTTTACCTGTTGGAGATAAGTGGGCAATGTAAATTGCAAAAATGCTGAAAGGTAGGAAATAGGACTACGTTAATGAAATAGTCCTTCCATTCATTTTAAAAAAATTACACTTTTTAAATTTTATATGACCCCCTTAGACAAATTTGGTCAATCAGAAAATTTTTATTTTTAATACAAGATCATTAAAAAACCCCGCATATCTGTATCTTTCAAATTCAGCGAGTTATATTTTTTTGAAAATTAAACATTGCGAATGGGGACCCTATATCAAATTAGAAACGTAAATTTGTGACATATCACAAAGAAAATGAAACTGGATGATAATACATAGGATACCCAACCGCGTAGTGAGTACCACTGCTTTATATGATCTCTATCTGTGTAATGCTTTATTTAGATGCATTTATGATAAAAATTTTTGACACATATTAACGTATTTTTGATCTAAACAATTTCCATACTGAATTTGTTTATGATCCCTATTTTCACTGATGAAACAGCATTTCACATGGTACGGAACAGTGGCATAAGTCAAATTTCTTCCATTATCATAATTCAGTTATTTTAAAGATACAGATATGCGGTTTTTTTAATGATCTTGTTGCATTAAAAATAAAAATTTTCTGATTGACCCAATTTGTCTAAGGGGGTCGTATAAAAATTTAAAAAATGTGACTTTTTGAAAATGAATGGGAGGACTATTTCATTAACGTAGTCTTATTTCTTACCTTACTTTCAACATATTTGCAATTTACATTGCCCACTTGTCTCCAATAGGTAAATAATTAAAACGCGTTTCAATCTTTTTGGGACACCCTGTATACATACATTTTTACATACTGCGATCACACGAGTATATGTAAATTAAAAAAAATAGTGTAACCCATGGCCTTGACTGTTAGCTTACTACCATGCTTTTAAATTTAGATAAATTGACTTACAGACAAAATATTACTGCTTACCATGAAACAAAATAAAGAAATTAATAAAAAAATATATTTTTTATTGAGATAAACTTTTAAAATAATCCAGCATAGTTTCTTGGACATATGCCTTACTAATGATACGATTTTCAGTTAAAAGTTATGCATTAATATTTCTAGTATTTCAGAATTTTCCTGATTAATTGAAAAATTCCGAAACTGCTTTCAGAAAATCTTTATATGATTTTATAGAAAGTTCTGTGAAAAAAATTGTTCTCATTTGAATTTTAATGTCGATAAATTATTACCTTTTATTTCTTGTAATTTGGTTCAAATTTTTCATAACATCCTTAAAAATTAATTGTTTCGAATTTATAGATTATCAGATAAAAAGTTTCATCAATTACATATTAAAAATATCATACTTTTATCTATTATATTTGGTTAACAGTAAAATCTATTATATTTGGTTAACGGTAAATCATACTTTTATCTATTATATTTGGTTAACAGTATAGTAAAAAAGTTGAAGGTAACATAGCGTTGTTAATTCATTTTATTATTCTAAATCACTATAGAATTGTAGTCATACCCTATTTATTTCCTATTATTTACTTACTGATACTTACAGTTATATTTTCTATTATTACGCATTTCTTTATACTTGCATTATCTGACAGTGCATTTTGCCAGGAGATAGATGCAAGGAATTAGTGGGAGGCCTTGTCTAATTTCTATAATCGATTAATATTCGATTGTCTATTCGATACATATTTTATTAATTCTTTAATTTATTTTATAGGTTAATAATGATTATAAATTTTATTTATATGTATTAATAGGAACTCGTAGTATTTTACATGCAGTTTATCTGGTTTCTATACCTTCTAATACTTTAGAATGGATTTACTATTTACAATTTTTAAGAATGGCAATATGGACATTATTCTTTAGGATTAGCAACATCTTCTTAGCACATTATGTTGATATGGTTTAGCTGTTATAACTTCTACACACGTGTAAGTCAATTCTATTTTTTTTTCACTGTATTCAGTTCTATATAGTTTTTTAAATTTCTCAAACATTTTCCATTTTTGGCATATAGTGGCTACTATTGACCTTTTGTTAACAGTAACAGGTCAATGCCAACGGCCCTACCGTGCTGAAAAACACCGGTTCTCGTCAGATCACCGAAGTCAAGCAGCATCGGGCGCGGTTAGTACTTGGGTGGGTAACCACCTGGGAACACCGCGTTCTGTTGGCACATTTTGGCCGCGGTAACCCGGTGGTTTGCGTGCTGGGATTTGCACGCTGCCACAACTACCGCCGTGTTTATGCGGAGTACGGCCACGTTAAACATGTGAGTCCGTAAGTCCTTCCGAGAGGTTGGTGGTAGGGGAAGGAGGGTACGGTCCCCGTGGATGCCTCCCCCACTGGGTTTCTGTCTAAATTGGGTGGCACTTCCCAGCCTTCCAAACGGTTACCTTACACCTTTCTGGTAGGTCGGACGGTCTGAGTCTCAACAACAACAACAACAGTAACAGGTCAATCAATGAAATGTGTTAATTGAAATTGATGTATATAATATTCGCCCCCCCCCTGCACTTTACTATTACATCAGTCTATTAATTGATATTCTCATTTTATTTAGTATTTTTGTTTTAAATATAATGGGTGATTTCTGACATTCTCTTCAGTTTTTTCTGGTTGGTATTTGAATACTTTTGTTTGCTATAGATTCTTTACTATTTTTATTCAGTAACTCTATTTTAATTCATCTACATATAATGAAATGTCAATCGTGAGATTTTTGTAGAAAATTATGCCGAATTTTTATAATGGACAGCAATTTGTGTGCCATAATTAACTTTTTCGCTTTTGGTTAGGTATCTTCAACAGGTTTCAACTGAAATAAAAAGAAGCAATTCCGTTACTCGTTATAGATTGATGTGCAACTTCGCATATTTTGAATGAGAAAATGTGTGTTGTGTGTGTCGATTAAACGTGGTACCTAGTGTAATTTTTTAAATTCATCAAATTATACAGTTTTGATATACAGAGTGTCCCAAAAAGACTGAAACGCACTTTAATTCTTTACCTGTTGCAGATATGGCAATATAAATTGCAAAAATGTTGAAAGTAAGGTAGGAAATAAGACTACGTTATTGGAATAGTCCTCCCATTAATTTAAAAAAAAGTTACACTTTTTAAATTTTTATACGCGCCTCTTAGACAAATTTGGTTAATCAGACAATTTTTATTTTTGAATGCACCAAGATCATTAAAAAAAAATCGCATATCTGTATCTTCAAAATCAACTGAATTATGATAATGGAAAAAATTTGACTTATACCACTTTTCCATACCATGTGAAAGGCTGTTTCATCAGTGAAAATAGGGATCATAAACAAATTGACGATGGAAATTGTTCAAAAATACTTTAATATGTGTCAAATGTTTTTATCACAAATGCATCTAAATAAAGCATTACATAGACAGAGATCATATAAAGCAGGGGAACTCACTACACAGTTGGGTATTCTATGTATTATCATCCAGTTTTATCTTTTTTGTGATATGTCACAAATTTACATTTCTAATTTGATATATGGTCCTCATTCACAATGTTCAATTTTCAATTAAATATAACTCGCTCAATTTTAAAGATACAGAGATGCGGTTTTTTTTTAATGATCTTTTTGCATTAAAAATAAAAATTTTCTGATTGACCAAATTTGTCTAAGCGGATTGTATAAAAATTTAAAAAGTGTAACTTGTTGAAAATTAATGGGAGGACTATTTCATTCACGTAGTCTTATTTCTTACCTTACTTTCAACATTTTTGCAATTTACATTGCTCACTTATCTCCAACATGTAAAAAATTAGAGCGCTTTTCAATCCTTTTGGAACACCCTGTATATCAGTATATTTTGCCTGAATTGGACCACAGGTGAAGGCGACGAAGGTGTTTGGATGTAATGTTTGCAGTTACTCCACTAAACAAGCTTGTGGTCTGTGACAGCAATTAAGCGCATACTGACGTATAACGAAGACGTTGATGCACAGATGTCGCAGATTTCAAATTTAATATTTTTTCCTCTTTTCTACCAGTATTGTTTTATAATATAGCTTAAAGGATATATTTAATTATAAGAAAAATTATACATTGAGTTCTGTATTAAGTTTGGTACACATTTTTACTCATATCATGCCAACAATTCAATGGAACGATGGCGAGTTTATATACCACACCCTCTGTGGACAGTTCTGGAGAGAAGCTCGTAACTCGTTAACTCATTTATTAATCTGAAAAATTCGAGGTTTCTAGACGTTACTAGAATGTCGCCAAATTCATTGCCAAGGCCATTGAATTTGCCAACGCTAAACTCATTGCCGCAGAATTTGTCGCCGAGGTCAAGCGACCCAGACTTTCAAAATGGTTTTTTTTGTTACGTATTTGTAGCAATATGATGTCACATCCGTTACGTACTTCCGTTTCATCTTAGTCAAGATTCTTTCAAGATGTACTCAATCTTGTTCTCTGGAATGTTTAATATAAAATAATATATTGCGAATACAAAAACACATTTTATGGCTTCTCTCGTCCGGCTCTAATCTCTTGTTGCATTATTTCTTTTATCTCGTCTGGTGAGGCTTTTATCGCTTTTTTCATCTAGTCTTGTTCGACTTTAATCTTTTCTGCCATCGCTTCTTGTCCAGGTTTCATTGTTTCTTTCATCTCGTCTTGTCCAACTTTCATCTTTTCTTGTATCTGTTCTGCTATTGTTTCTTGTCCGCCTTGCATTGCTATTATGTAGCCCTTTATAGCTTTTTGTCCAGCTTTCATTAATTCCATCATCTCGCTTAACTCTTCCATCATCGTTTTTCTACTTGGGAGAGCCATAACGCTGAGCGATGATTAATTATATACTAATTCTTACTAGATTAAATTTCTAGTAAGTGCTTGCATTTCCAAGAATATTCGATATTTCGAAAAAGTTCTAATATATTCGAAAACTCGCCAGAAGCAATACGTTCATGATAAATCGCCAAATGTGGCATCGATGCCTCGAAAAATACTGAATCCCTACTTCATTTCACGCAATAGGAATGGCTGCCTGTAAGGGTTGTATGCAACAAAAGGCAATAAACAACACAAGCATTGTGCAGTGCGCGAAAAAAGTATAAGGACAAGCGAAAATTCGCCAAATCTAGAAATCTTCTAGACGGAAATATATGCAAATTTCTTAAGTAAAAATATTGATAAAATTAAGTTCTTTTTCATGTAAATTAGTTAAATATTCCAAAAATAAATATGTATAAATTTACTTTAAAAATTATAAACCCATATGATCTTGGAGAAAAGTATAAGGACAACTGTTTTTCATCTAAAATTATAGTAAAATTTGCATATTTGAAAGCAGAAAATGATCATTTCAAATATAAGGACTGGGTTTCTAAACAAAATTCACACTTGCATCATTTCGTCATGATTTTTATACGTTGCCGAAAGGAACTCATCTGTCTGACCTTGAAAAAGGGGGAATTCTTGCTTTTAAAGAATGTGGATTGAGTGGGCATGAGATTTCGAAAAAAAATTAAAATATCTAAAACTGCAGTTTATAATTTTCTAAAAGAACCTGGAATGCATGGAATGAAAAAATGAACTGGAAGACCAGAAATTTTAACTCATCGACAGAAAATAATGGTTGTAAGAAGAGCTTGCGAGAAAAAAGAAACTGCAGATGAAGTTAGAAGAAATTTGGACTTACCATGTTCCACACGAACAATTCTAAATATTTTGAATAAACATCCGAATATTTGGTATGGAAAGTTAATGTCACGTCCGCCTCTTAAAAAGGAACATAAGGAAATAAGACAGGAATAATAATAATAAAAAAAATTTCTCTCGATCCAAAATGGATTGATGTAAATAATGTTTTCGGACGAAAAGAAATTCAATCTTGATGGACCAGATGGTTTTCGCTATTTTTGGTATAATCTGCGTAAAACCAAAGAAGTTTTTTCCAAACGTCAATGTGGGGGCACAGTAATGATTTGGGGCGCTTTTGCAGCAAACGGAACCATGCCTATAGTCTTTATCAACTACAAAATGAACTCTGACAAATATGTTGATATGTTAGGCGAAAATTTGTTACCTGAGGCCCCACTAATTACTTCAGGAGACTATATTTTCCAACAGGATAACGCTTCCATACACATTTCTAAGAGTGCAAAACTCTGGTTTGAAGCTAATTCAGTAAATTTACTTGATTAGTCGGCGTGGAGTCCCGACCTCAATCCAATAGAAAATTTACGGGGCCTTCTAGCCCGAGAAGTTTATAAAAATGGCACACAATATCAGTGTAAACAGGATCTTGTGTTAGCCATCAAACAAGCTTGGAATAACATTTCCATAGACACTTTAAAAGAACTTTCAGCACGGATGACCTCTCGGCTTATTCAAGTAATTGAAAAAAAAATGTTGTTTTCTTGATTATTAAGAGAAATGTTAAGTAATTTAGAACATGTCCTTATATTTTTTTCTATTTTTCCTTAATGATAATCTTTATTAGGTGAACCTTTGTAAGGTTCATATTTGTTCTTTTATGTGTTGTATATGTTATTGTATAATTTCATATTAGAGGTCAGAAATATCAAAAATTCGTTTTGATAAAGTGAAAATAAAGTATATTTTCATTCAATTACATGTTGTCCTTATACTTTTTTCGAGCACTGTATTTCGTAAAAGATAAAAATGCATTTTTACATAACTTTTTCTTTTCCGTGAAGAAATCTCAACAAACTATTTTACTGTTTCAAGAAAGGTTTCCCTTGCATATATATCCAATAAAAAATAAATCAAAAATTCGCTTTTTTTTCTTGTCACGATATATACACAACTCTAGTGAACAAAAATTCCATACTAAATCTATTCCTCGTTAGCCGCGCGAAAGTTGAAACTACATTATTACAGATGGCTTGCATGTATAAGGAAATGTTACAACATTCAATTAAAGCATCTTCTCAAATCTGCTCAGGCCTTTTCTTCCACAGTAATGTTACTACTCTTAAGACAGTGTTCCGGAATAGCCTCACTAATGGCTGCTCCTTTGGGTGAAGTGCAGAACCCGTTCAGGGGTGTCTTTATTCGTTAATGTCCCGTGGTCTTGATGTGTTTTGACATATTTGAAATGGAAGCCTCTTAGTGGGAGGGGGGGGGGGGGGGGGAGTAACCTTTAGCCCGATGAAAATTGGGCAATAAGTTTTTGGAAAAGATTTAGGTTTATGTTTTTGGAAAATATATCTTAAAAGATTTTAAGGTGTTGCCTGTCGAACGTCGAAAACCCAGACCACCCGACTCGTCCGAGGACTTAGAGTAACCGTTAGGGTGGCCGGAGGTGTTGCCTGTGTAAATTTTAAAATATCTAACATGGAGGGGGGGGGGAGTTAAAATTAAATAATAATTAAAATAAGGTGGTGTTTGGCTCAACTTTTAAATCTTAAATAGCTTGCGATTTTTTTTTTTTTTTTTTTGCAATCTGCAAGAAAAGAAAATTAGGAAAATCTATCTCTGTCCTTCTGGGGGTCAGATTTTGGCGTAGAATGCAAAATTTAAAGCGGCCCAGCCAAAGTAGGCCAAATAGGCTTACTTCCTCGATATAACATGTTATCGTTCTGAGGTAAATTTCGCTTTATATAGTGGGTTTGGCACTGTGAAGCCCTATCGTGAATGGATAATTGGGTATGTTATAAATGTAACTCTCATGTGTTAGTTCGGTTAGATTTATTCTTTAAAAAAAAGGAAGGGTAGCTCTCAAGTGCCCCTCTAAAATCCATCTGGTGTAGACCTACAGAAATGGATTCGACTTAAAACATCTTATTCTCCCAGTTCTGTCCAAAAGTGACATTATTGAGAGTTGATTATTAAAGTTACATTATTTTGGGACTAAAGTTGACGATCTGACTGACATAATTATTGAAGTTGCGTTGCTAATTGTATTATTAGTAAAGTTGCATTATTCTGGAGAGCTTTATGTGATCGGTCCCTCGATTTGATTGAACAAATATGATATTGTGTTGGGAAACTGTGTTCTGATGCTGTGCCGTTATGTTGTTGTTAAAATGGTTAGTTTGCACATGTTTTTTTTTTTTTTGGGGGGGGGGGGGGCATAATCTTGTTCGGGTTTCTATGCCATACAGATGTTCGAATGTTTGATTTATGCGGGTGGTTTGAAAGGTAAAATAATTTCATCTTTGCAACTTTCTTTAAAAACACGAACGAAAATGCTATAATTTAGAAAATCTATAACAAAACATGAACTTCAAAATTAATATTTCTTCTTTTATCATGCTTTATTGCCCAATTAATTATATTAACTTTGACTGCAAACTGTTTTATTCGTTTGGGTATAGTCACTTCGCTATAGATAGACATAATGTGTACACTCACGGATCTTTCTTTATAAAGTTATTGGGGGTTCCTAATGACTATTTTAGTAAGCCTGTATATTACAATCGTGCATAACATTTACAGTGCAGCGTATAAGCAGCAGTAGAGCTTTATAGCGTCCAGTATAGCTAATATAGATAGAAATATCCACATCCAATTAACGCTTGTTTTATCGAAGTGCGTGAAAACCATCTCTGCAAGCTAGATGCCAAATTCTAATTTTATGAGATTTCAGTATGTAGTTGAGATCAAACACTCGTGTGATAGTGATGGTGGAATATTCTGACATGAGATGAAGGTTTCTCTGGAGGAGCAATTTTCAGAGAGCAATATTATTACATTCAATTAATATCTTGTCAGAACTCTTGATGTAATGAGTGAGTGCTTTGTCGAACTAGTTCATAGACACTAGACAAAGTACGTAACAAGGTGACACAGTTCTCAAATTAAATTAGTGGGTTCACTCCAGTGGCCTAACTACAATGTTTGGCTCACAAGCAAAATTATTTTCAGCCCCCCCCCCCACTCCTGCCTTTTTTAAGCTGAAATTTTTTTAATGTATCCTGAATTAATTTACAACCGATGAATTTTATTTATTATATGCAAGAAATAACACACAATTGAATGATACAAATCTATATAAATAAAAATTAAAATCTGTCTGTCTGTCTGTCTGTTTGTCCCGTCATCACGGGAGAACGGCTGAACCGAATTTGATGAAATTTTGTGGGTAGCCTAGAAATAGCCCCACTTAAAATTTAGTTTATAGTTGGAATTTCTACGACCAGTGGTTCTCGAGATATTAGTAAAAAACGAAACTTTCGTTTGTCTCATCATCACGAGAGAACGGCTGAACCGAATTTAATGAAATTTTGTGGGTGGCCTTGAAATATCCCTCCATAAATTTTGCCAAAGTTTCGAGTTTCTAAGACCAGGGGTTGTCGAGATATTAATGAAAAACGGAACTTTTATTATAGGAGTTCTACTCTCCAACTCCCTGGTTTATCCAAACGGAAAGGATAAAAATCGTTTGTTTAAAACGTCAAAGGGAATTAAAACTTTATTTTTGAGTTTGATGCAGGATTTTTGCATTAAATAGTCACTATCTGAAAGCATAAATTGTATGACACATGAATTTAAATGGAAAAATCTACCTCCATGTTTTATATTTCACACGCTTTTACTCAACGATTAGAAGTATAAAGAAATTAAAATGGTTATTTAATTTCGCATTTTATGAGGAAGATGCTATCTTATATAATGTTGCTCGACAAAGGAATGGAATTAAATGTGTTTGTTAATGATTATTATTATTTTTTCGATTTGAATAATAAATAAATGGATATTAAAATATATCTTATAAATGATCGGTTTGATTTTTTTTAATTATATTAATTGCGAACTGCATACATCACTTTCATGTATTTTAGCAAAGAGGTTTTAAGCTTATATATTGTGTTTAGCTAATAAACTTATATACTGTTTACCCAATAAATTCATTTATCCAATTGTTTAAACAGAAAAAGAGTAGAATGGGTATATCTTCTAATAATATTTTTGTGTTTTCATTTAGTATATACAAACTGGATCACGATATTTTATTCAGATCTGCGAATTTAGAGCTACGAATTCGGCTGAATATCGCTAACTTGGTAACTTTTCTTAAACTTTACCAAATTAGTGGAAATGTCTCAAAATTGATAAAAGTGACGCAAATCAATGAAATTAAATTTGTTTTGTTAAAAGTACTGAAATGGTGTTTTGTTAGCATTTGTCTGTCAGTCCAACCGCCCTACTTAGTAACCCATTTAGCGAATTTTTAAAATGTCACCAAATTGATAAAAATATTTATAAATCCATAAAAATATTTTGAAATTGATAAATTGCCCTAAATAAACGAAATTGTGTTTTTTTTAGGGGATAATATTTTGATGATGGTTCGTCAATTTATCGCCAAGTGGGACTGTCAGTTCTACAGTCCCACTTGGCGATAAATTTGGCGATTTTTTAAAATGTCGCCAAACCTTCATTAGAGATATTCAGACGATATTTTGACCACCAATTTATTTGAAGCAAATCATAACATGTCGCTTAACAACGGATTTAAATTTAACGTGTTTATGAGGAAGAAGATTTTTATTAAATCTTTTCCGATTTTAATGATGAAGATATGTATATAAAATAAATTTCATTGCCATCGTATTTTTGACTGGATAATATCAATTACGATCTTCATGTTTAAACATTATTATTATTGATGTTTTCGGGGATTATTGATTCAGAGATTATTGATATTTTCAATTTCTTATGGCATTGTTTTATTGCGACAAAAATTGATGAAACTCATATATTGTACGTTGTACGAGTAATCTTCTACAAATGCACGGGTATATCTTCTAATGTAAGAGAATATAAGTAGTACATGTATATTGGCATATATTGGAATCAAGCCTTTCGGTGTGAAGATCACGGGGATTATTGATATTTTTAATTTATTAAGTAATCTGTTATATATTGGCAAACATTTTTCAAACTAAATATTATAATACGGGTAATCTTTTACTAACACTAGGACATATCTTCTAATCTATGACATTATAAGTAGTACGGGTTTATCTTTCCATATAATTTTAGCACTTTCACTTGGGCACATATTGGAATTAATTACTGCCTACTGGTTTAAAGATTACGGATTTATTGATATTTTCAATGTATACATGTAATGTCATAATACAGGTCATATCTTCTGATATTCGCGTATATAAGTAGTACGGGTCCCATACAATACGCTATTATTTTGCATACATTGATTCAATTCCATACTTTTTATAAATTTGCTTGCAAAAAAGGCCAGGATATTTTATTCTTCAGATCTACCCGTGAAGATAATTTTGTATAGTGAGAACAGAGATCCTGAGGTTTCTTTTTAGGAGCATTGTATTAAATATTTTAACAGAATATTTTGATTAAGCATGTCATTTAGTATACTATAGGAATTTGCACATGATTATGAATTTTAAGTTTATTTATATTATATACTCCGTACGAAGAACGGGTATGCTGCTAGTCTATATAAATAAAATTGAAAATCTGTCTGTCTGTTTGTCCCGTCATCACGGGAGAACGGCTGAATCGAATTTCATGAAATTTTGTGGGTAGCCTGGAAATAGTCCCTCTTAAAATTTAGTCCATGTTTGGAGTTTCTACGATCAGTGGTTCTCGAGATATTAGTAAAAAACGAATTTTTCGTTTGTCTCATCATCACGGGAGAACGGTTGAACCGAATTTGATGAAATTGTGTACATAGCCTTAAAATAGCCCCCCATAAATTTAGCCCAAGTTTCGAGTATATAAGACCAGGGATTGTCGAGATATTAATGAAAAACGAAACTTTTTCCTAGGAGTCTTACTCTCTAGCTTGAAAATCGTTTGAAAGTGAATTAAAACTTTATCTCTGAGTTTGATGGGAGATTTTTTGCGCTAATTAGTCACTTTCTGAAAACATGAATTGTTTGAAACATGATTTAAATGGGAAATCTATCTCCATGGTTTATTTTTTACAAGCGAACAATGAAAAGTATAAAGAAATCAAAATGGTTATTTAATTTCGCAGTTTATCAGGAAGATTCTATCTTATATCATGTTGCACAGAAACGCGCAATTAAATTAAATCTGTCTGTTAATTTTAATTATTATTTTTTCGATTTGAATAATAAATAAATGGATATAAAAATATATTTTAGAAAAGAACGATTTGATTTTTCTTATGGCATTTTTGACTGCATAATATCAATTACGGTCTTCAGGTTTAAACGTTATTATTATTGATATTTTCGGGAATTATTGATTCAGCGATTATTGATATTTTCAAGTTATTATGCAATTGTTTTATTATGGCAAAAATTGTTTAAACTCATGCATTGTACGTTGTACAAGTAATCTTCTACAAATACACGGGTCTAATACTTCTAATCTACGAGAATATAAGTAGCACAGGTATATTGGCATATGTTTTGATATATATTGGCATATATTGGAATCACTTATGACCTTCTGGTATAAAGAGTACGGGAATTATTGATATTTTCAATTTATTACGTCATCTCTTTTATTTTGGAAAATATTTTTGAGACTCATTGTAATACGGGTAATCTTCTACTAACACACTGGCATATTTTCTAATCTGCGACAATATAAGTAGTACGGGGTTGCATATAGTCATTCAATTCCTTTTTTTTTTGTAAATTCGCTTACAAAAGGGGCCAGGATGTTTTATTCTTTAGATCTGCCCGTGAAGATAATTTTGCATAGTGAGAACAGATATTCTTAAACTTCTCTTTAGGAGTAATAAATTTAATATTTTAACAGAATTTGCACATGATCACATGATTGCGAATTATAAGTTTCTTTTTATTATGTACTCCGTACGAAGAACGGATATGCTGCTTGTAAGTAAATAAGCGTGTAAAAAAAAAAAAAAAAAATCGAGCCTTTTCAGCAGCCAATTTCTTTCTGTCACAATCATTTTTCTGGTCTCACTATGTTCGATTACCAGAAGGGCTAAGTCAATTAATTGTGATTGTCTGATAGAATTTTCCTTTGTATAGATTTTACTTGTTTAATGACTTATCAACAAAGTCTACAGTGACCGGCAGAGCGAAAGCAGCAATAATACAGAAAATACCATCGCGTTTTCCATCAATTTATATTTTGAATGGTAAATTAAGTAAATAGAAGGTCGGAATATTTTTCTCGAATATTTTCGCATTGTTTTGCAATAAATCCAAATGAGTTAGTTTCAAAATTTCCCTCAGCGATTGGCAGATATTTCTGCTGTTCTATCTGAGGCCCCTAAGCCTTGAGTGCTTTTGTTACTGCATAGCTACGCCCCTGGTTCTCACGTATTCCAAAAATCTATTCTTTTGCAAGTTGATTATAAATAAAATATCATTGTTCTTCAACGATATGGGTACAGGAAATAATTAAATCAAAATTAGCTCAATACTCAACAAAACAGGGATTAGCGATTTTTGTGAAGAATAAATTAACTAAGAAATCCTCACTAGGGTCAATTTAGAGCTGCAAGAGGGGCAAATGCATCAAGCATTGCATCAAGCATTGCAAGCATTGTGATGCATCAAGCATTGCGAAATAAGTTTAACTCCCAAATTAGCTCGAAGTAAAGTGAGTACCAGATAGTTCAAACCAAAAACTAATATTGAAATAGAAATTGCTTTCAATCTGCACCGATGACTAGCGATGACTAATGGAGCAAAAAATGAAGTTGCCAATAAGTAAAATACTATTTGTGCAAAGGATAAGAGAAATAGAGCAGCGTATATAAACGCGGGTAACGGAATAACGCAGCATACAGATGTTTCAACGATACGCCGGGTCGCTTCATCAGTGCTAGAGAACCAACAAACCTAAAGTTCAAAAGAGGAATGGGTGCAAGTAGAAGAAACAGAAGGGGTTATATACCCAAGACCTGGATTAAGAACTAGCTCACTTGAGAGGAGAGCCAATCAGACAGCAGAATGAAGAATAGCCCAGCCAATCAGACAGCTGAATAAAGAATAGCCCAGCCAATCAGACAGCAGAATGAAGAATAGTCCAGCCAATCCGAAACACGAAGTAACGCACAAGATTGGCGTGTGCCAAAACACAACAGGGAAATTCTGACAAAACGAGTCAAGTCCAACAGAAAAAAAGACGAGCAAAGTCCAAACAATGAGACCTAACAAGATGAAAAACAGGTTAAAACGACGCATTCCTCAAAGGTTAGGAAATGGAACGAAGAAAGTGGAAAAATGTACAGGGCACTTCGTGGATAAAAAAACTCCTTTTTTGTCCACGGTCTGATATAGAGTGCCTTGTAAAATTTTCCACTTTTTTCGTTCTGTTCCTTTGGTGTACTTATGTGTGTATTTTTAACCTATTTTTCGTCTTGTTGGGTCTCATTTTTTCTTGTTCGAACTTGACTCGTCTTGTAGAGATATTCCAGTTATGTTTCGGCACACGCCAATCTTGTGTGTTGCACCTCGTTTCGGATTGAATGACAGCATGGAACGTTTTAGTTGTTTCCAAATTGCTTTTGGTCCACTTATGCAATTCGTTACATCCACGTAGTCGGTGTTATATGCTCTGAACGAATGTCTTTGTGGCCGCTGCGAAAGGGCGAACGGCCGTTAAGTGTCTACTCCCTAAATAAGGTCATGAATCGAAACTTACATACGTGGGCGTAATACCCGCAAAATATCCGAATTGTACCAAAAATTAATCAACACCAGGGTCACACCCAAGGGTCTTACCTACCAAATTTTATGAATTTCGATCTATTAGTTTTTGAGTTAAAAGTGGATACATACATTTCACATTCACACAGACAGACACACACACAGACGTCACGCTAAAAATAGCTTTTTCGTATTCTAGAGGTCTCGAAACGTGTAGATCCGTCGATAACTGGATTTGCGATTTTCGGCATGATTCCAATACTTTCCCTATACATTACAATGTTCTTGTTGAGACCCAGACCGTCCGACCTACCAGAAGTTGCAAGGTAACCATTTGGACGGCCGGGAAGTGCCACCCAATTTAGACCGGAACCCAATGGGGGAGGCATCCACAGGGACCGTACCCTCCTTCCCCTACCACCAACCTCTCGGAAGGACTTACGGACCCACATGTTTGACGTGATCGTACTCCGCATGAACACGGCGGCAGTTGTGGCAGCTTGCAAATCCAGCGCGCAAACCACCGGGCTACCGCGCCCGAAATGTGCCAACAGCATGCGGTGTTCCCAGGTGGTCACCCACCCAAATACTAACCGCGCCCGATGTTGCTTGGCTTCGGTGATCTAACGAGAACCGGTGTTTTCAGCACGGCAGGGCCATTGGCTCATATACATTACCATGTATTGCAGGGAAAGTAAAAAAGTATTAAATCGGAAAAACATACATCATTTTTTACTTTCCCTGCAATACATGGTAATGTATAGGGAAAGTATTGGAATCATGCCGAAAATCACAACTCGAGTTTTCGACGGATCTACACGTTTCGAGACCCCTAGAATACGAAAAAACCATTTTTAGCGTGACGTCTGTGCGTGTGTCTGTCTGTCTGTCTGTCTGTCTGTCTGTCTGTCTGTGTGTCTGTCTGTGTGTCTGTCTGTCTGTCTGTGCAGATTTTGTATCCACTGTAACTAAAAAACTAATCGACCGAATTTCACAAAATTTGGTAGGTAAGTCACTTGTGGGCGGGGCTAGTGCTGATTAGTTTTGGGTACGATTCGGAATAAAAGAACCCGCCTTTTTTTGCGAAATGGCCCGCAAAAGCTTGTATCCACTCTAGCTGAAAAACTAATGAACCGAATTTCACAAAATTCGGTAGATGAGTCACGTATAGGTCACTCTGGTGCTGATTAGATTTTGGTACGATTCGGAAAAAAATAACCTGCCTTTTTTTGCAAAACGGCCCGCAAAAATCTTCAAAATCTAAACTAAAGAACTTGGTATACTTAGATATATCCATTAAATGCCCGTTTAATACGTAATGTTTAACGACGAAAAGAATAAGACCAACCCCATTACACTAGGACTAGCCGTTCTCGAGATATTTTAGTTTTTCGTACTTTCCCTACGCCACCTTTGATAATAAGCCCGGTTACCGCATGAGAACGAAAATTGAATTAAAAGTGAATTACATTTAATTGAAATAAATAGAACGTGGATATAAGTTTGCAGGGAAAGTCATGTGCTGCCCACATCAGATTTTTTATTTTGATAATGTTTACGTTACAAGAAAAACTAAACACTATAAATAAGAACGCATGCTTTCAAAGCATACACTTCAGCTAAAACTCTTTTACACCGTCATTTAGATTGCCACCCCGTGTATCTAATAATAAAAATCTGATGTGGGCAACACATGACTTTCCTTATATAATGTAATGAATTTATTACTTTTACAGTAAAAAAATTGGTTTTTCTTATAGTAGATACTAATATTCTAGGATATTGAATTTTTGACAATCAATCGCCATTTTCATTGATTTAGCGTCATTTTTATCCATTTGGCGAGATTTTCGTTAATTTGGCAACATTTCAAAAAGTCGCCAAGTTGGCGACATTCCGCCAAATTCGTCGTCAAAATTTCGTCAAACGTTATGGACGAAGAAATAAGTTATTCTTACAGCAGAAAAATGATTATTGGCGTTCAAATACAAAAGCATTACTCAAAGTATCTTTTTTCATGAATGGAACGAGCTAGATCTACGAGAATTGTGTCACCCAATTTATCGCATGGTATTACATTTTATATGACTTTTTAATAATTTTTTTGAAAAATGTGCAATATCTCGAGAACGGTTCATGTTAGCGTTCTAAAATTTATGTCAATCGTTTTCTATTGAAAAATTACAAAAGAAATGTCTATTTGTGTAACTTTATTAGTGGTTTTGATTTTTTGACAATTTTTCCAATATTTTATTCGAAAATTTAGGGGGGTTCAGAACATTCGATTGCGTATAAAAACAATAGGCTTCCAGTGTTTACGGATTGTGATTTTTGTACAAAATTTGGTTCGAATTGGTCCATTCGTTCGTTAGTTATCGTCTCCACAGACTCACTGACACACACACACACACACACACATACTTTCACAGACACACACACACACACACACACAGACATCACTTCAAAAATGTTTGATTCGTGATCAGGGATGCTTGAAACGTGCTCTCCCGTCGAAAACTCGATTTCGAATTTTCGACCCCGTCACAATACTTTCCTTATACATTATGTATATAAGGAAAGTAATATATATCGGCTATTTCAGCTGAATGCTGCTGGACATGGCACATTCAATCAACGTACGTCTTCTCGAAGTACTTGGAAACTGCCCTTCCTCGCTATCACCCAACCTCTAATTTCATGAGTGTTCTACAACGCAGTTAATGCCGACACACTCCTAGGACAAGGATCGCTGATTGTTCTAATATGGAGTGAACACTTCCGGACACGCAGTAAGTAACAGGCTCGAGACAGTAATATTGTCATATCCAATTAATATATTGTAACTATTCGTGACATGTTCTGAGGAAGCAAATTTCAAGAGCGAGGTTCATAGACACTAGAAATGCAAAGCATGCATTCATTCTGGTGAGGTATTTTCGAGGAGGGGGGGGGGGGCATAAGTAAATTTAAATTGGTAACTGAATAATTACGTAGGATTTAAATTTATAAAATTTATATATAGTAATATTCTACTTTCTACTTAATATGGTGACTTTTGTGTTGAACCCTTCTACTTTGATTTCAGTCTAAATTATACTTCAAATAACCTAAGGACTAGAATTTGACGAAAAAGTCACGTCACTTACACAAATACACTACTTTATTCACAGCTAATCTCGCTGGAAACCTAAAACATACACACAGACATATATATATATATATATAATATACCGGGTGGTCAGAATTAAAACACCCCTACTCTGAGCTCTCTATACATCGAACTACTCAGTGTAAAGGCTCCAAAATTGTTGAACCTACTATTCAAGACATGGAGAAAGGGATTACTTGAAAAAAAAAAGTTCCAAAAACACCGACAGGTGGCGCTGTACAACAGAAAATATGCTGAAAAGACACAAAATAATCACAAAAAAAAAAAAAAACATGCGATATGGAATTTTTCCTTTTTAATTTCTTTTGCTGATATGATAAAAAAAGAAGATAAAAAAGTGAAGAAACTTAAACTGTCATTGTAACTGCAATTCCCCACTGTAAGCACAAAAATTTGCATAAACCCTTGGTTTGCAGCTACTATGTTCTGGGCATAAAAGGGGATACAACTGGGAAATTTTCATTCTTATCAGCGATGGCTGTCACACTGCCAGAACGCGCTTTGCTTGTGAAGCTGTTTTATGAAAACAAAGGACATGCTGCAGCTGCACTTCAAGAGTTTCGTCGACTTAAGAATTTGCGCAAAGGACCATTACTTCCACAAGCTCTCAGGAGAATGATCGCTCGATTCGAGAAAACTGGACATCTTGGAGTTCAGCCGGGTCGAGGACGCAAATCGACTCGTCCAGATGTCGTTGACGATGTTGCCACCGCTATTGTTGAACAATCAATGGATAACGTTGTAAGCTGTAGTAGTGCACGTGGAGTGTCACGACACTTGGGTGTTCCCTACAGCACAGTGCGGAACGTACTGAGAAACATAGTGCATTTTTTTCCCGTACAAAATTAGCCACAATCACCACTTGCTGACCATCGACAGGGAGATGCAACTGACTTTTGTATGTACATTTCTGGCTAGAATTGAAGTGGATGCATCGTGGCCATGGCAGATTCTATGGAGCGATGAAGCGCATTTCCATCTAAGTGGAACAGTCAACACCCATAACTGTTGCATTTGGGACACGGAAAACCCTCGTACCTTCCAAGAGATTCCACTTCACTCACCGAAAGTTACAGTCTGGTGTGGATTCACAGCCACATTCATTCTTGGACCTTTCTTTTTCGAAGGAGCTACTCCCAATGGCCCTGTGACATGCACCGTGACGACCAGGAGGCACAAACACATGCTGGAAAATTTTGTTGTACCCCAACTGCAACAGCACCAATGTCTTGATTCAATTACCTTTATGCAAAATGGAGCGCCTCCACACATTGGACTCTGTGTACAGCAGTTTCTTCGGCAACATTTTACTAATGGTAGAGTAATTAGTCGTGCGTTTCCGGCAACCTGGCCATCTCGTTCTCCAGATCTTAATCCCTGTGATTTTTGACTGTGGGGATACTTAAAAAGTCTTGTTTATCGAGGACGTCTTGTAACCTTGCCAGATTTGAAAGACAGTATCACTCGGCATGTGAGAAGCATCTCATTCGACCAATTACGATCTGCAGTTGAACAAGCTGTCCACAAACTGCAGATTTGACATCTTGAAGAAGGGAACCATATTGAGCAGCATTCCCTGCATCGATAAGGTTCTTGTGATATGAATGTTTGGTACGTTCGAATAAAATGTGTTACAAATGTGAATTTTGTGTCTTTTCAGCATATTTTCTGTTGTACAGCGCCACCTATCGGTGTTTCTGGAACTAATTTTTTTTTTCGCGTAATCCCTTTCCCCATGTCTTGAGTAGTAGGTTCAACAATTTTGGAGCCTTTACACTGAGTAGTTCGATGTATAGAGAGCTCAGAGTAGGGGTGTTTTAATTCTGACCACCCGGTATATATATATATATATATATATACTCAACCTTGTAATTTATTATATATGTCTAAGATCAATATTTAAGGAATAAAAACCGAGGCCAAGGTTTTTAGGACACCCTGTATATATATATATATATATATATACACACACACAGGGTGTCCCAAAAAGATTGAAATGCGCTTTAATTCTTTACCTGTTGGAGATAAGTGGGCAATGTAAATTGCAAAAATGTTGAAAGTAAGGTAGGAAATAAGACTACGTTAATGAAATAGTCCTCCCATTCATTTTCGAAAAGTTACACTTTTTAAATTTTTATACGACCCCCTTAGACAAATTTGGTCAATCAGAAAATTTTTTTTTAATGCAACAAGATCATTAAAACACCGCATATCTGTATCTTTTTAATTGAGCGAGTTATATGTAATGAAAATTTAACATTGTAAATGAGGATCATATATCAAATTAGAAGTGTAAACATATGACATATCACAAAAAAGATAAAACTGGATGATAATACATAGGACATATTTTTGCGAATTCCGCGTCGACTCACAATGCAATCACTGATTCTTAAGTACTTTTCAATAACTCTCAGTACTTTTTGAATAATTAAGTACTTTTTGGTACTTTTTTTATCTAAACAATTTCCATCGTCAATTTTTTTTAGGATTCCAATTTTCAGTGGTGAAACAGCCCTTCACATGGTACGGAAAAGTGACATAATTCAGGTTTTTTCCTTTATCATAATTCAGTTGATTTTAAAGATACAGATATGCAGGGTTTTTTTCTCATGATCTTGTTGCATTAAAAATAAAAAATTTCTAATTGACCAAATTTGTCTAACAGGGTCGTATAAAAATTTAAAAAGTGTAACATTTTGAAAATTAATGGGCGGATTACTTCATTAACGCAGTCTTATTTCCTACCCTACTTTCAACATTTTTGCAATTTACATTGCCCACTTATCTCCAACAGGTAAAGAATTAAAGCACGTTTCAATCTTTTTGGGACACCCGGTATATATATACACACGCACACTTATATATATATATATATATATATATATATATATACTGTATTTTGATAGATCTGGCCAATCATGAGTATGCGATTCTTTTGGAATGGAAGTTGAGAAAGTTCAGGACAAATGTTAAAATCAGGAAAAAGTAGAATTAGGATAAAATGATAATAAATTAGTAAAATCCTCACAATATCAGAAATGATAATTACCTATAAACTGTCGTCTACATATTTCAAGAAAAGGGCCTCATAAAGAATAAGAAATATATGAAGGAGACATTGTGTGGTGGTAAATGGTGATTGAAAACACTTCATTTTTGAGGAGAGTGTTAAACATTGTTAAGCTTTATTCCATACTTAATTCGTACAGTTATACGAATTTTCGGGAAAACCGGAAGTGATACCTCCAGAACCAGGAAAATAAGTCCTTAGTCAACCCCTCAGCCCCCTCTGTTATTTAATGTTGAATCCATATCTGTTGTCATATAATCATCAGTATAGCTACTTCTGAGAACTAGGAAATATTTTAAGGAAGTTTTTTAACCGGAAGGGTACATTTTTAGACAATTTCCTACCTCCTCCGGAATGCAATGATGAATTCATATTAGTCTAGAATTTTATGTTAAATTCATATCAATTATAATTTGAACTATAAAGCAGATAGATATAGATGTTTCAATATAAATGTAAGAAGACCGAAAGTAACATCTCCAGAAACGGAAGTGTAAATCTTTAGTAAGTCACTAATCCCCTCCGGAATTCGATACTGAATCTACGACAGTCATTATCTAAGCTCCAACTATATAGCCATTCCTGAAAAATAGATATTCCAAGGGCAATTCTTGTACCGGAAGTGGAAAAGCAACCGGAAGTGAAAGTTCTTAATGAACCACCCAACCTCCTCTAGAATTTTATAGTCAATTTATTTCAGTTATCATCTATTCTGTAGGCCCTATCTATAACCAATTTTGAAAAATGGATATATCCAGTAAAATGAAAAATTTTGAACCGGAAATGGAAAAGAACCAGTTGTAGAAATCCTTAGTGAACCTCTAATCTTCTCTAGAATTTAATGCTAAATCTACATCGATCGCTAACTGAGCTCAATTTATACCAAATTCTGAGAAATAGATGTTTCAAAGAATTTTTTTTTTCTCAAAAACAACAGCATGGCAAAATTTTTGCCACCAATAAAATCAGTTAATTGCCTTGCTCAAAAAATCAAAATTTGCTAAAATTTTTCATAAGATGTTTTAGTAGTTTTCATGTCTGAAATTCAAATTATTCTAATTTTAAAAATTGCATAGCAGTATTTCTTTTAAGGAAAAAAATGAAGGTAGTATGTAGTCCATGGGGGAAGTCTATAAATGTTAACTATATGCTTAGGGTTACTGTACGTTGCAGTTTGACCGGGATTGTCCCGATTCGAAGGACGCGTCCCAGAGTCTCGGCTGGTTTCTCGTTTTGTCCCGGTTAGTAGACAAACACTAAAGTCGCGTTACTTTGTGCTCTAAATCAGTGAAGAACTCTCAAATCGTGACTCTCAGATCGTGAAAGAACTCTCCACCTTTCAGGGTTGCATAAAATGCCCCTTTAGAAAAAAAAAATTCCTTTTCATGAAATGTTTTGTCCAAATCCCCCCCCCCCCCCCTAACATCATCATCACTGCGTATGCGGGACAATTTGACGCTCTGTGAATGCTGCCTTGTCAACTAAACTTTTGAAAATGGAGAGGATTTTTTTTTGTCGGGGGGGGTGGGGCGATTTCTTTTGGACGGACTGGCGGGAGTTTGGTATCGAAGTTGCGTTAATATCTATAAAAAATCCTATAAAGTTTGTTTTATATTGCCTGTGGCCAGGGCCGGATTTCTCATTAGACACTGTAGGCACAGTACCTAAAGCCTACTGAATTTTTAAGGCCTACGAAGGAGGCAAACAATTTGAAAAAAAAAAAATAATAATAAGAGAAAAAAAAGAGTGCGAGGCAGAAATCTAATTTATCTAAAATTCAAAATAAAATTCGTGTAACTGAAGAGTAATTTTTAAGATTAGATTTGCATACAAAATAGTTTATAGAGAGTGTGTATTAGTTCATACCATCAAGTTTGCTGACCAAAAGGATTTTGCATCTAGCCGTGACTTTTTATGCATGAGCTGTTTGGTCTGTTGCTTCGTTTTTATTATGATTTTTTCATTTCACTTTATTTCAAGTATACTTTTGCAACCCCCACATTCAGTACTACGAACAGATGAAATTTCATTGACATTGGCTTGAAAATAAGTGAACTAAAGGGATTTTCGAATGTATCATTGCTTAATTCTCAAGCAGCCATTTTAATTCTTCTACAAAACTTCAAGGACCCGTATTTCTTAAACTATCTTAAGTTGGAAGCTAAAATTCTGTATTTTTCAAAAGACCCATAGGGTATATATTCAGGTCAATTTCCATTAACTTCTGAGGTGGTGGGTTCCATGGCCTCGATGATTTGACATGAATGACTTTTACAGAACCAACAATTCAAATTTATTAAGTATTTCCCAAGAAATATTAGGCTAAAGTGAAAATTAGTACCCCCTTCCCCCTAGAAATGGATATTGAAGAAAATAAAAAAAATAAACAGAAGATAGTTTTATAAAATAAATATTAGCTCCAGAAATTGTCATCTCCTGGTGTTGAAAAATGTGAACCAAAAATGCAAGAAAGAGATGGAATTAAAATCAGTAAAGGGAATTGATGGAGAGCAATGGGGGTGTAAGGCTAAAACATGTAAAAAATCAACCATTAGTATTCGGAACGGTTCGTTTTTAACACTTTACACCATAGACGTGGTTGTTTGGTGGGGTTGATAGGGAAAGGAGAAATTTTTTTATTGTATATCAAGGAAGAGAACTTAAAACACTAGCGTATTGGGAAACGCTGTTGAAAAAGAAATTTTCATTTTATCAGATATGTGGGGAGGATATTCTAACGTCAAAAATAACGGATGGTACCACGATGCTGTAAACCATTCCAAAAACTTTTTAAATCCCGAAAATAAATCCATAAACCCCAAAAACATTGGAGATATCTGGGAATACTAAAAAAGTTCTTGCGCACTAAGGGAATAAAATCGTAATATACACCTTTCTGAGTATATTGAAGAATATATTTTTAGAAAATATTCAAAAAATCTATTTATGGATATAATTAATGGTATAAAGATGAAAGGTTTAACGGTTAAATGAAAATTCCCCCGGTGATTCAGAGGGAGTTTGTTCCTGTCTTTTGCATGAAGTGAAAGTATACATTATAAAGCGAATATTTAGACACATTTTAAAAGTTTTTAATTTACGTATTAAAAATCACGAAAAGAACTGTAAATTTACGGACAAATTAGAAAAAGAATATATTTCTTTGAAAAACATTTGTTGTCAAGTTGATAAGATGAAATATGAACAGTACGTATACGAATTTTCTGTTTCTCACGGTGGGCGGTCTGACATAATAAACCATTTGAAATATGCAAAACATAAAACTAGTTTGTTTGCAGACGCTTGTTCTTCAAAATTTTCCTCTTTCCTCAAAAGCACTGATCCAGTTGATGACATAGATGCTAAAGAGGCATACTATACTGCTGCTCACGGTATGAGTTTCAAAACGTCTGATTCTTCATTCAAATTAATATGTAATTTCTTTGAATCGAAGTTTGGTTTTCTCAGAACGAAGTGTGAAGCCATCGTTTTTAATGTGATTGCGCCAATGGCAATGAATGAACTTCTTGGAGATTTAAATAGATCAAATTTTGTGACCAACAATTGATGCTTCCAAAAGAAAATATTGTAAAATTGCACCGTGTATTGCGCAATACTTACTGCCAGAACAAGGAATAAGAGTAGAACTTTCAGTCTTTATCAACGATAATGACCAACTATTTGTTTTCATTAATGGGCCGTACTATGACAATTCAATCAAGGCATGTCACCCCCCCCCCTTCCGATTTTTCTGAAATTTTATATAAAGTTACATAGTACACACTTATAATACCGTACAAATTTTAGTTCATTCCATGCATTAGTTTTTTAGCAATACAGTTTTAAAGAGATGGATAATTCACTAGGTGCTGCTTTGCAGATGCACGAACTAAAACTTTATATTTGATAAAATTATTTCTTGCTCTGCACCTAATTGTCAGAAACACAGAATTTTTTCTATGGATATTCTAGAATATATGCTTATTGTCAAACATCATGCATTTTGATAATATTTTAATTAAAACCTTGTCAATTTTTGCGTCAAATTTGAAAAATGTAAAACAAAATGTTTCTTTTAATTTCATTAAAAACAATTTTTTTCAAGATGAACTCCATATTTAAATTTCCCGATAATTTTTTTACATGTTCTTTATACAGTATTTCTTACAAAAAAAAAACATTTTACCCATTTAATAAATTTATGTATAATTAACTGAATTTATTAATTAAAAATTACCAATTTTTATATATTATTGATAATTATCAGTTTTGTAGAAAGAATTAAAATACAAAGAAGTATTTTTAAATATTCCTCTTGTGACTATATTGATAGCTGAATTGTATAATTTCAAATAATATAAAAGCTTAATTGGATTTATTTTAGCACCATTGTTCCTTTTGAAGAAATAAATCCCTTTTTCCTTTCTTCCCAAAATGCTAGATTATTCCCACAAATTATAGGAAAAGTCCAAAACAATGAAAATGAATTTGATACCCCCCTGCAGCAATAAATAATGTCAACTTAACTTTCAAGGTCATGACTACAGTCCAATTAGAAAAAGATTTTCTTCTAAGATGTGCCACTAGGGCTTCTTTGTAGAATCCAAGGCTAAAGAATATGCAGTTTCCTTCTTTCAATATAATCTTCTTGCTATAGCTAAAAATATTAGTGCAGATTTTATGTCATTGTTTTTAACACTTTCCATAGTTGAAAAGTGTTTATGACTTTGGCAGTGGCGAATTATGGGAGAGTGTGGGCCCAGGCAGTCGTTTCCCAAGAGCCCCCCCCCCCCCCCCCTAAAAACAAAAAGAGAAAAAAAAGAAAAAAAATTGAAAAGTACATAAAAATAAACACGTTGAATCTTGCTCTATACAAATCTTGTTAGGCTTTTTTTTCATCCTGTAAACATACTTGAAATATTTGCACCCAAAAGTTTGAACAGAAATTAAATTAAAATGAGAATAGTAATATTTTATGAAAATACTGAACGATACACGTTTTTAAATATTATACATTTTTATTTGTTAAACTGTGCGGTAAATATTGATATTACAGCACAATACCAAGGAAAGAACTAAAACTTCTTAGGGTACTTTAAATTGGACGTTTTCTGGCTTTTGCTGCAGCAACAGTATCAAAAATCTGATGTGGGCAACACATGACTTTCCTTATATAATGAAATGAATTTACTACTTTCACAGTAAAATAAATAGGTTTTTCTTCTAGTAGATACTAATATCCTTTCCAAAATATTGAATTTTCGACAATTAGTCGTCATTTTCATTGATTTATCGTCATTTTTATCCATTTGGCAAGATTTTCGTTAATTTGGCAACATTTAAAAAAGTCGCCAAGTTGGCGACATTCCGCCAATTTCGTCGCCAAAATCTCGCCAAGCGTTATGGACGAAGAAATAAGTTATTCTTACAGCAGATAAATTGGCGTTCAAATGCAAAAGTATTACTCAAAGTATCTTTTATCATGAATGGAACGAGCTAGATCCACGAGAATGATGTCACCCAATTTATCGCATGATATTATATATGAAAAGTGAACATGTTTCTCAATAGGAAATATTTTTTTTTTCTATTTTATATGACTTTTTGATAATTTTTTTGAAAAATGTTCAATATTTCGAGAACGGTTCATGTTAGCGTTCTAAGATTTATGTCAATCGTTTCCTAATGAAAAATTACATAAGAAATGTCTATTTACGTAACTTTATTACTGGTTTTGATTTTTTGACGGTTTTTTCAAAATTTCATTCGAAAATTTAGGGGGGTTCTGAACATTCGATTGCGTATAAAAGCAATAGGCTTCCAGTGTTTACAGATTGTGATTTTTGTACCAAATTTGGTTCGAATCGGTCCATTCGTTCGTCAGTTATCGTCTCCACAGACTCACTGACACACACACACACACACACACACACACACACACACACACACAAACACACACACACACACACAGACATCACTTCAAAAATGTTTGATTCGTGATCAGGGATGCTTGAAACGTGCTCTCCCGTCGAAAACTCGAATTCGAATTTTCGACCCCGTCACAATACTTTCCTTATACATTATGTATATAAGGAAAGTAATAACAACTGTAAAATCTAACGTTTTAACAAGGTCGTTCGTTCTCAATACTAAGAATTGGCAGATAATTCAGCCTTTTTTCAGTCATTACGCTTAATTTGTTTTTGATTAGCTTTATTTTCGAGAATGACCTTTCCCCACTAGCGTTGTCGATCATCAAACACAGATAAGTACGAAGTTCTATTTCAACATTTGGAAACGCTTGAATTAAGTTTTCTCCACGTAAATACGAATACAAACACTTTAAATCCACTTTTCGGGATTCATTTTCCAGTTCGTCCTTATTTCCTTCTTCACAAGTAAAACTTTTAAGAATTTTTTTTTTTCTTAAAAAGTTTACTTTTATTTTTTACTTTTATTTTTCGTTCAAAATGAGGCCCCCCGATATTCGCCGAGTTCGCCTGTATGTTAATTCGCCACTGGACTTTGGTCATTCTGTCTGTCTGTCTGGTCGCACGATAACTGCCGTAAAAATGACTCTTATCAAAATGAAATTCTAGTATGTCGTTCAGACGGTCTGTGGGACATATGGGAATGTAAATGAATAATATCAACCAATTAGTTTTGGATTGAACCCGGATTGAAAAAGTGAAATACATTGAACCCTATGGGAGCTAATTTTTCAAACATATTAATTTTTCAAATATATTTTTAATAAATATTCAAATTATTTCATAAAATAAAATTTTTTTTTTTAAATAAAAATTAAAATAATAATTACACCCATATTATATGAAGAGATCACGTAACCCACTTCAAAATAAAATATGGCATTCATTATTTTTCCCAGAGTAAAAATCGTGATTTTTAAAATTGATTTAAATTTATATTTAATGTTGCATCCGCCCTGAAACCACTTTATTTTTGCTAATTTTCTGTGCATCTGTATTCTGCGCCAACGCAATTCCAATACTTTTCAGTTTAAATGATCATCAAACTTTGATTATTTCTACAACGAAGCCTAATTTTAAGGTACTCAGAATGTAAACAAATCAATCTGTAAGATGAGTTGTATAAGATTTTTTAACGCAAAATTATGTAGCTTTGGAGTCTGGAATATAGGTGATATGAACGAAATATTTATTGTTTTTATATGGAGATCCAGACGATTTATATTTCGATGACATCATTTGAATAAAGTTCATTTTTTTTTTTAGAAAGTTTCAAGTTTTCAAATGTAATAAATTATTGCAGTACTGTGATAATTTAAAATATATCACCGCTGAATGTATCGCATTTTAGAGATATTTAAATAAAATTGCATTTGAGTTGGAAAGTGTTTCATAATCAATGCTTTATGCATGATTGATCTTTCTTGTTTCCACTATGGAAGAACCATAAATTCATTGCATTATATAGGAAAAATCATGTGCTGTTCATATCTAATTTTTTTCTTAAGGGAAGAGAATGAAAAATTTGTTGTCAAATATCAAATGTGGAAGAGGTGTGTGTGTGTGACAAATGGAACGCGAGGACCCGCATTTAGGGACGCGAGGACCCGCATCTTATATGTATGACCCTGAACGGGTAGCTGGGCATCTCAGCGATCACTGAGGTGTCAGGAATTTAAAAGATAATATTATTTTTGACATTATTTTAATCCACAAGATTTACGGCCTTTTCTACAACAGGCTATAAAAAGGATAATAAAATATTATAAAGGATTATAAAATATAGATAATAATCTGATGTGGGCAGCACATGACTTTCCCTGCAGACTTATATCCAAGTTCTCTTTAATTTATTTAAATTTAATTCACTTTTAATTCAATTTTCGTTCTCATTTGGTAGCTGAACTTATAAAGGTGGCATAGAGAAAATACGAAAAAAGTAAAATATCTCGAGAGCGGCTAGTCCTAGTGTAATGGCGTTGGTCTTATTCTTTTCTTCGTTAAAAACTACGTATAAAACAAGTATTTAATGGATATATTTGAGCATACGTAGTTTTTATTTTAGATTTTGGCGATTTTGTCTGGTCATTTCGTAAAAGCAGGCAGGTTGTTCTTTTTCGAATCGAACTAAAATCTAATCAGCACCAGATCATCCTACAAGTAACTTATCTACCAAATTTTGTGAAATTTGGTCAATTAGTATTTTAGCTAGAGTGGATACATGAAATTTGTACGGGCTATTTTGCAAAAAAAGACGGGTTCTGTTTTTACGAATCCTACCAAAAACTAATCAGCACCAGGGTCTCACCCAAGTGACGTACATACCAAATTTTATGAAATTCGGTCCATTAGTTTTTTAGTTAGAGTGGATACATGCATTGCACATGCAGACACACACACACAGAGACAGACACACACACAGAGAGAGACAGACACACAGACACATACACATAGACAGACAGACAGACACACAGACACACACACACACATACGCTAAAAATAGTTTTTCGTATTCTAGAGGTCTCAAAACGTGTAGATCCGTCGAAAACTCGAGTTGCGATTTTCGGCATGATTCCAATACTTTCCCTATACATTACCATGTACTGCAGGGAAAGTAAAAAAAGGAGCAATTAGGTGATCACACCAATCGAATGTTTACTTTGATCTTAAAGATGAAGGAGGAAAATTCAACTTCCAACTATTGAAGGAAAGGGTATCATCCCAGTAGCTCACGGATAGAGCGTTGGCTACCTGCTGAAGATCACTGATACCAATCTTATACAACTTCTTTACAGGATGTACATGTGTTGAACGAATATTATAGAGGAAAAAAAAATAGAATTTGATAGTTTTTAATAAAGAAATAATGTTTCTCTAATTGCATTTAAAAAATGAAATATAATTTTTTTACAATCGAACAGCCATAAAAACTGCAACTATCTCCTAAAAGTTATTAAAACATCCTTTAATTTAAATGATACAATGTTTGTTTATACCGATCATATCAAATCTTTTCCAATTTTCCTCTCTTAGAATGGGTGATGCGGGGGGAAGGGGGAGGGGTCAGAAGACACAAACAATTGAACTACGGTGGCATCATTTTATACAGTGAAATAGGATATGCGCAATAATCTATTATTTTCTCAAAATAAAAATTTAATTCTTTATAATGGAAACGCCATAAGAACTGCAATTATCTCAAAGTCGTCTAAAACATACCCTGTTCATACAGATCATATCAACTCTTTTCTACCCCTTAAATGCAGAAGGGGGGGGGGGGCTTAGATTACAGGTAAGACACCAGCCAGCTAGATCACCAGTTTCGGCATCTTTTGATACGGTTAAATACTATATATAATACTGTAAATTTTGCATTTAATAATAATACTTTAATATTTTTTAAAAATAAAATTTTCCGGGAATACCCCATTTGCTATGATCCTTTGTCGGTGTCAGTAATTGTTATTAACCGGTTTTTCCTGTTAGAGATATAGGAAGCATTTCTCACTGGGTCTGTACCTGTTGCGAGAAATGAAATGGAGGGGGGAGGGGCTCTGTTAGGGGAGCCGGTGTTTATTACTTCGGCAATTGACCTCACCGTCAACCAAGGTTGGAATAGAATCCCTTCTGAGGTGACGCTGTCTAGACGTACATTTTGTGCAGGGGCAGGCGACGGGAGGAGGTGAGCTAGTTTGAAGGTCTTTAGTTACAGCAGCATCGAACGCTGGTTGTTTTATTTGTCAGTGTTGGTATGGCACAGCTTTTTCTTCATACAACTTATCCGTACGTTTGTGTGCACCTCATTCTTCGGGTAAGACTTGATTGAATTCTATTTTGTAATCAAATATTTATTCTTCACCAAAAATAATCAGATATATTTTATTAAAAATAATCAAATATATTTCATCAAATATATTTCACCAAATATATTTTATTAAATGTTATCCAATATATTTCATCAAAATCTGTTGCCGATTGATAATAGTTTGTTTTCTTTCGTTTGTGACGTAGCTGGCCGTGTTTAGTACCGTCTTAACGGGTGGACCACAAGGACGGGGTATAAGGCATATAAAACCATTAAGGGCCCTTAATGTATATTTATTATGTTTTATTAGGAGGCAATATCCCCTCCTGAAATTGTAGTAAATTTGTTTTTAAAATATTTTTCTAACTTGTTAAAAGAAAAAACATTATTGCATTTCAGAATAAAATGTAATGTTTATCTGTTGGGGGCTCCTTTATAGTTTAGGCGCCCATGCTATGGGAAATATATTCCTGGCAAATTTTAACATCTTTCATTATTGCTTTAAATTTCGTTTGATTTTTTAACACTTTCCAACATAGTTGAAAAGTGTTTATAACTTTGTTCATTCTGTCTGTTTGTCTGGTCTGTCCGTTCACACGATAACTGCCGTAAAAAGGACTTTATCAAAATGAAATTTTAGTATGTTGTTGAGACGGTCTGTGGGACATATGGGAATGCAAATGAATAATATCACTCAATTAGTTTTGGATTGAACTCGGGTTGAAAAGTAACATACATGAACCCTATGGGGTCTAATTTTTCAAACATTTTTTAAGAGAAGTTAAAATTCACAAATTGCTTCGAAAGTTTTAGAAATATTCAAATGATCTCATAAAATATAGAAAAGAAATGTCAGCAAAATATGTTCGGTAGTTTTTTAAATAAAAAATAAAATAATAATTAGATCCATATTGTATAGAGATCACGTGACCCACCTCAAAATAAAATATGGCATCCATCTTTTTTTCCCAGTGTAAAAATCGTGATTTTTAAAGTTCTTTTAAATTTATATTTAGTGCTGCATCTGTCCTAAAACCGCTTTATTTTTGAGTATTTTCTGTGCATCTTTATTCTGTGCCAAGGCAATTGCAATATTTTTGAGATTAAATGATCATCAAACTTTTTCTACAACGAAGCCTAATTTTAGTGGATGCAGAATGTAAACAAGTGATTGTAAGCTGAGTTGTATAAGAATTGCTGAATTTTTTTCATGCAAAATTATTTAGTCCTGGAGTCTGGAGATAAATGATATGAATTAAATATTTATTTATTGCTTTTACATAGAGAGTCAGACGATTTATATTTCGATGACGTCATTTGAATAATGTTAATTTTTTTCGATGAAGTTAAGTTTTCAAATATAATAAATTACTGTAGTACTGTGATAATTTAATAGAAATATTACTACTGAATGCATCGCATTTTAGATATATTTAAATACAATTTCATTTCAGTTGGGAAATGTTTCATAATCAATGCTTTATGCATGATAGAACTTTCTTGTGGCATCCATTTTTTTTTTTTACGGAAATCGTGATTTTTAAGAAACGTTAAAATTTATATTTTTATATTTAGTGTTGTATCTGTCATAAAGCCACTTTATTTTTTTCTTATTATCTGTGTATCTAAATTCTGTGCCAACGAAATTACAATATTTTATATTTTAAATGATCACAAACTTTGATTATTTCTACAGCGAAGCCTATGCAGAATGTAAACAAATCTAACGATTGTTAGTTGTATAAAAAATGCTGAATTTGTTTGATGCAAAATTAATTAGCTCTGGAATCTTTAAGTGATAGGAATGAAATATTCATTGATTTTACGTAGAGAGGCAGACGATTTATATTTCGATGACGTCATTTGCATAAAGTTCATTGTTCAGTTTGTGTAATCGGCTTTTTCGATGAAGTTTTAAGTTTTAAAGTATAATAAATTACTGTAGTACTGTGATTATTTAAAAAATATTAGCGCTGAATGTATCACATTTTAAAGATGTTTAAATAACATTGAATTTTAGTTGGAAAGTGTTTATTAATGTTTTATGCATGATTTATTTTATTTTTGTTTTTGTTTTAAATATTTCCTTTGTTCCGTCGACTTCTGATAACTGACTATGAATTTGCCCTTGGTCTTGAATATTCCCATCGTCTGGTCGACTTCTGATAACTGACTATGAATTTGCCCTTGGTCTTGAATATTCCCATCGTCTGGTCGACTTCTGATAACTGAATTTTAAATTTGCCCCTTGTCATGAATATTCTTCTGTTTCGGACAGCTTTTGGTAACTGAATTTTAATTTGCCCCATGTCTTGAATATTCCCCTCGTTTGGTCTACTCCTGATCACGGAATGTCAATTTGTTTTCATGTCATTATTTTTTATGGGTTTAATAAACAATAACAATGCCAATTTCAATATTTCGGAAACAGGCCCTGACTACCAGTTCACTAGTCTTTCGTAATTGCAAAAGCCCCATGAACTTGCTCATAAGTATACCCTGTGCGCAGCTCCCTTCCAAACCAGCCTCGGAATTCCGACCCCTGTAGACCCCCCTCCCTCTCCCTCCAGAGGGATTTACACAACTCGAAGGATTTACGGTAGGGTGGGCTAGTAGAAAGTGCATCCAGTCAAAAAAAAAGAAAAGAAAAAAAAAAATGCCACACATAGGAATGCAGTTTTTTCGTAAGATGCGATGACATTTTTACGATCATGCATATTGCTGGAATCGATTTAATTTTTAGTTCGTCATAAATATATTAGTGCCTTTGGCAGTATAATACTTACAAATAAGCAGGATATTATATACATAAACATTATGTATACATAATTATTAAAAACATAAAGGTGATTGATTATAAACACAGAGGTGATTTTAAGCCGACTGAACTTGTTGATAGATTGTATTATTTCGCAACTCCTAATCAATTACTGGGGTTGACGGGTTCGAGTGTAATCAGCGGAAGGAAGAAAAATTGTCTGTTTATTTATTTGGGTTTGAAGTCTTATACCATCTGCATTTTCCTGTTCACAATACTTTCCCTGGGTTCAACTTTCAGCCGCAGCGGTCCAATTAGGTGACGATATTTATTGAATTTTGCACTTTTTTTTTTATTTCTGCTTTATTGAAATGTTTAAATTAAAAGTGCTTAGTCTCAAATTGTTAAATACGGTGAGCTGATTTATATGCAACTCTTAATTTTTAAATGGGCCCAGTAGAACCGGAGATTATTTAAGATGCAACGAAAATGATCCTTACATTTTTGTCAGAGTTTGCACTCACAAGGAAGCTAATCGAAAATGTCTCCAGTAAGTTCAACATTGAATAAATTGCATTTAAAAGTATGAGTACGGATATGATCTCCAGGTTTGTATAATTCTTAAAACTTTATTTATCACAGATATTAAAGAAAAATGTTTTCTTAATGTTTTTATTTGTCTAGATAAAATCGAAAAGTGTTTATACTCACAGAACCCGCTTGAAGGTGACGTTTCCAGAGTTAGGTCCACGCTCTCATTGCAGATAACAGCATCCATGAAACGGTTTCGCTGTTAATGTATGATTTGTATGATGTTATTTGCAACTGGGGTGCAATCCTGATTTTGGGGACAACCCTCTTCTGGTTGATTTTATGAGTATAAACTTGGCCGTTGCAGCCACTTAAAGTGTAAGCTCAATCTTTATGAAAATGAACACCAGACGCATAGTTGGACTACCGGTTTCTACAATGATTAGCAAACCTGAGGCACTTAACAATTTTATTTTTTTACCATTGCAGATATATTGTTTATTTTATGATGCCGCCTTTAGTTTGTTGGTTTGACCCGTCAATGCAGTTAATGCGCATGTCTGTGGCAAAGGATTTAATGTTTTTCAATCGCGACGTGTTGAAGAGCACATAAGTGTGAGACCGGTCAATGTATTCTATCACCTGCAATAAGAGCACGATACTTAATATAATATATTTTTAGAATATTCCTCCCATTGCAAATACCAACATATGTGTATCTGTTTTGCGCATCTTAGCACTCTTTCGTACTGAATAGTCGATAACTGCAATGGTAACATGAAAACTTTCTATGTGTCTCAATGTATCCTTTTAGCAAGTTCTGTACGTATGTGTTGTTGTTGTTGAGACCCAGACCGTCCGACCTACCAGAAAGGTGTCGATGTCGAAGGCCCAGACCACACAGCCAACCCTAGGGCTTACGGCAGTTTAATGTGTGGCCGGGAGAGGAGGTTAGCCGAAACCGTCCTCCAGTCAGTCACCAAGTTTCAGTCTGCAATTATTTAAAATTCAATAAAGTGGTTACATGGTAAATATATATACAGACAGTTTTAGAGTTTTACATAAAATACAGTGGGAAGGGAGGCAAAGAAACGTAGATTTCAACAAATTTTGAATTTTGAGGTAAAAATTAAATTATTTTCTTAAAATGAAATTAAATTTATGTAAAACGTATGGCCAAAAGAATCCGAGCAACCGCGGGAAAAGGGACAATACAGTAAAAACCAACAAAAGAAAGCAAAAAGAACATAGCTGAATAAAGGTTACAATCAGTTGAGGTAACCGGAAAAAGTTAAGTGCAATACATGTACATGGTAAGACTTTCAAATATATGAACAGCCGAGGAACACAGGGAAAACAGATATATACAACAGAGAAATATAGACAGGAAACAAAATATACAAAAGACGGACACCGAAAAGTGTAAGTACAGAAACAATAAGAGACAAACGCCTGGAACAGGGAGGACAACATTGACCGAAGAAAATTGAAAGCAGTTGGCACCAAGCTTGCTAAGGAACCTGATTGGAGATTTCTCTCGCAATTAAAACACAGTTTTTCAACCTATTTAAAAGAATTTTATTGGTTCTGACACCAGAGAACCAAGTCGCACGAAGATTATCTGGAGGACGGGTTAAGTGAAATTTTGAGGTATGGGGGCAATTAAAGACGTAATGATCTACGTCACCATATGAATTACAAAGACAATTTGAAGAACGTTTATGTTTGAAAAAATGAAGATAGTCAAGAAAAGGACCATGACCCGTTAAAAAATAGATTAAGAATTTGTTATAAATTTGAAAATTGGGGTTGACTTTGGGTAAATAGCTTAGAATTCTGGCAGGGTCATGAGTCCGGGGGGAAATATAATCATTAAGAAGAGATTGCCAATTTTTAAGAAGGAAAGATTTACAATTATTAATCAAAAAGGAGTAGGGAAAAGGTATAAGGAGTGGGGTGCCGGAGATCGTAGCTTGTTTGGCCAGTTCATCGGCGACTTCGTTGCCCTGAATATTAGAATGGGCCTTGACCCAGGATAAGTTAATTAATGATTTGTAGGGGTGGGCATTAGTTTTAATTTTAGATAGAAATTTCGTTTTATTCTTGATAGATTTAAAAGCCGAAATAGATGACTGACTGTCCGAAAAGATGTTGATTTTTAAATTGTTTTTGCCGGCCCAGAGGATGGCCTGGTTGATGGCCTCAAGTTCGGCTTGAAAAACTGTGTTTCCAGTTCTAAGTTTAAAGGATAATGATTCGATCAGTCGATCATTTTCGAAAATGCATATTGATAAACCTACATTATTATCCAGTTTTGACCCATCTGTGAATACATTAAACCTAGAAAACGAGGAAGGGTTCGAGGAAGAAAAATTTAAAACACGAAGGGGAGGAGGAAGGCTAGAAAGAGAACAAAGGGAATCAAATTGATCAGGGGAGGGAATGGAGGGGTCCGAAAATAAGTTAAGTTTATGTTTCCAAAAGTTATATTTAATAAAAAGAGTTTTAATGACTAAATGGACAGGGGGAATACCGGTAATTGAAAAAAGAGAAATGTTCGAAGTTGTCCGAAAACCAGGGCAGATTTTTAATAAAAAGATTCTTTGTAATGAAGTAAGTTTTGAAATTTGATCCCGTGTGAGATTACCCCCCCAAACCCCAGATCCGTAAATAATAACCTTTTCAATTACAGTCAAGTACCATATTTTTAAAAGAGCTTTATTAACCCCCCAGTTATTCCCAGAAATTTTTCCAAATGTTGAGGACAACTCGAAACATTTTTCTTTTAAGTAGAATATGTGAGCGCTCCATTTTAAGTTATTGTCAATTATAATACCTAGGTAGTTAAGAGTTTTAGAAATTTTGATGGGTTTATTCTGAAGTCTAATACATCGATTATATTTTCTTTTGGATCTGTATTTGTTGATAATAATGCATTTTGATTTTTCGTGGGAAATTGAAAGTTTCAAGGAAGTGAGGGAATCCGAGATGAGACCAAGAATTTGATTTGTATTTTGGGTGGTAAATTTAATATCGGAACCAGACGTGACCACGGCCAGATCATCCGCAAAGGCCTGCAGGTAGAAGAGGTCGTTGTTAAGGGTTAAGATACTATTGAAATAGATATTCCACAGGATCGGAGAAATTACCGAACCCTGTGGAGCACCCATAGAAAGTAATTTAGAGAGGGACAAATTGTTACCGGTAAAAGTGATAGAACGGGAGGACAAATATGAATAAATAAAAGCACGAAAAGGGAGAGGGAGGTTAATTTTTTCAAAAGTAGAGGGAAGAACATTCCAATTTAAGCTGTCAAAGGCCCCGCAGATGTCTACCGTGGTAAGGGAGACATGATGGACTGATCGAAGGGATTCAATATGTTTAACAAGCTTGAGTGCAGCATCTTCACAGCTGTGAAGCTCCCGAAACCCAAATTGGAGGGGATGGAGAGCACCTTCTGAATTCAACCAGAAATTTAATTTATTGATAAAAATTTTTTCAATGACTTTGCCAAATGTAGGGAGTAAACAAATGGGGCGGTATGAAGTACAGAGAGCGGGGTCTTTACCAGGTTTATTCAGGAAAATAATTTTTGAGATTTTTAAGGAGCTAGGAAAATGACCAAGATAAAAAATTTTGTTGATAATTTTGGAGACAAGTGAGGGAAAGGATTTGAAAACATTTTTCCAGATGTTGAAATCTAAGTTATCAACGCCAGGGGCTTTACCATTGGGGAGATGGTTGAAGACGAGAAGGAGCTCAACATCCGAAACCGAGCCCAACCCGCCGGGAGGAAGTGAAAGCGAGGGAAATGAAGAGAATTCAGGATCGTTTTTGAAGCAGTGGTCCATCAAGCGCTCAACTTTTTCACCGTAACTGAGGTTAATATTATCTGAAAATTGAAGGTTTATATCGTTAAAGTGTTTATTTTTTTTAAACGTATACTTGAAAATGGATCCAAATTTGGAAGAGCAGCTTGAGCAATGGTTTTTCCAGGCAGCGGATTTGGCTCTGTAAATCATAATTTTATATTTTGCTTTGTTAAGTTTATATTTTACCAAAGCTTCTGAGATTATTTCAGAAGAAGCGGAGGCCCTCTCAAGAGACTTTACTCTTTTATAAAGAGCATTGACGAAGTTTCTGAATTTAGAGAGTTCTGGACTCCACCAACTGAAATTAAAATTTTTTGTCGATTTTTTCTTTCTAATAAATTTGAAAGCACATTCCTGTGTTTTTTTGATAAAAGATTCAATGAAGGTGTCCAGAGAGGGAGTATCATTTATAGAGTCAATCTGAGAGGTAAAAGTTTTAACGTGAGATTTAAAATTATAAAGGAATTTGCCTAAACTGTAATTAAGGTAACTGTACGTATGTGTATATTTGTTTAATGTATGGTAATTTTAAAGTTTTTTTTTTCACAGGAACAAATTGAAAAACGCTGGAATGATCTCCCGGTGTAACGCCGTAATAATCTCCGAATGAAACTCTGTGTTAGTTTCTAAACCGGAACGTATGGTAAGTATTTTTATATTTCGTTATAACTTATATTGAATGCATAACCTCTCTATAATATCTTTGGAAAGATGGGTGCATTTTCGGATATCTCGACAGCAAATGTAGAAATAGTTTGACAGTGAAATTCTAGCCACGAATGAACCAAGGCCAACACGGGTGCTAATGACGCTTTAATAATGCTGCTAATAATGCTGCTAATGACGCTCAGCACTGAAAATCTTGACCTCCCCTACTGATACATAATTCACATTTTAGAAATCGTAATTCGAATTTTAGAAATCCTAATTCGAACGCATAATTCAAATTTTAGAAATAATAATTCGAACACATAATTCGAATTTTAGAAATCATAATTCGGACACATAATTTGAATTTTAGAAATCATAATTCGAACACATAATTCGAATTTTAGAAATCATAATTCGAACACGTGATTCGAATTTTAGAAATCATAATTTGAACACATAATTCGAATTTTAGAAGATTCGCATTAATATACATGAAATTGGCGCATATTTTTAAAATTTGTTATCATGTTAAATGGGAAATTATATTGAATCTTATTTACACGCGCGACGAAATGATTTTATTTAGAAAAATTTCAGATTGGAATCCAAAGAATATAAAATAGTGTTTTCCTTAATTCTTGAACGTGAATAACTTTAATATAATTTTTGTGCGACGAAATTATTACTTTCCTTATATACATAATGTATAAGAAAAGTATTGTGACGGGGTCGAAAATTCGAATTCGAGTTTTCGACGGGAGAGCACGTTTCAAGCATCCCTGATCACGAATCAAACATTTTTAAAGTGATATCTGTGTGTGTGTGTGTGAAAGTGTGTGTGTGTGTGTGTGTGTGTGTGTCAGTGAGTCTGGGGAGACGATAACTGACGAACGAATGGACCGATTCGAACCAAATTTGGTACAAAAATCGCAATCCGTAAACACTGGAAGCCTATTGTTTTTATACGTAATCGAATGTTCAGAACCCCCCTAAATTTTCGAATGAAATTTTGAAAAAATCGTCAAAAAATCAAAACCGCTAATAAAGTTACGCAAATAGACATTTCTTATGTAATTTTTCATTAGAAAACGATTGGCATAAATTTTAGAACGCTAACATGAACCGTTCTCGAGATATTGTACATTTTTCAAAAAAATTATGAAAAAATCACATAAAAAAAAATTCCTATTGAGAAACATGTTCACTTTTCATATGTAATACCATGCGATAAATTGAGTGACATCATCTCGTGAATCTAGCTCGTTCCATTCATGAAAAAATATACTTTGAATAATACTTTTGTATTTGAACGCCAATAGTCATTTATCTGCTGTAAGAATAACTTTTTTCTTAGTGCATAACGCTTGGCGAGATTTTGGCGACGAATTTGGCGGAATGTCGCCAACTTGGTGACTTTTTTGAAATGTTGCCAAATTAATGAAAATCTCGCCAAATGGATAAAAATGTTGCTAAATCAATGAAAATGACGACTAATTGTCGAAAATTCAATATCTTGGAAAGAATATTAGTATCTACTATAAGAAAAACCTATTTTTTTACTGTAAAAGTAGTAAATTTATTACATTATATAAGGAAAGTTATGTGTTGCCCACATCAGATTTTTTAATTACTAGCAGCATACCCGTTCTTCGTACGGAGTATATAATATAAATAAACTTCAAATTCACAATCATGTGCGAATTCCTATAGTATACTTAATGGCCTCGTTATTCAAAATTATCTTCACGGGTAGATCTGAAGAATAAAATATCCTCGCCTCTTTTGTAAGCAAATTTATAAAAAGTATGGAATTGAATCAATATATGCAAAATAATAGCGTATTGTACGGGACCCGTATTACTTATATACGCGAATATTAGAAGATATAACCTATATTAGTAGATTACATATATAAATTGAAAATATCAATAAATCCGTAATCTTTAAACCAGTAGGCAGTAATTAATTCCAATATGTGCCCAAATGAAAGTGCTAAAATTATATGGGAAGATAAACCCGTACTACTTATAATGTCATAGATTAGAAGATATGTCCTAGCGTTAGTAAAAGATTACCCGTATTATAATATTTAGTTTGAAAAATTTTTGCCAATATATAACAGATTACTTAATAAATTAAAAATATCAATAATCCCCGTAATCTTCATACCGGAAGGCTTGATTCCAATATATGCCAATATACATGTACTACTTATATTCTCTTACATTAGAAGATATACCCGTGCATTTGTAGAAGATTACTCGTACAACGTACAACATATGAATTTCAACAATTTTTGTCGCAATAAAACAATGCCATAAGAAATTGAAAATATCAATAATCTCTGAATCAATAATCCCCGAAAACATCAATAATAATAATGTTTAAACATGAAGATCGTAATTGATATTATCCATTAAAAAATATAATGGCAATGAAATTTATTTTATATAAATATCTTCATCATTAAAATCGGAAAAGATTTAATAAAAATCTTCTTCCTCATAAACCCATTAAATTTAAATCCGTTGTTAAGCGACATGTTATGATTTGCTTCAAATAAATTGGTGGTCAAAATATCGTCTGAATATCTCTAATGAAGGTTTGGCGACATTTTAAAAAATCGCCAAATTTATCGCCAAGTGGGACTGTAGAACTGACAGTCCCACTTGGCGATAAATTGACGAGCCATCATCAAAATATTATCCCCTAAAAACACACAATTTCATTTATTTAGAGCAATTTTATCAATTTCAAGATATTTTTATGGTTTTACAGACATTTTTATCAATTTGGTGATATTTTAAAAATTCGCTAAATGTGTTACTAAGTAGGGCGGTTGGACTGACAGACAAATGCTAACGAAACACCATTTCAGTACTTTCTTTTCACAAAACAAATTTAATTTCATTGATTTGCGTCACTTTTATCAATTTGGAGACATTTCCACTAATTTGGTAAAGTTTAAGAAAAGTTACCAAGTTAGCGATATCCAGCCAAATTCGTAGATCTAAATTCGCAGATCTGAATAAAATATCGTGATCCAGTTTGTATATACTAAATGAAAACACTAATATATTATTAGAAGATATACCCATTCTACTCTTTTTCTGTTTCAACAATTGGATAAATGAATTTATTGGGTAAACAGAATATAAGTTTATTAGCTAAACACAATATATAAGCTTAAAACCTCTTTGCTAAAATACATGAAAGTGATGTATGCAGTTCGCAATTAATACAATTAAAAAATAATCAAACCGTTCATTTATAAGATATATTTTAATATCCATTTATTTATTATTCAAATCGAAAAAATAATAATAATCATTAACAAACGCATTTAATTCCAATCCTTTGCCGAGCGATATGATATAAGATAGGATCTTCCTCATAAAATGCGAAATTAAATAACCATTTTAATTTCTTTATTCTTTTAATCGTTGAGTAAAAGCTTGTGAAATATAAAACATGGAGGTAGATTTTTCCATTTAAATTCATGTTTCAAACAATTCATGCTTTCAGATAGTGACTATTTAATGCAAAAATCCTGCATCAAACTCAAAAATAAAGTTTTAATTCCCTTTGACGCTTTAAACAAACGATTTTTATCCTTTCCGTTTGGATAAACCACGGAGTTGGAGAGTAGAACTCCTATAAAAAAGTTCCGTTTTTCATTAATATCTCGACAACCCCTGGTCTTGGAAACTCGAAACTTAGGCAAAATTTATGGGGGGCTATTTCAAGGCGACTCACAAAATTTCATTAAATTCGGTTCAGCCGTTCTCTCGTGATGATGAGACACAAGAAAGTTTAGTTTTTTACTAATATCTCGAGAACCACTGGTCATAGAAATTCCAACCATAGACTAAATTTTAAGTGGGGCTATTTCTAGACCACCCACAAAATTTCATCAAATTCGGTGCAGCCGTTCTCCCTTGATGATGGGACAAACAGACAGACAGACAGATTTTCAATTTTATTTATATAGATTTCGAAAATATTTTTAACAATTAGAATTTACTGGAGTGTTGTGCAACTCGACCTTCTCAAACCAGAATCCATTTTTAAATAGCTTGAGATTTTTTTTCTTGGCAAATTTTGCAAGAAAGATAAATTTAAAAATTTTTTGTTCAAATAATCACATTTATAGCATGTTACCCTTCATTTTAAAAGGCTAGATAATAATTATTTACATATTTATATTTGTAGGTTAAGAGTTGATTAGGAAAATCCATATAGCTGCTATGCATCAATATTAATATATAATAATTGCAATTTATTTTAATATAAACATTAATTAGAAGCAAAGCTGTTAATCGAAGAAAATTCCAGATAGTAAATACAAGTTAACACTTAATTCCTAACTACTTGATTTTGACTCTGATGTAAACGCCACAATAATATGAAACATTTCTAAAGTTTTAAAATTAAATATGTAAATAAACTGATCATCTGTAAGCCCACAAATTTAGCTAAATTAAAAAATCATGAACAAAGTCATTTATAAAAAATATGGCATAAATAAATTTTTATGCAAAATTTGGATGGCATGTTGAATGAAATTCCATATTACTACTAAACATGTAATATTTTTATCGGGGGGGGGGGGGGGTGAGTATACCTCTTGGAGGGAGGAGGTTTAGCCCCTCTGGCCCTCTACCGGGCTACGGCTCTGGTTAAGAAAATATAAAATTTCTCATCGAATTTCAAAAAATTCTATCTAGTTCTGGATCTTTCATTAACAAAGTCGTATATAAAGTTTCGTGAAAATCCATTAATGGCAGCCATCGTGTATAACAAAAATCGACCACTGACAGATTATAGACGACACACGACTCACAGGCAGACAGACAGACGGATATCACCCTAAAAATAGTCAAGACGTGTTCAGGAGGTGCAAAAACATATATAGGCATCAAAATTTCGGAATTGCAAATTTTTGCGAAAATAATACTTCATACTATATTCTATAGTATGAGAAAGTTAAAATTAAATCGTGTTATATTTATAAAGTCATTGTTATTTTTTTTCCAGTTTTAATTGTTGTCTGTGATGATATTAAACGATATCAAATAAGAGATTAAATGAGATCAACTATGATATCAAATCAAATCAAATATGAGATCAGATCTCAATCATTTACAAAATTGTGTATTTGTTAACTTCGCGTGGCAAAGTGGTGTAAGGTTTTTGAAAATCCCTTTCCATCGTTACCCCTAATTCAAATTTTCGAATTTTTCTTTTCTTTTGAACTTAAGAGATTAGGCGGATCGAATCAGATTTAATGTAGAGTGGAAGCACTCGATAATTAAGTTAAGTGGTTTTTGAGTTTTCGATTATTCCGTTGCGTAGTCTCTCTTAATTTGAACTTGGGAACAACTGACTGATCCGTTAAGGGCGCGTACAGCCAACAGCAATTTCACCCATGCACTCGATGCTGGGTAAGTAAATGTTAATTTTAGTGTATTTTATAAATACGCCCGGGAGTTAGGCCACCTAGGAGATTGCCAGACTCACGGATTTCCGTTAACACTAAATTATAGCACATGGAATTCTCAAATGTTTTGTACGCCATGGGGTAAGTAAAATCGTTGCTGGCTTTTGGATTATTTTGTACTCAATAAGGTAAGTAAAATCGTTATTGGCTCTTGTACTATAAGCTCTAGGTCAATATATAATAAAAATTTGATGTGGACACACATGACTTTCCTTATATAATGCAATGAATTTACTACATTTACAGTAAAATAAAATAGATTATTCTTATAGCAGATATTAATATTCTTTCCAAAGTATTGAATTTTCGTCAATTAGTCGTCATTTTCATTGATTTAGTGTCATTTTTATCCATTTGGCGAGATTTTCGTTAATTTCGCAATATTTTAAAAAGTCGCCAAATTGGCGATATTCCACCAAATTAGTCGCTAAAATCTCGCCAAGCGTTATGAACGGAGAAATAAGTTATTCTAACAGCAGATAAATGACTGTTGGCGTTCAAATACAAAAGTATTACTCAATGTATCTTTTTTCATGAATGGAACGAGCTAGATCCACGAGAAGGATGTCACCAAATTTATCGCATGATATTACATATGAGAAGTGAACATGTTTCTCAATAGGAAATATATTGTTTTTATTTTATATGATTTTTTGATAATTTTTTTGAAAAATGTGCAATATCTCGAGAACGGTTCGTGCTAGCGTTCTAAAATTTATGTCGACCGTTTTCTAATAAAAAATTACGTAAGAAATGTCTATTTGCGTAACTTTATTAGAGGTTTTGATTTTTTGATGATTTTTTCAAAATTTCACTCAAAAATTTAGGGGGGTTCTGAACATTCGATTACGTATAAAAATAATAGGCTTCCAGTATTCAAGGATTGTAATTTTTGTACCAAATTTCTTTCGAATCGGTCCATTCGTTCGTCAGTTATCGTCTCCACAGACTCACTGACACACACATACTTTCTCACACACACACACACACACACACACACACACACAGACATCTACTCAAAAATGTTCGATTCGTGATCAGGGATGCTTGAAACGTGCTCTCCCGTCCAAAACTTGAATTCGAATTTTCGATCCCGTCACAATACTTTCTTTATACATTATTGTATATAAGGAAAGTAATAAATAATGCTCATCGAGAGTATCGCGAGAATGAAGAACACAGAAAAAACGAGAAAATTCGAGATATGAGAGCTCATCGACAGCATCGCGAGGATGAAGAATTCAGAGAAACCGAGAAAATTCGAGATCTGACAGCTCATCGACAGTATCGCGAAGATGAAGAACACAGAGAAAACGAGAAAATTCTAGATATGAGAGCTCATCAACAGCATCGCGAGGATGAAGAATTCAGAGAAATCGAGAAAATTCGAGATATGCGAGCTCATCGACAGTATCGCGAGGATGAAGAATTTAGAGAAACCGAGAAAATTCGAGATATGCGAGCTCATCGACAGTATCGCGAGGATAAAGAATTCAGAGAAACCGAGAAAATTCGAGATATGAGAGCTCATCGACAGTGTCGTGAGGATGAAGAATTCAGAGAAACCGAGAAAATTCGAGATATGAGAGCTCATCGACAGTATCGTGAGGATGAAGAATTCAGAGAAACCGAGAAAATTCGAGATATGAAAGCTCATCGACAGTATCGCGACGATGAAGAATTCAGAGAAACTGAAAAAATTAGAGATATAAGAGCTCACCAACAGCATCGAGAGAATGCTGAATTTAGAGAAAGAGAAAAAAATATAGATAAAGAAGCTCACTTTCAGCATCGACAGGATAACGATTACAGAAATAAAGAAAGAAAAAAAGATAAAAATGCTCATTCTAATCGTCGCCTATGCCCAGAAAGCAGGGAAAAAGAGAGAGTAAGAGATAAAGAAGCTCATTGTTCAAAGCGAGAAAATATGGATAGTTGGGAAAATATTATAAAGAAATTTAAAGAAAGTAAAAGTGATGGACCAGTACATGCATGTGTTTGTTGTGGCCGACTATGGTTCAAATCATCTATACGTCTTCTGCCACAGGAAAATTTAGTTAATAAAGGATTTTCCAATAATTTTATAACATCGGTGTATTGGTTGAAAGATAGAGAAGAAAGGGAAATTTTTTGTAGTACCTGCTACAAGCAAATACAGCAAGGAAATATACCAAAATTATGCTTAAAAAATGGCTTGGATTTTCCTAAAATACCAGAATGCCTTCAAAGTTTAAGCATATTAGAAGAAAGAAATGTTGCCGCCCGCATTCCATTTATGTGCATAAGATCACTAGGAATAGACAAACAATGCGGCCTAAAAGGTTCTATTATAAATGTGCCTAATCCTGTAGACCGTACTGTTTCGATGCTACCAAGACGGTTTTCGGATACCTTCAATATCCAGTTAAAATTAAAGCGCCGAATGGCTTATAAAAATCATTACATGTGTGAAACGGTGTGTCCGGAAAAAAATTTCACAGCAGCAGAATATTTGGTACAACAAGAACTGTATAAATTAGAAGGAATTAACTTGTCTACAGATTGGGTAGCATCGGCGAATTTAGAATTACAGTCTATTAAAAAGAGTGCTGTTGCAGAAACGTGCAATGAAGATGAAAATAATGATGTGGTAAACAGAGGAAATGATACCGAGGATGTCGAAGATGAGTTTGAAAATTTTCGCTTTGAGGACACTTTGCTTCAAAGTGAAGAAGTTCCTGGGATAATTTATGCCCCCGGAGAAGGTCAAAAACCCTTATCTTTACTCCTGGATGAACACGCAGAGGAATTAGCATTCCCTACAATATATGGAGGAAAGCCACGAATTCCTACTGTGCGTCTTTCTTATTCAGATATATCGAATTCAGAAATTCGGCGCTATGATCGTAGAGCTGCTCGAACGGATCATCTTCTGTACGCTTATAAAAAAAATGAAATTTCTAAAATTGCAAGTTCAGTAAGCATAGCCCTAAAAAAAAGCGAACATCTTTTCCCCAAGTGAAAGTAAGAAACATTTTGAACAGCACGGAAGTAAATAGTTTAATACAAGCCGACGAAGGTTATAAGTTTTTAAGAAATATCAGAAGCTCCCCCGCTCACTGGGAAGCAGAAAAGAAAAAAGTGTGTGCAATGATACGACAATTTGGATTGCCAACTCTCTTTATCACTTTATCGGCTGCAGAAAGCAAATGGCCTGAGCTTTTAAAAATGCTGAAACTCAATGTAGATGGCACTGAAATCTCCATAAAGCAAGCAAATGACCTACCATTTATTGAAAAAGCCAGATTAATAAGAGCAGATGCTGTAACGTGTGCTTTGTATTTTTGGCACTCGTTCAAAGAGTTATTAAAAACATGGAAATCGAAGCATGGACCATTTGGAAGCCATGAAATAGAACACTATTACTTTCGCATCGAATTTCAACATAGGGGTTCTCCTCACGTGCATATGCTTGTCTGGTTAAAAAATGCACCAATCTTCAGTTCCACCAATGAAGAAAAGTTAAATAGCATCACATCATTTATAGATGAAATGATAACTTGCTCTTCCAAAGTAAGTGATAACGATATTGAACTCATTCAACTTCAGAAACATAAACATACTTATACCTGCAAACGGAAAGTTCAAAATGCCAATACATGCCGTTTTGGAATACCATTTTATCCGATGGACTCCACAATTATTCTCTCACCACTAAATGATGAAGAATCAGTACCCATTTTGAAATCCAAGGTGCAATCTATAAGAGAAAAACTGAATGATATGCAGAATTGCAATATGACATTTAATCAATTTCTTCATGATTTGAACATTTCAAAGGATGAATACATTTTGTGCATAAGATCCACACTTCAAAAACCAAAAATATTTTTAAAGAGAGAGGTGGATGAGATTTTTGTTAATAATTATAATTACAAAATTCTTAGTCTGCATAGAGCAAATATGGATATTCAATATATATTAGATGCTTATGCTTGTGCAACTTATGTTATTGATTATATTAACAAAAGTAATCGAGGAATGTCAAAGCTCTTAAGAGAAACTTTAGCAGAAGCTCGATCTGGAAATACATCTCTTAGAAAGCAATTAAAAACGGTAGCAAATACATTTATGAATGCTTCTGAAATAAGTGCACAAGAAGCGGCCTGGAACCTCTTACGCTTACACATGTCAGAAGCTAGTGAAGCAGAAGTTTTTATACCAACATGCTTACCAGATGAACGTATCAGAATAATAAAAACTGAAGAGCAACTTAGAAAAATGCACCCGGACTCAACTGATATATGTGTGTCGGGATTGATTGATCATTATATAGAAAGACCAGATATCCTTGAAGATACCTGCTTAGCCAAATTTGCAGCTTATTATAATTTCTTCAAATCTCGTAAGCAAACAGAAAGTTCTACTCTCAATAATGATGACAAAAATATTATTGAAGATAACACTGAAATTTTCAAAAATGAAGCTGTAATGCCCTTAAAAAATAATTCTGGATTTATAAAATTACGTACTAAGCCTAAAGTAATAAGATATAGAAAATATGTAGAGAACAAAGATCCTAACAACTTTTTCAGAGAATTACTTATGCTGTATACTCCGTGGCGGAACGAAACAACGGAGCTCATAAACATAGATTTTAAAACAGTATTTGAGCAAAAAGAGAGAATCATAATTGAAAACAGAAAACTTTTTGTTGCAAACTTAGATGACGATTCTGAAATTCAAGATGCCATTGATTTTAGAGAAAATATGTTAATTCAAGAAGACGAAGAAGAGAAAAAGAATGAATTAATCTCTAATGATCAATTTGCTGTTTACGAATGTAATTCACCAGTATTTAAGTTTGATATAATGACTGAATTGGGCGAAATTGCACCCGAAAATTGCGTTGCATGTGTCTCTACTCCACATCAGATCTCTGAAGATGAGTATTTTGAAATGCTGAGGAAACTGAATTTAAAACAGCGAGATTATATTATGCATGTTATGAATGAAATAAAAACAAGCCACAAAATAATGAAGCAATTTGTGAGTGGAAGTGCCGGTACAGGTAAAACTTTGTTAATAAAAACGCTTTATCAGTCTCTCATACGATATTTCAATAAAGATCGAGGCACTGATCCTTCTGAAGTGAAAGTATTATTATGCGCTCCAACTGGCAAAGCTGCCTTTAATATCGAAGGCATGACACTACATTCAGCATTTTCTCTTCCCGTCACACAAGCTGGAAGCAAAACGAGTGATTTATCAGCCGAAATTTCAAATACATTGTCGGTAGTCTATTCCAAAATTAAAGCTGTAATTATTGATGAAGTGTCTATGATGGGTGCGCAAATGCTAAATAACGTAAATCGCCGTCTTCAAGATATCTTTAGAAACAAAGAGCACTTTGGAGGAATTTCCGTTTTTGTATTTGGTGACTTTAGGCAACTTCCACCTGTCGGAGACACTTTAATTTTCCTTCCAAGTCGATCGGATGCTCTGGGACAGATAATAGGCTCCCCGTCAGTATTGTGGGAAAATTTTGAGCTCTTTGAGTTGACGCAGATAATGAGACAACAAGCAGATTTGAACTTTGCAAAGGCTCTTTGCAATTTAGCAGAAGGTAGTATGACGGAAACTGATATTGAATTATTCACATCACGAGTGTTCGATAAAGAGTCACTTCCAGAAGAAGCTAGAAATTGTCTGAGACTTTTCGTAACAAATGCAGAAAAAGATAGATATAACGACGAAGTTCTAAAAAAAATGGGAAGCGAAGGAACACTTTCTATAGCCTGCGATTCTACTATGGGATCAGGATCTGCAAGTGTTAAAAAAAGCATGCTGGAAATTGCTGCTAATAAAAAAGTTGCCGAGACTTATGGTTTGCCTTATTCAGTTCTTTTAAAAATCGGTGCTAGGCATATGCTGACAAGTAATACAAATATCGCAGATGGGCTTGTGAATGGCTCAACCGGACGTTTAAGAAAAATACAATACGGTACTATTAAATCAAATGATAAGTCCATCCCAATCCGTTTATGGATTGAATTCGACAATAAGAGAGTAGGTTCTATGGCACGGTCAAATTTAAGCTTTTATCGCTCTCATCATAATATACCTGAATCTTGGACTCCGGTTGAATTATCCAAACGAGTAATACATACTCGAAAGTCCAGCAACATCCAAGTTCTCAGAAGACAATTTCCCCTTATAGCTGCAGAAGGAATCACGGTGCATAAAAGTCAAGGTTCTACATACAATAACATTACCGTCACACTAAATAAAAGGATGACAAGACAATCATTGTATGTAGCTTGCTCCAGAGCAACAAAGTCATCTGGTCTTCATTTGATTGGTAAATTTGAACCTCCACACCCACCAAATAAATGTGATATGGTGATAAACGAAATGGATAGATTAAGGAAAATTGCACTAGTACCGAAATTTCAATTTTTACACGAACAAAGAGAAGAGGTGCAAATAATATTTCAAAATATACAAAGTCTCCAGAAACATCTGCCAGACATAACTTGTGATGTATGTTTCATGTCATCCGACATTTTACTTTTAGCTGAAACTTGGACGCTTCCATCAGATGAAGTGCAATTTCCTGGTTTTAGAGAAATCGGAAGAATAGATTGCTTTTCCTACAGAAAACCAGTAGGAGTCGCTGCATACATCAAATTAGAAACTTTTCCTGAAGTGACTAACATTGAAAAATTCACCAGTACAGCCCGTCGATCCCCACATATGGAAGCAATTAAATTTTTATTATTTGGTGTATCAGTCACAGTGGCATATATGTCGCCAAAATGTACGATACAAAGTGTCATGGATTTTTTGAAAAATATTGTCAAGTTTCAAAGTAGACAAATTGTGTCAGGAGATTTTAATATTGATATAAAAAGTTCCAATGGAAAAAAATTAATTGCATTCTTCAATGAAAGGGGCCTAAAGAAAGTAAGCCCTCTAACAATGTATACGACGGACAATAATACAGAAATCGATGCAATTTTTTCTAGTATATTATGCACTGGTGATGTTTATGAAAGTTTAGTCTCATACCATAAACCAATATGGTGCAGATTCAAACCTTAAGGATGTTTGATATAAGTCGATTGTATATTTATACGCGTGTATATAAATATATATTTAATTCTACAAGAATATAGTTATTGTTCTAGATTATAAATTTCATAATATGTTGTGTCTAGTTACGTTATAATATTATTTGCCTATTTACAGTATATTAACTTACTTATGTATATATATAGTTTGCAATTAATATGAAACTTAGTTTTACATGCTACTAAATCATATTATATTTTTATTGTACATTGACTTTAAATAGTTTTATATGATATGTAATCTAATACATAAATTAATAATATTTTTCTTATATTTTTGAAAGTAATACATATATGCATACGTAAAATTTGCTCATTTAATTTTGGATTCAAATCTATAAATTTAATGTTTTAAGCGTATTGTAACAAAATATTATGTTTACATTAAACGTTTTAAAATTCAATTTATGCATCATGATGACATAGATAAAGAATAGCGTTTATGTGCGCAAATAATAAATATTATATTAATGTGTGTATACATAGTATATTATGCATTGGTGATGTTTATGAAAGTTTAGTCTCATACCATAAATCCATGTGGTGCAGATTCAAACCTTAAGGATGTTTGATATAAGTCGATTGTATATTTATACGCGTGTATATAAATATATATTTAATTCTACAAGAATATAGTTATTGTTCTAGATTATAAATTTCATAATATGTTGTGTCTAGTTACGTTATAATATTATTTGCCTATTTACAGTATATTAACTTACTTATGTATATATATAGTTTGCAATTAATATGAAACTTAGTTTTACATGCTACTAAATCATATTATATTTTTATTGTACATTGACTTTAAATAGTTTTATATGATATGTAATCTAATACATAAATTAATAATATTTTTCTTATATTTTTGAAAGTAATACATATATGCATACGTAAAATTTGCTCATTTAATTTTGGATTCAAATCTATAAATTTAATGTTTTAAGCGTATTGTAACAAAATATTATGTTTACATTAAACGTTTTAAAATTCAATTTATGCATCATGATGACATAGATAAAGAATAGCGTTTATGTGCGCAAATAATAAATATTATATTAATGTGTGTATACATAGTATATTATGCATTGGTGATGTTTATGAAAGTTTAGTCTCATACCATAAATCCATGTGGTGCAGATTCAAACCTTAAGGTTGTTTTATATAAGACGATTGTATATTTATACGCGTGTATATAAATATATATTTAATTCTACTACAAGAATATAGTTATTGCTCTAAATTATAAATTCATAATACGTTGTGTCTAGTTACGTTATAACATTCTTTGCCTATTTACAGTATATTAACTTACTTATGTATATATATAGTTTGCAATTAATATGAAACTTAGTTTTATATGCTACTAAATCATATTATTATTGTATTGTACATTGATTTTAAATAGTTTTATATGATATGCAATCCAATACATTAATTAATAAGATTTTCTTATATTTTTGAAAGAAATACATATATGCATATGTAAAGTTTGCTCATTTAATTTTAGATGAAAATCTATAAATTTAATGTTTTAAGCGTAGTATAACGAAATATTATGTTTACATTAAAAGTTTTAAAATTCAGTTTATGTAACATGATTACATAGATTAAGCATGATTACATAGAATAGCATTTATGTGCGCAAACAATAAATATTATATTAATGTGTGTGTACATAGTTATTGAAATCTCTTCGGCATATGCTTATTACTTAAGATTTTGTGCATTTTTGCCTATGTCGATAATTCTTTGTTTACTTATAGTATGTTCATTTACTTTTCTATTGTATATATTTTTCAGATAGTTAATGAATTTTATATGGTTACATTTATATTCCTAAAAATCGTATTTTCTATATTTACATTTATATTAAGAAAAATTATACACAAATAAATTATTTCTAGATAGGAATGGGTGTACTCGAATATAATTTCATTTAAAATTATAAATATATTATGTACAATTTATATATATATATATATATATATATATATATATATATATATATATATATAGAAACGTCTCTCTATTCTTCCATTGGATTTTTAAACTTTTATATATATATATATATATATATATATATATATATATATATATATATATATATATATATATATATATATATATATATATATGTATATCATCGACATATTCAAATGTCTAAGTATTGTGACGTATTACGTTTACAATTTTTTTTCCTGTTCACGAAGTATATTGAACAAACAGAAAGTTTGCTGCTTTTGTGATCAACTAAATTGTTTCTATATGTGTGTAGATATTCATTTACATTATTAATCTATTAGTCAAACACATTTTTATTTAAAATTACTATTGTATAGGCATTATGTATGTTGGACATATTCCATAATTTATCTAACTATAACATATTCTTTTTTTAACACTTTACAACAAAGTTGAAAAGTGTTTATGACTTTGTTCATTCTGTCTGTCTGTCTGTCTGTCCGTTAGCACGATAACTGCCGTAAAAATGACTTAATCAAAATGAAATTTTAGTATGTTGTTCAGACGGTCTATAGGACCTATGGGAATATAAATGAATAATATCACCCAATTAGTTTTGGATTGAACCCGGGTTGAAAAAATGGAATACATTGAACCCTATGGGACCTAATTTTTCAAGCATTTTTTAAGCGGATTTAAAATTCACAAATTGCTTCGAAAATTTTAGGCCATATTCAAATTGTTCCATAAAATATATAAAAAAAATTCAGCGAAATATATTCAGTTGTTTTTTAAATAAAAATTAAAATAATAATAACACCTCTTATATGAAGCGATCACGTGTCCATGATATGAAACGATCACATGACCCACTTCAAAATGATATATGGCATCCATCTTGTGTCGAAATCGTGATTTTTAAAGTTCTTTTTAATTCATATTGAGTGTTGTATCCGTCCTAAAACTACTTTATTTTTGCCTAAATTCTGTGGATCTACATACTGAAACAACGCAATGACAATATATTTCAGTTTAAATGCTCTTCCAAATTTGATTATTTCTACTATTAAGCCTATTTTTCACCTATGTAAAATGTAAACAGCAAAATATGTAGAATGAGTTGTATTAGAATCGCTGTAATTCCTTAACACAAAATCATTTAGTCCATGGAGTCTGCTTAGCTGATGTGAATGAAATATTCATTGATTTTAGAAAGAGACGGACGATATTTTTCGATGAAGTTTTACGCATAGAGTTTACTTACTTGTAGCTCAATGGTCTTAATTTTTAAATAAAATCAATTATTATAGTATTGTGATGAATGACATGAATGGGGGAATTATTTATGAATGAAATGTTGCTTTTATAGAGAGAGCCAGGCGTGTTATTTTTTTTATGACGTCATTTGAATGAATTTCAGTTGTTTTCGATGAAATTTTCAAATATAATAAATTATCGTAGTATTATGATAATTCTAAAATTATTACCGAGGAATGTATCACATTTTAGAGATGTTTAAATCAGGCAATTTATACTTTAATGCCGTCATTTGAATGAAGTTAATTTTTTTCGATGAAGGTTTAAGGTTTCAAATATAATAAATTAATGTAGTATTGTGATAAGTTTTAAAATATTACCGAGGAATGTATTGCGTTTTAGACATGTTTAAAAAAATTGCATTGAAGTTGGAAAGTGTTTCATAATCAATGCTTTAAGCATGATTGATCTTTCTTGTTTATTACTGTTTGTATTTTAAATTGTCTAATTTAATATAAAACGTCAAATTAAAAGAGAACTAAAAAGTGAAGGCTTGTAAATGAAGTTGTGATTTTATTATTTGGCTGTTGAGACACACAGGGGAATGGCATTTAATAAAAATACTAATATTTTAAGTATTAAAAATATAAATTGCTTCTGTAGCTAATGGGTGACAAATATAAACTACAGTATAGTAAAATTGACCAGTGTCCAAAATCAGTCCCGAGTCATGCAAACTTTTATAAAAACATCTGGGACACGTAAAACTCACGTTTACAGAAAATGACCCATATGCAGCTTTCTTCAATTACGTAGTGTTATGTTATCTATATATATAAAGAAGAAAAGTGTGTATGTATGATCCGCCATAACTGGAGAACGGCTGAACCGAATTTCATGAAATTTGTCTTGGTAGTCTTGAAATCACCCCACAAAAAATATAGGCCATGTTTCGAGTTTCTACGACCAGTGGTTCTCGAGATATTAGTGAAAAACGACACTTTTCCCTAGGAGTTCTACTCTCTAACTCCATGATTCACAACGAAAAAGGTTGGACATTATTTGTTTAAAACGTGAAAGTCAATTAAATCTCGAGTTTTGTGGGAGTTTATTGAACGTATTAGACAATTTTGAAAATCGTAGGTTTGAGATATGAATTATTTAAATGGAAACTTTCACCATGGTTTATTTCTCTCAGACTTACTCAACACTGAGTTTTGTGGGTGTTTATTGAACGTATTGGACACTTTTGAAAATCGCAGGTTTGAGATATGAATTTAAATGGAAACTTACACCATGGTTTATTTCTTACAGGCTTACTCAACACTGAGTTTTGTGGGAATTTATTGAACGTATTGGACACTTTTGAAAATCGCAGGTTTGAGATATGAATTTAAATGGAAACTTTCACCATGGTTTATTTCTCACAGGTTTACTCAACACTGAGTTTTGTGGGAATTTATTGAACGTATTGGACACTTTTTAAAATCGCAGGTTTGAGATGTGAATTTAAATGGAAACTTTCACCATGGTTTATTTCTCCCAGACTTACTCAACACTGAGTTTTGTGGGAGTTTATTGAACGTATAAGACACTTTTGAAAATCGCAGGTTTGAGATATGAATTTAAATGGAAACTATCACCATAGTTTATTTCTCACAGGCTCACTCAACAACGAAAATTATTAAGAAATCACAAGAAAGATCAATCATGCATAAAGCATTGATTATGAAACACTTTCCAACTTTAATTTTATTTAAACATCTCTAAAATGCGATACATTCAGCGGTAATATATCACAATCGGCCCTATATGTTCCGGTGTAATTTTATCATAGTTTTGCATGGTAAATCCCGAGCAACGCCGGGTAATCGCTGCTAGTAATAAAATATATTTTTGTTAAAAAATAAGATTTTTCTTTAAAAAGAAACAAAAAAAAAAACAACTATGGTATTAGCACAGCATGATACTTTCTCTTTTTATACCTTAAGTACATTGATGATTGGCAATAAGCTGATTACTGCAGAGGAAGATAGTAATGACAAAAATATTAAAACATATTTTGTCAAATAAAATAAGATTTTTTCTTGAAAAAAATTTGGTATTAGCACACGCTCATAAATTACGGGCATGGTACGTTCTTTCTTAATACTGTAAGTGTAGCAAAATGATGATCAGCAATAACCTAAATGCTGTAGAGGTAGATAGTAATGATCAAAATATTAAAATATTTGGACAAAAAAAGTTGCTCTTGGAGAACTATGTATTAGCACACGCCTATGAGTCACTGGCATGGTACGATTTTTCTTAATATTATAAAGTGTAGTGCATATTGATGATTGGCAATTACATAAATGTTGCTCAAGAAGATATCAATTGAAGAAAGCCATATACAGAACTAAGGTATGTAGAGTTTAATGCATACCTTAGTTATACAACATAAATATATCAACGTTAAATGCAAAAATTATAAAATAAGAGTCCCAGGACTCAATCTGAATTGATTTCCTTATTTTGATTATGATGTTACATCAAAGAATATTTTGTCAAAATCTAAGCGCTATCCTCATAGTCTGTATTTGAATACGGCTATTTTCTCCGGTTTCGATCATTTAATGAGCTCAATCAGACTGACAAACTGGGATCGAAAACTTTCATATTCATTATCAACACTCCTGTGCTGAGTAAGTACTATGTAAACGTGTTGAGTAAGTATATAAATGTTGTGTATAAGTATATAAGGTAATACCGAGAATTTGTCTTACAGTGTTATTTTCCCGTTGGTTCAGTATTATGGTAAGTATCTACCAAATCTGTTTTGAATATCTATGCACGAAAAATCTACTAACAACTCATAACACTAATAAGCACACATTAATAATATATTATATGATATTATTAGTAGACACAATTAATATCACACTAACAGTTTCATATAATAATATATATGAAACCTATAAAAAAACATGTGCAGTAAATATTTTACATTAAAATAAATAAGTGCTGTCCATCTTATCCTGTAATGTATTTAATATCTCACATTTTACCTAATCATATTAAGTTGGTATATATCCCAGTGCTCCCTAATCTGGGGTACGCGAAAGAGATTGTTGGGGTCCATTAGGGAAACTTTCTGGAACGGCAGACGCGAATAAATTGATGTATTTTTAAAAACAGATGATTTTCTTTCATTTTGACAGAGAATTAAATTTAAATTATTTTGTATAAAATCAAACATGTGTTCTATTTTTGTTGAATTATTCGGATTTTTGTCATTAATTCCTGTTTCAAGCATCTCACATTAAGACAATATACATGGTATTCTAGAAGTCAGTGAACATAAAAATATCGCCTTTTTAAAAATTGGTCATGTATAGTAAGGCGGTTTGTACAGCATACGGAGAGGTTGATTATAAAAATAAATATATAAACTATTTGGTTGCAATTATTTCCAGAGAATTCAATCTCATTGGCAATGCTGAAAGACTATATCCCGCCGCATATGTCACTGATGCGACACCTACAGAAATGCTGTTTTATTGTTGGCCATAACGTCTTACTCCATCTTCAGGCAGTGCTCGATATTGATGTCCACTATATTGAGTATTTACTATCATGATATTTATGACTCTAGGTGACTCTAGAACACGGAAATAATAGCAACCTACAATAACAGCCCTACAACTGGAGTGCCGATCCGGTGGTCGAGTGGTTAGGGGCATGCGTTTCCGTCTGAACGTTGGGTTGCCGGGGTGTGGGTTCGAATCCCGCCAGCGGGCATGGATGTTGTCATGTCGAGGCCAAGTCAGACTTCCGCCCTTCGGAGAGCCTCTATAAAAGAAGCTGCAATTCTCCCCTTCGCCATGGGACCTGGGGGATCTTGTGGACGTGGTGCGTAGGCGCCCATTCACCAAGGGGGAATTAGTAACGAACAACTGTGTGTTCTGTTACACATCTGGTAGAGATAATTGTAGCTAAAACTAGCGGGTCGGCGTAACCTCGAGACTTTCCACGCGAAATAAGAGAACATTTAACCTCTGAGCCAAATTACATATTTTTATAAAGATTTCTTTTCTGATTTTGTATCTACGCAATATGCACAGTATATCATCCAAGTTGTATCCAAATCGCTGCGCCTGCAGATGTACTTACGGCGAAAACTCAACTTGTTATTAAATCACGATCGCCATACTTTTCTCTTAGGCAACATCGATTAAAATAAAAAGCGTGCTTAATCTACTGCTAAAAAACATATCTATAATATTGATTGCTATGGATTGTCAGGAGGAGGGGTACAATTTAATTAAATTGACTATCAGCAGGGTGAACATAGATTAGGAACTGCTCATATATACAATAACTTTTTGTCATTCTCAATTTTCTACTCTGAGGAATGTACTACATTCTTCATCGTTTTTTCCTTTCAATATGATATAATACACTGAAAGGCCAAATTGTTATGACTACTTAGTTAGTACGTCCACTTCTGTAGCCCATACGATGTAATATGCGGCGAACTGTACACTGAGAGGCAATATGAATAGTTTACTGATCCAGATTATTTGTAAATTAACTAACTGCTGCCTCCTGTTTTGGACTGTACAAACTTGCTAACTCTTTGTAGGGCTTTGGCATCTGGTGGGTCTCCGTTAAAAATCATACGCCTTGTGCTCAGACAGTTTTTTGTTTAATGTGAATAACACCTGTGCTAGAGATTTCTGTGGCGAAAATCGGAGCGTTATGAAAGATGTAAAAACTTTCGGAGCGTTATCGGAGCGTTATGAAAGATGTAAAAACTTTCGTTTATACCTTTGAACAAGTTTGATATTTTTGAACGTCTTTAAAAAAGAAATAAAACAAAAATACAAAAATAACAAGAAAGATCAATCATGCTTAAAGCATTGATTATGAAACGCTTTCCAACTTCAATGCAATTTTTTTAAACATGTCTAAAATGCAATACATTCCTCGGTAATATTTTAAAACTTATCACAATACTACATTAATTTATTATATTTGAAACCTTAAACCTTCATCGAAAAAAATTAACTTCATTCAAATGACGGCATTAAAGTATAAATTGCCTGATTTAAACATCTCTAAAATTTGATACATTCCTCGGTAATAATTTTAGAATTATCATAATACTACGATAATTTATTATATTTGAAAATTTCATCGAAAACAACTGAAATTCATTCAAATGACGTCATAAAAAAATAACACGCCTGGCTCTCTCTATAAAAGCAACATTTCATTCATAAATAATTCCCCCATTCATGTCATTCATCACAATACTATAATAATTGATTTTATTTAAAAATTAAGACCATTGAGCTACAAGTAAGTAAACTCTATGCGTAAAACTTCATCGAAAAATATCGTCCGTCTTTTTCTAAAATCAATGAATATTTCATTCACATCAGCTAAGCAGACTCCATGGACTAAATGATTTTGTGTTAAGGAATTACAGCGATTCTAATACAACTCATTCTACATATTTTGCTGTTTACATTTTACATAGGTGAAAAATAGGCTTAATAGTAGAAATAATCAAATTTGGAAGAGCATTTAAACTGAAATATATTGTCATTGCGTTGTTTCAGTATGTAGATCCACAGAATTTAGGCAAAAATAAAGTAGTTTTAGGACGGATACAACACTCAATATGAATTAAAAAGAACTTTAAAAATCACGATTTCGACACAAGATGGATGCCATATATCATTTTGAAGTGGGTCATGTGATCGTTTCATATCATGGACACGTGATCGCTTCATATAAGAGGTGTTATTATTATTTTAATTTTTATTTAAAAAACAACTGAATATATTTCGCTGAATTTTTTTTTATATATTTTATGGAACAATTTGAATATGGCCTAAAATTTTCGAAGCAATTTGTGAATTTTAAATCCGCTTAAAAAATGCTTGAAAAATTAGGTCCCATAGGGTTCAATGTATTCCATTTTTTCAACCCGGGTTCAATCCAAAACTAATTGGGTGATATTATTCATTTATATTCCCATAGGTCCTATAGACCGTCTGAACAACATACTAAAATTTCATTTTGATTAAGTCATTTTTACGGCAGTTATCGTGCTAACGGACAGACAGACAGACAGACAGAATGAACAAAGTCATAAACACTTTTCAACTTTGTTGTAAAGTGTTAAAAAAAGAATATGTTATAGTTAGATAAATTATGGAATATGTCCAACATACATAATACCTATACAATAGTAATTTTAAATAAAAATGTGTTTGACTAATAGATTAATAATGTAAATGAATATCTACACACATATAGAAACAATTTAGTTGATCACAAAAGCAGCAAACTTTCTGTTTGTTCAATATACTTCGTGAACAGGAAAAAAAATTGTAAACGTAATACGTCACAATACTTAGACATTTGAATATGTCGATGATATACATATATATATATATATATATATATATATATAAAAGTTTAAAAATCCAATGGAAGAATAGAGAGACGTTTCTATATATATATATATATATATATATATATATATATATATAAATTGTACATAATATATTTATAATTTTAAATGAAATTATATTCGAGTACACCCATTCCTATCTAGAAATAATTTATTTGTGTATAATTTTTCTTAATATAAATGTAAATATAGAAAATACGATTTTTAGGAATATAAATGTAACCATATAAAATTCATTAACTATCTGAAAAATATATACAATAGAAAAGTAAATGAACATACCATAAGTAAACAAAGAATTATCGACATAGGCAAAAATGCACAAAATCTTAAGTAATAAGCATATGCCGAAGAGATTTCAATAACTATGTACACACACATTAATATAATATTTATTGTTTGCGCACATAAATGCTATTCTTAATCTATGTAATCATGTTACATAAACTGAATTTTAAAACTTTTAATGTAAACATAATATTTCGTTATACTACGCTTAAAACATTAAATTTATAGATTTGAATCCAAAATTAAATGAGCAAATTTTACGTATGCATATATGTATTACTTTCAAAAATATAAGAAAAATATTATTAATTTATGTATTGGATTGCATATCATATAAAACTATTTAAAGTCAATGTACAATAAAAATATAATATGATTTAGTAGCATGTAAAACTAAGTTTCATATTAATTGCAAACTATATATATACATAAGTAAGTTAATATACTGTAAATAGGCAAATAATATTATAACGTAACTAGACACAACATATTATGAAATTTATAATCTAGAACAATAACTATATTCTTGTAGAATTAAATATATATTTATATACACGCGTATAAATATACAATCGACTTATATCAAACATCCTTAAGGTTTGAATCTGCACCACATGGATTTATGGTATGAGACTAAACTTTCATAAACATCACCAATGCATAATATACTATGTATACACACATTAATATAATATTTATTATTTGCGCACATAAACGCTATTCTTTATCTATGTCATCATGATGCATAAATTGAATTTTAAAACGTTTAATGTAAACATAATATTTTGTTACAATACGCTTAAAACATTAAATTTATAGATTTGAATCCAAAATTAAATGAGCAAATTTTACGTATGCATATATGTATTACTTTCAAAAATATAAGAAAAATATTATTAATTTATGTATTAGATTACATATCATATAAAACTATTTAAAGTCAATGTACAATAAAAATATAATATGATTTAGTAGCATGTAAAACTAAGTTTCATATTAATTGCAAACTATATATATACATAAGTAAGTTAATATACTGTAAATAGGCAAATAATATTATAACGTAACTAGACACAACATATTATGAAATTTATAATCTAGAACAATAACTATATTCTTGTAGAATTAAATATATATTTATATACACGCGTATAAATATACAATCGACTTATATCAAACATCCTTAAGGTTTGAATCTGCACCATATTGGTTTATGGTATGAGACTAAACTTTCATAAACATCACCAGTGCATAATATACTAGAAAAAATTGCATCGATTTCTGTATTATTGTCCGTCGTATACATTGTTAGAGGGCTTACTTTCTTTAGGCCCCTTTCATTGAAGAATGCAATTAATTTTTTTCCATTGGAACTTTTTATATCAATATTAAAATCTCCTGACACAATTTGTCTACTTTGAAACTTGACAATATTTTTCAAAAAATCCATGACACTTTGTATCGTACATTTTGGCGACATATATGCCACTGTGACTGATACACCAAATAATAAAAATTTAATTGCTTCCATATGTGGGGATCGACGGGCTGTACTGGTGAATTTTTCAATGTTAGTCACTTCAGGAAAAGTTTCTAATTTGATGTATGCAGCGACTCCTACTGGTTTTCTGTAGGAAAAGCAATCTATTCTTCCGATTTCTCTAAAACCAGGAAATTGCACTTCATCTGATGGAAGCGTCCAAGTTTCAGCTAAAAGTAAAATGTCGGATGACATGAAACATACATCACAAGTTATGTCTGGCAGATGTTTCTGGAGACTTTGTATATTTTGAAATATTATTTGCACCTCTTCTCTTTGTTCGTGTAAAAATTGAAATTTCGGTACTAGTGCAATTTTCCTTAATCTATCCATTTCGTTTATCACCATATCACATTTATTTGGTGGGTGTGGAGGTTCAAATTTACCAATCAAATGAAGACCAGATGACTTTGTTGCTCTGGAGCAAGCTACATACAATGATTGTCTTGTCATCCTTTTATTTAGTGTGACGGTAATGTTATTGTATGTAGAACCTTGACTTTTATGCACCGTGATTCCTTCTGCAGCTATAAGGGGAAATTGTCTTCTGAGAACTTGGATGTTGCTGGACTTTCGAGTATGTATTACTCGTTTGGATAATTCAACCGGAGTCCAAGATTCAGGTATATTATGATGAGAGCGATAAAAGCTTAAATTTGACCGTGCCATAGAACCTACTCTCTTATTGTCGAATTCAATCCATAAACGGATTGGGATGGACTTATCATTTGATTTAATAGTACCGTATTGTATTTTTCTTAAACGTCCGGTTGAGACATTCACAAGCCCATCTGCGATATTTGTATTACTTGTCAGCATATGCCTAGCACCGATTTTTAAAAGAACTGAATAAGGCAAACCATAAGTCTCGGCAACTTTTTTATTAGCAGCAATTTCCAGCATGCTTTTTTTAACACTTGCAGATCCTGATCCCATAGTAGAATCGCAGGCTATAGAAAGTGTTCCTTCGCTTCCCATTTTTTTTAGAACTTCGTCGTTATATCTATCTTTTTCTGCATTTGTTACGAAAAGTCTCAGACAATTTCTAGCTTCTTCTGGAAGTGACTCTTTATCGAACACTCGTGATGTGAATAATTCAATATCAGTTTCCGTCATACTACCTTCTGCTAAATTGCAAAGAGCCTTTGCAAAGTTCAAATCTGCTTGTTGTCTCATTATCTGCGTCAACTCAAAGAGCTCAAAATTTTCCCACAATACTGACGGGGAGCCTATTATCTGTCCCAGAGCATCCGATCGACTTGGAAGGAAAATTAAAGTGTCTCCGACAGGTGGAAGTTGCCTAAAGTCACCAAATACAAAAACGGAAATTCCTCCAAAGTGCTCTTTGTTTCTAAAGATATCTTGAAGACGGCGATTTACGTTATTTAGCATTTGCGCACCCATCATAGACACTTCATCAATAATTACAGCTTTAATTTTGGAATAGACTACCGACAATGTATTTGAAATTTCGGCTGATAAATCACTCGTTTTGCTTCCAGCTTGTGTGACGGGAAGAGAAAATGCTGAATGTAGTGTCATGCCTTCGATATTAAAGGCAGCTTTGCCAGTTGGAGCGCATAATAATACTTTCACTTCAGAAGGATCAGTGCCTCGATCTTTATTGAAATATCGTATGAGAGACTGATAAAGCGTTTTTATTAACAAAGTTTTACCTGTACCGGCACTTCCACTCACAAATTGCTTCATTATTTTGTGGCTTGTTTTTATTTCATTCATAACATGCATAATATAATCTCGCTGTTTTAAATTCAGTTTCCTCAGCATTTCAAAATACTCATCTTCAGAGATCTGATGTGGAGTAGAGACACATGCAACGCAATTTTCGGGTGCAATTTCGCCCAATTCAGTCATTATATCAAACTTAAATACTGGTGAATTACATTCGTAAACAGCAAATTGATCATTAGAGATTAATTCATTCTCTTTCTCTTCTTCGTCTTCTTGAATTAACATATTTTCTCTAAAATCAATGGCATCTTGAATTTCAGAATCGTCATCTAAGTTTGCAACAAAAAGTTTTCTGTTTTCAATTATGATTCTCTCTTTTTGCTCAAATACTGTTTTAAAATCTATGTTTATGAGCTCCGTTGTTTCGTTCCGCCACGGAGTATACAGCATAAGTAATTCTCTGAAAAAGTTGTTAGGATCTTTGTTCTCTACATATTTTCTATATCTTATTACTTTAGGCTTAGTACGTAATTTTATAAATCCAGAATTATTTTTTAAGGGCATTACAGCTTCATTTTTGAAAATTTCAGTGTTATCTTCAATAATATTTTTGTCATCATTATTGAGAGTAGAACTTTCTGTTTGCTTACGAGATTTGAAGAAATTATAATAAGCTGCAAATTTGGCTAAGCAGGTATCTTCAAGGATATCTGGTCTTTCTATATAATGATCAATCAATCCCGACACACATATATCAGTTGAGTCCGGGTGCATTTTTCTAAGTTGCTCTTCAGTTTTTATTATTCTGATACGTTCATCTGGTAAGCATGTTGGTATAAAAACTTCTGCTTCACTAGCTTCTGACATGTGTAAGCGTAAGAGGTTCCAGGCCGCTTCTTGTGCACTTATTTCAGAAGCATTCATAAATGTATTTGCTACCGTTTTTAATTGCTTTCTAAGAGATGTATTTCCAGATCGAGCTTCTGCTAAAGTTTCTCTTAAGAGCTTTGACATTCCTCGATTACTTTTGTTAATATAATCAATAACATAAGTTGCACAAGCATAAGCATCTAATATATATTGAATATCCATATTTGCTCTATGCAGACTAAGAATTTTGTAATTATAATTATTAACAAAAATCTCATCCACCTCTCTCTTTAAAAATATTTTTGGTTTTTGAAGTGTGGATCTTATGCACAAAATGTATTCATCCTTTGAAATGTTCAAATCATGAAGAAATTGATTAAATGTCATATTGCAATTCTGCATATCATTCAGTTTTTCTCTTATAGATTGCACCTTGGATTTCAAAATGGGTACTGATTCTTCATCATTTAGTGGTGAGAGAATAATTGTGGAGTCCATCGGATAAAATGGTATTCCAAAACGGCATGTATTGGCATTTTGAACTTTCCGTTTGCAGGTATAAGTATGTTTATGTTTCTGAAGTTGAATGAGTTCAATATCGTTATCACTTACTTTGGAAGAGCAAGTTATCATTTCATCTATAAATGATGTGATGCTATTTAACTTTTCTTCATTGGTGGAACTGAAGATTGGTGCATTTTTTAACCAGACAAGCATATGCACGTGAGGAGAACCCCTATGTTGAAATTCGATGCGAAAGTAATAGTGTTCTATTTCATGGCTTCCAAATGGTCCATGCTTCGATTTCCATGTTTTTAATAACTCTTTGAACGAGTGCCAAAAATACAAAGCACACGTTACAGCATCTGCTCTTATTAATCTGGCTTTTTCAATAAATGGTAGGTCATTTGCTTGCTTTATGGAGATTTCAGTGCCATCTACATTGAGTTTCAGCATTTTTAAAAGCTCAGGCCATTTGCTTTCTGCAGCCGATAAAGTGATAAAGAGAGTTGGCAATCCAAATTGTCGTATCATTGCACACACTTTTTTCTTTTCTGCTTCCCAGTGAGCGGGGGAGCTTCTGATATTTCTTAAAAACTTATAACCTTCGTCGGCTTGTATTAAACTATTTACTTCCGTGCTGTTCAAAATGTTTCTTACTTTCACTTGGGGAAAAGATGTTCGCTTTTTTTTTAGGGCTATGCTTACTGAACTTGCAATTTTAGAAATTTCATTTTTTTTATAAGCGTACAGAAGATGATCCGTTCGAGCAGCTCTACGATCATAGCGCCGAATTTCTGAATTCGATATATCTGAATAAGAAAGACGCACAGTAGGAATTCGTGGCTTTCCTCCATATATTGTAGGGAATGCTAATTCCTCTGCGTGTTCATCCAGGAGTAAAGATAAGGGTTTTTGACCTTCTCCGGGGGCATAAATTATCCCAGGAACTTCTTCACTTTGAAGCAAAGTGTCCTCAAAGCGAAAATTTTCAAACTCATCTTCGACATCCTCGGTATCATTTCCTCTGTTTACCACATCATTATTTTCATCTTCATTGCACGTTTCTGCAACAGCACTCTTTTTAATAGACTGTAATTCTAAATTCGCCGATGCTACCCAATCTGTAGACAAGTTAATTCCTTCTAATTTATACAGTTCTTGTTGTACCAAATATTCTGCTGCTGTGAAAATTTTTTCCGGACACACCGTTTCACACATGTAATGATTTTTATAAGCCATTCGGCGCTTTAATTTTAACTGGATATTGAAGGTATCCGAAAACCGTCTTGGTAGCATCGAAACAGTACGGTCTACAGGATTAGGCACATTTATAATAGAACCTTTTAGGCCGCATTGTTTGTCTATTCCTAGTGATCTTATGCACATAAATGGAATGCGGGCGGCAACATTTCTTTCTTCTAATATGCTTAAACTTTGAAGGCATTCTGGTATTTTAGGAAAATCCAAGCCATTTTTTAAGCATAATTTTGGTATATTTCCTTGCTGTATTTGCTTGTAGCAGGTACTACAAAAAATTTCCCTTTCTTCTCTATCTTTCAACCAATACACCGATGTTATAAAATTATTGGAAAATCCTTTATTAACTAAATTTTCCTGTGGCAGAAGACGTATAGATGATTTGAACCATAGTCGGCCACAACAAACACATGCATGTACTGGTCCATCACTTTTACTTTCTTTAAATTTCTTTATAATATTTTCCTAACTATCCATATTTTCTCGCTTTGAACAATGAGCTTCTTTATCTCTTACTCTCTCTTTTTCCCTGCTTTCTGGGCATAGGCGACGATTAGAATGAGCATTTTTATCTTTTTTTCTTTCTTTATTTCTGTAATCGTTATCCTGTCGATGCTGAAAGTGAGCTTCTTTATCTATATTTTTTTCTCTTTCTCTAAATTCAGCATTCTCTCGATGCTGTTGGTGAGCTCTTATATCTCTAATTTTTTCAGTTTCTCTGAATTCTTCATCGTCGCGATACTGTCGATGAGCTTTCATATCTCGAATTTTCTCGGTTTCTCTGAATTCTTCGTCCTCACGATACTGTCGATGAGCTCTCATATCTCGAATTTTCTCGGTTTCTCTGAATTCTTCATCCTCACGACACTGTCGATGAGCTCTCATATCTCGAATTTTCTCGGTTTCTCTGAATTCTTTATCCTCCCGATACTGTCGATGAGCTCTCATATCTCGAATTTTCTCGGTTTCTCTGAGTTCTTCATCCTCGCGATACTGTCGATGAGCTCGCATATCTCGAATTTTCTCGGTTTCTCTGAATTCTTCATCCTCGCGATACTGTCGATGAGCTCGCATATCTCGAATTTTCTCGGTTTCTCTGAATTCTTCATCCTCGCGATGCTGTTGATGAGCTCTCATATCTAGAATTTTCTCGTTTTCTCTGTGTTCTTCATCTTCGCGATACTGTCGATGAGCTGTCAGATCTCGAATTTTCTCGGTTTCTCTGAATTCTTCATCCTCGCGTTCTGTGTTCTTCATTCTCGCGATACTCTCGATGAGCTCTCATATCTCGAATTTTCTCGGTTTCTCTGAATTCTTCATTCTCACGATACTGTCGATGAGCTCTCATATCTCGAATTTTCTCGGTTTCTCTGAATTCTTCATCCCCACGATGCTGTTGATGAGCTCTCATATCTCGAATTTTCTCGTTTTCTCTAAGTTCTTTATCTTCGCGATACTGTCGATGAGCTGTCATATCTCGAATTTTCTCGGTTTCTCTGAATTCTTCATCCTCACGATACTGTCGATGAGCTCTCATATCTCGAATTTTCTCGGTTTCTCTAAATTCTTCATCCTCGCGATACTGTCGATGAGCTCTTATATCTCGAATTTTCTCGGTTTCTCTAAATTCGTCACTGTCGCGAAGTTTCTGATGACGTATTTTGTCTGTGATTCGCTCTTTTTCTCTATTTGTTTCATCTTTGCGGCGATTGTAATGTTCAGTTGTATTACGTTCCTGTTCATTCTTTCTATGATGTTCATTACTTCTTATTTGTCTCATATGCACAGCAGCTTCACGCTGCCTTTGCAGTTCACTTTTTCGTTTCCTTTTAGGCATAGCTTAATACTTATTTATATAAGCAATTTTTAATGCAGAATGAGAGTTCTACCGAATATTTGCAACTGTTCAGACGTCGCGTAATCAAATAGTATCTTTCAAAAAAGCACTTTAGTCATAAAAAGTATAAACAAACACATATTTAGAAAGATCATAAACTGCATAAACAAATTTGAAAAACATACCTATTCTAAATGAAATGGCTTTGAGGAACGCAAACGGTTAATATTTTATGGCACAACAGACGATAATTTATTGTTAATAATATTTGAACCAGATGTCCGTACCATGGAGTGTGAAAGAAGGCGATAAAACTCCTATGGATGAAGCATTTTAAAATCCCACAATGCTTTGAGAAGTACATCTAAATGTCGCCAGTGTTAATATAGTTGTTGACACAACAGAAGTTTGTTGACACAACAGAAAGACGTAGTATTTTGAACATGTATTTTTGATTAATTTTAAGTTAAAGGTTCCTTAATTATGAGTATAAAATATCTGATGTGGGCAGCACATGACTTTCCTTATATTATGCAATGAATATACTTCTTTTACAGTAAAAATATAATGTATAAGATCCACGGTATTGTGCTTTTATAACATTGATTGTGCTTTTATAACGTTGATTTGTACATTTGGCGATTTTCCTGATGACAATATGTAAAACTATTTTAAAGCACATAATTAACTTATATTTCGTGCAACTCTGAATAAATAATTATCAATATTAATAGCATCCATTAAGCGACATATCCGAATATTAAAATATTTTATTAATTAATTCATCAATTAGGCGTCTTTTCATTAATTTAGCGTCATTTTTGCAATTTTGACTTTATTTTTGTCAATCTTGGGCGAAATATAGCTAAGTGGGCGATAATTTGTTGAATGATTCGCCAAATATTGCTAAGTGGGCGATAATTTGCTAAATCATTCGCCAAATGTTGCCAAATGGGCAATAATTTGCTAAATCATTCGCCAAGTTCGACAAATGCATCACCAAGTACTATTACAAACAAACGGAGAGCAGAGCATTTCTTATATACTAGAAGGTATGTCTGTCATATGAGGGAAATCTGAATTTGGGAAACATTTCTTCCCATATGACATTTATTTTTATCACTTTGGCATTATTTATAATAGTTGCGAAGTTGGCGATGTCCCGCTAAATTTGTCGCCAAGCGTTATGGACGAATGGAGAAATGGGATATTTTTATAGTCTAATGTTATGTTCTTTCCAAGATATTGAATTTTCATCAATTAGTCATCATTTTCATTAATTTATCGTCATTTTTATTAATTTGGCAGGCAACATTTTAAAAAGTCGCCAAGTTGACAATATTTGGCCAAAATCGTCGTCAAAATCTCGCCATACGTTATTACGTAGAAATAAGTTATTCTTATAGCAGATAAATGACTACCGGCGTCAAAATACAAAAGTATGAGAAAAGTATATTTTCTCATGAATGGAACGAGCTAAATCCAAGAGAATAGTGTCACCAAATACATCGCCTGATACTACATATGAAACATGATCATATTTCGCAATAGTTAATATTTTTTATTTTATATGAGTTTTTGATACATTTATTTGAAAAATGGGCAATTTCACGAGAAAAATTCATGTTAGCGTTTTAAAGTTTGTGTCAATCCTTTTTTAATGAAACATTACATAACAAATGACTATTTGCGCAACTTTATTAAAAGTTTTTTTTTTTTGATAATTTTTTTAAATTTCACTGGAAAATTTAGACGGATACATTCGATTGCGTTTAAAAACTAAAAATTTCCAGTATTCACGGAGTGTAATTTTTATACGAAATTCCATTAGAATCGCTTTATTCGTTCGTGAGATATTGTCTCCACAGACTCACTGGCACACACACACACACACACGCACACACACACACACACACACACACACACACACACACACACACACACACACACACACACATTTAATTTTATGCACACACACGCGAATACTTTCATACACACACACACGCATACTTTCATGCACACACACATACACACACGACTACTTTCATACACACACACACAAGCATACTTTCATGCACACACACACATACTTCCACACACACAGACAGACATCGTCTCAAAAACGTTTGATTTGTGTTCAGAGATGATTGAGACGTGCTCTCCCGTCTAGAATTCGAATTCAAATTTTCGATCCCGTCACAATACTTTCCTTATACATTATACAATGTATATAAGGAAAGTAATAATCAGTATTTTTTCATAGTTGTGGGATAGAGTTCAAATACAGATAAAATTAAATTGAGAGGTAAAAAAAATCTGGAGTACGTTGGCATATTCTTTATTGTTTCACTTCTAATTTGCACTGCGTTAATAAGTTATTTTTATAAAATTGACAGTTTAAATAAATAGTTTAGGCCTTTCACCATAGAGATAAATGTGATATATTCCTCGGTAATATTTTAAAAATTATCACACATTAATTTATTATATTTGAAAACTCAAACCTTCATCGAAAAAATGAACTTCATTCAAATGACGGCATTGAAATAAAAATTGCCTGGTTTAAACATCTCTAAAATGTGATACATTCCTCAATAATAATTTTAGAATTATTATAATACTACGATAATTTATTATATTTGAAAACTTCATCGAAAACAAATGAATTTTATTCAAATGACGTCATAGAAAAATAACACGCCTGGCTCTCTCTATAAAAGCAACATTTCATTCATAAATAATTCCCCCATTCATGTCATTCATCACAATACTATAATAATTTATTTTATTTAAACATTTTGTTTAAGACCATGGAGCTACAAAAAATTAAACTCTATGCTTGAAACTTCATCGAAAAATATCGTCCTTCTCTTTCTACAATCAATGAATACTTCATTCATATCAGCTAAGCAGACTCCATGGACTAAATGATTTTGTGTTAAAGAATTACAGCGATTCTAATACAACTCATTCTACATATTTTGCTGTTTACATTTTACATAGGTGAAAAATAGGCTTAATAGTAGAAATAATCATTTGAATGAGCATTTAAACTGAAATATATTGTCATTGCGTTGTTTCAGTATGTAGATGCACAGAATTTAGGCAGAAATAAAGTAGTTTTAGGACGGATACAACACTCAATATGAATTAAAAAGAACTTTAAAAATCACGATTTTGACACAAGATGGATGCCATATATCATTTTGAAGTGGGTCATGTGATCGTTTCATATCATGGACACGTGATCGCTTCATATAAAAGGTGTTATTATTATTTTAATTTTTATTTAAAAAACTACTGAATATATTTCGCTGAATTTCTTTTTATATATTTTATGGAACAATTTGAATACTGCCTAAAATTTTCGAAGCAATTTGTGAATTTTAAATCCGCTTAAAAAATGCTTGAAAAATTAGGTCCCATAGGGTTCAATGTATTCCATTTTTTCAACCCGGGTTCAATCCAAAACTAATTGGGTGATATTATTCATTTATATTCCCATAGGTCCTATAGACCGTCTGAACAACATACTAAAATTTCATTTTGATTAAGCCATTTTTACGGCAGTTATCGTGCTAACGGACAGACAGACAGACAGACAGACAGACAGACAGACAGACAGAATGAACAAAGTCATAAACACTTTTCAACTTTGTTGTAAAGTGTTAAAAAAAGAAAGAAAGAAAGAGAAACTTAAGTATCTGTCCAAGCGAGTGGTTTCTCATTTTTTTTACTTTCATTCGAAATATCTTCAAAGCTATAATATATATATATATATATATATATATATATATATATATATATATATATATATATGCAGGGTGTCCCAAAAAGATTGAAACGCGCTTTAATTCATTACTTGTTGGAGATAAGTGGGCAATGCAAAAATGTTGAAAGTAAGGGTTGTCTAAGGGGATCGTAAACGTAGTCTTATTTCCTACCCTACTTTCAACATTTTTGCAATTTACATTGCCCACTTATCTCCAACAAGTAAAGAATTAAAGCGCGTTTCAATCTTTTTGGGACACCCTGCATATATATATATATATATATATATATATATATATATATATATATATATATATATATATATATATATATATATGTATATATATATATATATATATATATATATGTGTGTGTATATATATATATATATATATATACATATATATATATATGTATATATATATATATATATGTATATATATATATATATATATATATATATATATATATATATATATATATATATATATATATATATATATATATGTGTGTGTATATATATATATATATATATATACATATATATATATATGTATATATATACATATATATATATATATATATATGTATATATATATATATATATATATATATATATATATATATATATATATATGTGTGTGTATATATATATATATATATATATATATGTATATATATACATATATATATATATGTATATATATACATATATATATATATGTATATATATACATATATATATATATGTATATATATACATATATATATATATGTATATATATATATATGTATATATATATATATGTATATGTATATATATATTTGTATATATATAAAAATAAATTATTAAATCCAAAGTTAGATTGTATGTAGTAACTCATAATACACTATTCCAAAATTTTCTACAAATACAAAGAAATTAAGACAAAAAGAGGAAATAATAAAGCATAATGCAAGTCATAAGGACAAAGACAATCAACAAATTTCAAAAATGAGGAATGCAAATAAGAAAACAAAAAAATCAAGCAAAAAAGCTTGCACATGGAGGAGATTTAGGCTTACGAGATTAGGCTTACGAAAAGTTCATTTCGAAAAAATTCTCATCGGGTCCATATATCTTTTCGAAATGAACACAAAAATGCTTGTTTCTGAAACACAAGATAGATTTTATCTATAAACTTGTGTTATATGGACGACAAGCATAAAGATTGGAACAATAAAGGAAACATAAATACCTGAAAACGCACCTCTTCAGCGCAACCATGACGAGCAAAATATGACTGGATCATCGTTGCCATATGCCAAAATGAAAAGATGTGATTTGCTGTTGCCAAAGAGAGTAATAAAAACAGTACTGCGCAAAAGCAATAAAATGAGTTATTCAACTGTTAAAGCTTCGAGATAAAAAGATGAAAATATAATTGCAGGAGAATGAAGAAGTACGGCTAAAATAAGATAATAAGGGGAGAATACGAGATTCTGGTGATAGCTACATTATTCTAAATAACAGTAAGGAATTAAAAAATAAATTAAAAACGCATGGTAAAATAATAGGATTTTAAACTTTTGATTTTAAAGATCTATTTAATAATATTAAGATCACTGATCTATATGATGTCATTTTAGCTTTATATAATGCTTATATTACTAAACATTCTAATCTTACAAAATTTACCAATTTTCCTAAGCTTCTCCATTTTGTTCTTTTCAATAATTATATCTTTCAAGGTAATAAATTATACTTACAAGTCTCAGGTGTTCCACAAGGTGGCTGTAGTAGCAGTATGTTAGCTAATTTATACCTATATCATTATGAAAAATTCTTTACTTCAACTGATTATAAAATTTATAGATATGTAGATGATCTGATTTGTCTTGTATTTACTGATAACTATGTCATAGATATAGATTTCTATCCGGATAATTTGGAATTAATACCTAATGAAACTTCTATTAGTAATAATGTTTATTATTTGGATTTAAATCTAATTATAGAACCTGCTCATGGGATAGTTACTAAATTATATGATAAAAAAGATTTTTTTAAATTTAATATTAATAAATTATTACCTTTTAATTCCTGCAACTCGATTCAATTGTTTAGAAATATTATACTTAATCAACTTTTTAGAATTTATAGATTATCAGATAAAAAATTTCATGCTTTGCACATTAATAACCTCAAAATTACCAGTAAAATGTATCAATATCCTGCATATTTAGTCAATAGTATAGTTAATAAGTTTCGATTAGCCTAAAATTCTCATATTCTCCCCTTATTATCTTATTTTAGCCGTACTTCTTCATTCTCCTGCAATTATATTTTCATCTTTTTATCTCGAAGCTTTAACAGTTGAATAACTCATTTTATTGCTTTTGCGCAGTACTGTTTTTATTACTCTCTTTGGCAACAGCAAATCACATCTTTTCATTTTGGCATATGGCAACGATGATCCAGTCATATTTTGCTCGTCATGGTTGCGCTGAAGAGGTGCGTTTTCAGGTATTTATGATTCCTTTATTGTTCCAATCTTTATGCTTGTCGTCCATATAACACAAGTTTATAGATAAAATCTATCTTGTGTTTCAGAAACAAGCATTTTTGTGTTCATTTCGAAAAGATATATGGACCCGATGAGAATTTTTTCGAAATGAACTTTTCGTAAGCCTAATCTCGTAAGCCTAAATCTCCTCCATGTGCAAGCTTTTTTGCTTGATTTTTTTGTTTTCTTATTTGCATTCCTCATTTTTGAAATTTGTTGATTGTCTTTGTCCTTATGACTTGCATTATGCTTTATTATTTCCTCTTTTTGTCTTAATTTCTTTGTATTTGTAGAAAATTTTGGAATAGTGTATTATGAGTTACTACATACAATCTAACTTTGGATTTAATAATTTATTTTTATATTGAAAACATTTTATTTATTAGCTGCATTTGCGCAATAAATTAAATGTATATTGCATTGTTATTCACATTCTTATACTACGCTGTTTAGTTTATCTAACTTTTCATTTATGAACTATCCTTATTCCTAATTCCATTTGTATGCTTCGTATTAAAGAAACATTCTATTTGCTATCTATTCAAATTTATGCTGCATTTGCGCTAAATTTAGTAATAGAATTTATTTTAATTCATTTTAATTTTTTATTATGTATTACTTTCTCTATATTCATCCATTGTTAATTGTAGTTTATTGTGGCTCATTCTCCTATTTTATTCTTTTCTTTTATTTGCATAGGTTACTTATTATATTTTTGCTTAAAGTATTATTAATTATTGTCTTCCTTTCTGTTTTATTATTTGGTAAATATTTGTATTGCAATTATTCTTTAGCTATTAGTAATTTAATATTAGAATTTCCTTAATGTAGTGCTGCCATCTATCGTTTTTTAAATCTAACTGCAAATTTTCTTCGCTATTAGTAATTAAATATTAGAAGTATCTTATTCTAGTGCTGCCATCTATCGTTATTATTTCTTACTAATTTATTGGTTTTGTGTTTTTATGACTGGGTAACTGCAATTGGGATTTTTGTATTGATGTTATAGATACCTTTTATAAACTGTACTTTTTAGTGCAATCTTTTTATTACTTTTTTGGACAGGATTCTATGTGAATTCCAGATTTACACAGTATATATTTTATTATACCTTGTGTTTTAATTAATCTAGTTTAGAACTGATTATATTTATATTGTTAATCAATTCTTTTTATCTTGTAATATCCTACTTATTACATTTTATTAGGTTTTACATGGACTTAGTTGTATATATTTTTATATATAAGCAATTATTTTATTTTTATTTATATTATTTATAAATGTTAATGCTATTCTCTTTATATTACTTTAACTCTTATGAATTACACATCTTATTTGATTTAGTGACTGGCAAATATATTTATTCTTGTTATTATATAATTTGATAAATATTGCCCGGTATTTACAATTTAGTTGGGAATTGTTTAGACCGTTATCATTTTACCAACAGTGTGCCATGGATTGTTTTGGATATAATAATTGCCCAGCTAAAAATTATAACTTCAATAAATGTAAGAATAAAAATTGTAAAACCTGCCCATATGCTTCTAACTCACAAATTACTAATCTAAATAGTCATAAGACTTTCTGTAAAATTTTTAATTGCATCTACAAATTATCTTGTAATATATGTAATATATCTTATATAGGACAAACCAGTAATCCTATTCATCTACGTATGAATGTACATAGAGATCATGTTAAAAAATATATCCACAATAATAATTTTCTTCCTACTTCTAATAAAATCGAATATAAACACTTTGCTCATCATGGTTTTGAAAATATAACTATACATATTTTGGACATTAAAACAAATACTGCTGATAGATTATTCTTTGAAAACTTCTATATTAAATCACATTGTACTCTGTTTCCATATGGATTAAATCAGTTATATCTCAATGGTAACATTGTTAAGAATAATTTTGTAGATAATAAATATTCTATTTTTAATCACCTTTTTTTTAAACCTCTTTTACATAATAGTAAATTGGCTAAACTCAAAAGATTTAAACGCGGTAAAGGAAGCTCCTCCCAATATGATATTAAAGCGGAGATTAAAAGTATGCATCAACAATTCAATAACACATATCAATGGAAATTTATTAAATCATGGGTATTTGCAGTTAAGAAAAAACAATTAAACACAGTTTATGCTATTTTCTTAAAGTTAAATCTTACTAATGAACATTTTAATCATATTTTCTATGATTTGCTCATTACTAGATCAAAATATTTAAAAATAAAACTTAATCAATTTCATCATAATAACTGTTCCAATTCTTATTGTGTAATATCATTTAAGCATCCTATTTATAATTCCATAAACTTTAAGAATTTATTTAATCAATTTCATCATTTATTGCCTGTAAAGGATTTGAATGTTACAAAAACTTTTAAATATAACAAGCCTATTGGAAGAACCATTTTTAATTACAATGCAATTTCAAAATCTCTCTCAGTCGACATAGATTCCTCAACAAGTTTAGATGGTGAATGTATTTGTAGTGCTGATAATTATGCTGAATTTATAAATCCACACTTGGGTCATATAGATACTGGAGACTTAGCCATTGTAAAAGATAAATCTTTAAGAACTATAATGTCATTTGGCACTAAATTCAGGTTACCTTCATGTAATAATTCTAAACAAGTGTTAAAGTCAATCAATCTGGACCTTGATAAATTTATTTATGGATTAGCTTCTAAATATGCTCAGCCTTTAGAGGCATTTAATATGTGGAAATTTACTATTTTAAGATCTATTAAAAATACCATTTGTAGTATTAATTTATCTAGATCCATATATAATATGGATAATATAAAGCATTCTGTTAATGATTTACATAGATCTTTTGTTATTACTTATGTAGATAAAGCCTCTAATAATTATGCTATTATTTGTAAAAAATTCTATATTCAATATCTGCTAGATTATTTAAAAAATAATAGTCTATTTAAAATTGATTCACACTCTCTTAATAGTATCAAATTGAAAATTATCAATATGTATAGTGATTTAGATATTAATAATAAATTTTTGACATTTCCATATATTGTGCTTATACCTAAATTTCATAAAAATCCTATTAAATTTAGAACTGTTACTAGTGGTCATAATTCATACTCTACCACTGCTAGTAAATTATTACTAAATTATTTAAATGTACTAAATAGCAATTTACGAGATTCTGGTGATAGCTACATTATTCTAAATAACAGTAAGGAATTAAAAAATAAATTAAAAACGCATGGTAAAATAATAGGATTTCAAACTTTTGATTTTAAAGATCTATTTAATAATATTAAGATCACTGATCTATATGATGTCATTTTAGCTTTATATAATGCTTATATTACTAAACATTCTAATCTTACAAAATTTACCAATTTTCCTAAGCTTCTCCATTTTGTTCTTTTCAATAATTATATCTTTCAAGGTAATAAATTATACTTACAAGTCTCAGGTGTTCCACAAGGTGGCTGTAGTAGCAGTATGTTAGCTAATTTATACCTATATCATTATGAAAAATTCTTTACTTCAACTGATTATAAAATTTATAGATATGTAGATGATCTGATTTGTCTTGTATTTACTGATAACTATGTCATAGATATAGATTTCTATCCGGATAATTTGGAATTAATACCTAATGAAACTTCTATTAGTAATAATGTTTATTATTTGGATTTAAATCTAATTATAGAACCTGCTCATGGGATAGTTACTAAATTATATGATAAAAAAGATTTTTTTAAATTTAATATTAATAAATTATTACCTTTTAATTCCTGCAACTCGATTCAATTGTTTAGAAATATTATACTTAATCAACTTTTTAGAATTTATAGATTATCAGATAAAAAATTTCATGCTTTGCACATTAATAACCTCAAAATTACCAGTAAAATGTATCAATATCCTGCATATTTAGTCAATAGTATAGTTAATAAGTTTCGATTAGCCTAAAATTCTCATATTCTCCCCTTATTATCTTATTTTAGCCGTACTTCTTCATTCTCCTGCAATTATATTTTCATCTTTTTATCTCGAAGCTTTAACAGTTGAATAACTCATTTTATTGCTTTTGCGCAGTACTGTTTTTATTACTCTCTTTGGCAACAGCAAATCACATCTTTTCATTTTGGCATATGGCAACGATGATCCAGTCATATTTTGCTCGTCATGGTTGCGCTGAAGAGGTGCGTTTTCAGGTATTTATGTTTCCTTTATTGTTCCAATCTTTATGCTTGTCGTCCATATAACACAAGTTTATAGATAAAATCTATCTTGTGTTTCAGAAACAAGCATTTTTGTGTTCATTTCGAAAAGATATATGGACCCGATGAGAATTTTTTCGAAATGAACTTTTCGTAAGCCTAATCTCGTAAGCCTAAATCTCCTCCATGTGCAAGCTTTTTTGCTTGATTTTTTTGTTTTCTTATTTGCATTCCTCATTTTTGAAATTTGTTGATTGTCTTTGTCCTTATGACTTGCATTATGCTTTATTATTTCCTCTTTTTGTCTTAATTTCTTTGTATTTGTAGAAAATTTTGGAATAGTGTATTATGAGTTACTACATACAATCTAACTTTGGATTTAATAATTTATTTTTATATTGAAAACATTTTATTTATTAGCTGCATTTGCGCAATAAATTAAATGTATATTGCATTGTTATTCACATTCTTATACTACGCTGTTTAGTTTATCTAACTTTTCATTTATGAACTATCCTTATTCCTAATTCCATTTGTATGCTTCGTATTAAAGAAACATTCTATTTGTATATATATATATATATATATATATGTATATATATATATATATATATTTATAAAGGACAAAGGTTGCAGAAGGAAATATGGATTTTAAATATATATTTATTTTTTAAAAAAGCGTTTATAGTTTTCATGCAATCGTGATGTCAAATTGTAGAAGATTGAAAATTTTCCGTTTTTAACACTTTACAACAAAGTTGAAAAGTGTTTATGACTTTGTTCATTCTGTCTGTCTGTCTGTCTGTCTGTCTGTCTGTCTGTCTGTCTGTCCGTTAGCACGATAACTGCCGTAAAAATGACTTAATCAAAATGAAATTTTAGTATGTTGTTCAGACGGTCTGTAGGACCTATGGGAATATAAATGAATAATATCACACAATTAGTTTTGGATTGAACCCGGGTTGAAAAAATGAAATACATTGAGCCCTATGGGACCTAATTTTTCTAACATTTTTTAAGCGGATTTAAAATTCACAAATTGCTTCGAAAATTTTAGGTAATAGTCAAATTGTTCCATAAAATATATAAAAAAAAATTCAGCTAAATATATTCAGTAGTTTTTTAAATAAAAATTAAAATAATAATTACACATCTTATATGACACGACCACGTGACCATGATATGAAACGATCACATGACCCACTTCAAAATGATATATGGCATCCATCTTGTTTCAAATTCGTGATTTTTTAAAGTTCTTTTCAATTCATATTGAGTGTTGTATCCATCCTAAAACTACTTTATTTCTGCTTAAATTCTGTGTATCTACATACTAAAACAACACAATGGCAATATATTTGAGTTTAAATTCTCATTCAAATTTGATTATTTCTACAACTAAGCCTATTTTTCACCTATGTAAAATGTAAACAGCAAAATATGTAGAATGAGTTGTATTAGAATTACTGTATTTCTTTAACTCAAAATAATTCAGTCCATGGAGTCTGCATGGCTGATATGAATGAAATATTAATTGATTTTATAAACAGAAGGACGATTTTTGTCGATGAAGTTTTAAGCATAAAGTTTATGAATTGTAGCTCCATGGTCTTAATTTTTAAATAAAATAAATTATTATAGTATTGTGATGAATGAAATGGAGAAAGTTATGAATGAAATCCTGCTTTTATAGAGAGATCCAGGCGTGTTATTTTTTCTATGACGTCATTTGAATGAATTTCAGTTGTTTTCGATGAAGTTTTCAAATATAATAAATTATCGTAGTATTATGATAGATTTAAAAATATTACCGTGGAATGTATTGCATTTTAGAGATATTTAAACCACGCAATTTATATTTCAATGCCGTCATTTGAATGAAGTTCATTTTTTTCGATGAAGGTTTAAGTTTTCAAATATAATAAATCAATGTAGTATTGTGATAAGTTTTAAAATATTACCGAGGAATGTATTGCATTTTCGACTTTTTTAAATAAAATTGCATTGAAGTTGGAAAGTGTTTCATAATCAATGCTTTAAGCATGATTGATCTTTCTTGTTCAAGTATGTAATGCTTATATCTAAAAAACTATGAACAATAAGCAAATATTTGTTCCTCTTTGAATGCCCTGCAAGTGTATATGGCTTTTGAAGTTTAGAGGTTATAATTTCGATATTTTAGGATTTTATTTCGGAATTTCCAATAGATGGGAAAGCTGTAATAGTTAAAATCTCACGATTGTTGCAGCTCACTCTGTTTACTTACTCCTTGATGAAATACTGGTAAATAAACTGGAGATATTTTATTTTGTTTAAAATAAATTAGGAGGTCAAATGTATGTGGGGATTCTAAAGATGCTTAATGATTGGTCACGTTTGAACAGAATGGATGAAAAAACACGTATTCAAGTACGTATTTATGTGCCGCCAGGCAAGTTTACAGATTAACTTAAAGGGAAAATCCGGTTAATCTATTGTATAAGTTTAATTTACATATCGAAAAGCAAGTTAGTAAAATAATGTGATATCTTGACTTGAAGTCTATGGTTGGATTAACCACATGAAATCCTGGCGAAAACTAAAAGTGTTATAAACAGTTATATAGTGCTATTAACAGTTATAAAAACTAGCTATAAACAGTTATATAGTGCTATTAAAAGTTATAAAAACTAACTCTAAAAAGTCCGAGAGTAATTTTTAGCGCTTTTAAAGCCTATAAATGAAGTAAATGTGTCTAAAAAAATCGAATAAACTTATTGAACTGTACTAAAGTTTTATTTTACAAAATGTTATTTACGCCAAACCGTTTCGGCTCCATCGGACTCCAGCCACACTGCTAATTTTTTTTCTGGTGGTTCACTTTCTGTAAATCCTTGTAATGGCTGTCCTCGTACAATTCACAACTGCAATTATTTTGTTAATGTTCGCAGCCAATGTTCAAAGCGCTTACAATCATTCCACGTTAAAGTCCATCAAATCACATCATATACCCATTACTACTTGAGCAATGCACTTCGTTAATTTTTGCAGCCTTTCAGCTTCCCATTCTTAGCGATCTACAGTCAGCAGTATCTGCTACATAGTTACTCTGTGCGAAATGTTCTTGTGGTCATAATAATTTAGCCAGTCAGGTGTAAATATAGTCAGTGTAAATTTTTGTCCACCAAATTGTATTACTGGTACATTTATTCTATTTTATCAGCATTGTTCTTTGTCGTCGAGAGCACTATTGTGAGCCATGTGACCATGAATGACGGGCTTGGCATTCTTCCTGCAATCAACGTAAGTATAGTTTATAACAATAATCGGCAATAGACCAGATGCTGCCAAAGGAGAGCACAATTAAAGGAATCAGAATACAAAATTAAGGTATGTGCAGTTCAATTATTTATACTGTAATTAATAGCAATAAATTCATAATACGTGATTTAGAGCCACACATGACTTATTTTGATTAAATATTTACTTCTGTTATGATATGTATGATACAATCCCGACTTGTGCACTAAGTCACTTGAAGTCAAAATTGTGACTTTAAAGTGTTACTTTCTAAGGCATTGACTCCGCGTACGAGGCTCTGTATTTCTCTCTCTAAATAAGGTACTAATCCCTTTATTTTTATTATTTTTCCTAACATACATGGTAACGTATAGAAAAAATATAGGAATCGTGTCAAAAATCGCAATTCGAGTTTTCGACGGATTTACACGCTTTGAGCACTCTAGAATCCAGAAAACTATTTTTAGTTTGACGTCTGTGTGTGTGTGTGTGACTCTGTGTGTGCCTGTCTGTCTCCGTGTGTGTCTGTTTGTGTGGTGTGTGTTTGTTTGAGACCCAGACCTTCCGACCTATCAGAAAGGTGTAAGGTAACCGTTTGGACGGCCGGGAAGTGCCACCCAATTTAGACCGAAACCCAGTGGGGGAGGCATCCACAGGGACCGTACGCTCCTTCCCTTACCACCAACCTCTCGGAAGGACTTACGGGCCCACATGTTTAACGTGATCATACTTCGCATGAACACGGCGGCAGTTGTAGCAGCGTGCAAATCCAACACGCAAACCACCGGGCTACTGCGCCCGAAATGTGCCAATAGCACGCGGTGTTCCCAGGTGGTCACCCACCCAAGTACTAACCGCGCCCGATGCTGCTTGACTTCGGTGATCTAACGCGAACCGGTGTTTTCAGCACGGTTGGGCTGTTGGCATTGTGTGGTGTGTGTGTGTCTGTCCGTGCAATATATGCATCCACTCTAGCTGAATAACTAACTGACCATATTTTACAAAATTGGTAGATAAATCACCTGTATAGTTTTTTGGGGCTGATTACATTTCGGTACTATTGGGAAATAAAAAATCTGCCTTTTTTGCGAAATGGCTCGTAAAAATTACCAAAGTCTAAATTAAAAAACTCTGTGTTCTTAAATGCATCAATTAAATGGTTGATTCATACCTAATTTTTGATAAAGAAAAGAATGAGACCAACCCTATAACTCTAGGACTTTTAGGACTTACCATTCTCCAGATATTACCATTCTCGATATATTATCGTTTTTTCGTATTTTCGCCACATCGCCTTTAAAATACGCCCAGTCGCCAGATGAAAACAAAAATTAAATAACACTTCACATTAAGTTAATTTTTTTTAAGTTAATAATTATTCGGGTTATTTTGTGTAATTAAATTCGTTTGAATGAATTATGAAAGAAAAAAAAAGAGAAAACGAATTTAAGTCGGTAGGTGAAATATTTTTTTACACTATTAAAATGTTGTTTCATGTAAATTTTGCGTATAATATATTCATAACTGATAATCATGGAAAATTTCATTTTAATATATTCATATCTTCTATTCCCTCAAGTTTTTCTAAAAAGTTATAAATAATCTTGATGGTATGTGAACTTGATTGAAACTATGTTTTGAATTAAGTTCTATTGTGTGTGTGTGTGTGTGTGTGTGGTTCAGATCTTATCTCAATGGGCGTTTGAATTGGTTCTGCTACAAGTAAAAAAACATTAAGCAGGATGTTTTCCAGAGTTCTGTCTTGGGTCCGATCTTGTTTCTTGTCTTTTTTTAATGATCTATGTTTATTTAATTTTAATGGGACTTCGACCGATTTTGTTGATGATATTGCTTTATCTTATCATGGGCCTACAAATCCCGATGACTTGAGAAACATGGAATACGATCTGGCTACTATTTATTAGACAGCGGTTCTTTGCTAATAATATTGTTCTCAATGTCAAAAAATCTAAACTTATTTGTTTTGCCTTGTCCAAAAAATCTTTATTTAGCTTTGTGTTAAAATACCAAACTTGTTGTTATCCAGATAGTACTTGCAATTGAAGCTATTGAGCAGGTGAGTATCTTTAAATATCTTGGTATTACCATCGATGACTTGCTATCTTGGAAGCCTCATATTACTGGTCTTAGTAAACAATTAAAGTTAAATATCAGAAAATTTTATTTTTTACGCCAGTTTTGTCCTCCTGATGTTTTTAGATTTTTTTTATCACTCCTGAATTCACCCTCGGATTAAGTTATGGCCTAACCTATTTTGGTGGGACTTATCTGAATACCCTTAGACCTATTATTTTGCTTCAAAGTTATTATTAGGGTTGTTTTATATAAACCTCGTCAGACACCATCCTTTCTTTTTTTCCTCGATTCTATGATTATGCCATTTAGGAATCCACCTATGATTATGCCATTTAGGATTTTTTAACACTTTACAACAAAGTTGAAAAGTGTTTATGACTTTGTTCATTCTGTCTGTCTGTCTGTCTGTCTGTCTGTCTGTCCGTTAGCACGATAACTGCCGTAAAAATGACTTAATCAAAATGAAATTTTAGTATGTTGTTCAGACGGTCTGTAGGACCTATGGGAATATAAATGAATAATATCACCCAATTAGTTTTGGATTGAACCCGGGTTGAAAAAATGTAATACATTTAGCCCTATGGGACCTAATTTTTCAAACATTTTTTAAGCGGATTTAAAATTCACAAATTGCTTCAAAAATTTTAGGTAATAGTCAAATTGTTCCATAAAATATATAAAAAAAAAATTCAGCGATTCAGTAATTTTTTAAATAAAAATTAAAATAATAATTACACATCTTATATGAAACGATCACGTGACCATGATATGAAACGATCACATGACCCACTTCAAAATGATATATGGCATCCATCTTGTTTCAAAATCGTGATTTTTTAAAGTTCTTTTTAATTCATATTGAGTGTTGTATCCGTCCTAAAACTACTTTATTTTTGCTTAAATTCTGTGCATCTACATACTAAAACAACACAATGACAATATATTTGAGTTTAAATTCTCATTCAAATTTGATTATTTCTACAACTAAGCCTATTTTTCACCTATACAAAATGTAAACAGCAAAATATGTAGAATGAGTTGTATTAGAATTACTGTATTTCTTTAACACAAAATAATTCAGTCCATGGAGTCTGCATGGCTGATATGAATGATATATTAATTGATTTTATAAGCAGAAGGACGATTTTTTTCGATGAAGTTTTAAGCATAGAGTTTATGAATTGTAGCTCCATGGTCTTAATTTTTAAATAAAATAAATTATTATAGTATTGTGATGAATGAAATGAATGAAATCCTGCTTTTATATAGAGATCCAGGCGTGTTATTTTTTCTATGACGTCATTTGAATTTATTTCAGTTGTTTTCGATGAAGTTTTCAAATATAACAAATTATCGCAGTATTATGATAGTTTTAAAAATATTACCGTGTAATGTATTGCATTTTAGAGATATTTAAACCAGGCAATTTATATTTCAATGCCGTCATTTGAATGAAGTTCATTTTTTTCAATGAAGGTTTAAGTTTTCAAATATAATAAATCAATGTAGTATTGTGATATGTTTTAAAATATTACCGAGGAATGTATTGCATTTTCGACTTTTTTAAATAAAATTGCATTGAAGTTGGAAAGTGTTTCATAATCAATGCTTTAAGCATGATCGATCTTTCTTGTTTTATGATTATCATTATGCCATCTTTATGTTTGCAAAGCTCTTAATATGTTTTATATTAGAAACAAGAATGCGGGTGGTAGTCAGTGTAACTTCGGGCTAAGGCGGGGTATTATCAGACTTCCTCGAGCTTCAGAAATTTTACCTATTATCAGCTTCTAGATTTGACAATCTTCTGCCTTAATCTTTCAAAAGCATTGTTACCTATCGTTCCTCTTCCAGGGATATCAAAGACTAGTTATTTACTTATAATTCAGTTGCGATTGATAATTTTTTCCATATTGATAGCTAATTTTTACCTGCTTTTACTGTTATCTTTATCTGTTTATAGTCTATGTTTATCTTTTTAGATGTTATGATGTAATAATTTATTGTAATTGCTTTATCTGTAACTGTTTTTATGACATTTGATACTACTATAATTGCCATGTTTACCCATTTTTTTTCTATAAGGTTATCTTTTAGGAGTGGGATGGATCCTGTAATCTCCTTACTTTTGAATATTAAATAATATTAAAGAATTATTTGACCCATTTCTGTTTACACATACTGTCACGTTATTTTGGCCACTTTCATGACATTTTCGTCTATTTTGGCAACATTTTAAAGTAGTCGCTAAGTTGGCGACATTTCTTCAAATTTATCACCAAGGTCAACATTTTTGAGGATACTTATTATTTATTTTAATTTACATTTAGTTTGCGATAAATTTAACTTGAAACGTGCTATAATCTTGGCAACGGTTCTTGCTAGCGTACTAAAGTTGGTGCCATTTGTTACTTTCCTTATATACATAATGTATAAGGGAAGTATTGTGACGGGGTCGAAAATTCGAATTCGAGTTTTCGACGGGAGAGCACGTTTCAAGCATCCCTGATCACGAATCAAACATTTTTGAAGTGATGTCTGTATGTGTGTGTGAAAGTATGTGTGTCAGTGAATCCGTGGAGACGATAACTGACGAACGAATGCCCCGATTCGAACGAAATTTGGTACAAAAATCAAAATCCGTAAACACTGGAAGCCCATTGTTTTTATGTTTTTATACGCAATCGAATGTTCAGAACCCCCTTAAATTTTCGAGTGAAATTTTGAAAAAATCGTCAAAAAATCAAAACCACTAATAAAGTTACGCAAATAGACATATCTTATGTAATTTTTCATTAGAAAACGATTGACATAAATTTTAGAACGCTAACATGAACCGTTCTCGAGATATTGCACATTTAAAAAAAATATCAAAAAGTCATATAAAATTAAAAAATATATATATCCTATTGAGAAACATGTTTACTTTTCATATGTAATACCATGTGATAAATTGGGTGACATCATTCTCGTGGAACTAGCTCGTTCCATTCATGAAAAAAGATACTTTGAGTAATACATTTGTATTTTAACGCCAATAGTCATTTATCTGCTGTAAGAATAACTTATTTCTCCGTCCATAATGCTTGGCTAGATTTTGGCGACGGATTTGGCCGGAATGTCGCCAACTTGGCGACTTTTAAAATGTTGCCAAATTAACGAAAATCTCGCCAAATGGATAAAAATGACGTTAAATCAATGAAAAAGACGACTAATTGAAGAAAATTCAATATATTGGAAAGAGTATAAGTATCTACTATAAGAATAACATTTTGTTTTAATGTAAAAGTAGTAAATTCATTGCATTATATAAGGAAAGTCAGGTGTTGCCCACATCAGATTTTTTAATTCAGAAACACAGTAACGCTTTAAATATTCAGGCTAAATGACATTGTGTTTCTGCTATTTTCCCGAATTAAATGTAGTTGACATTATTTTTCTGTGGGTTTATTAAATTTAATAATTGATGCAATTTTATATAATAAAGAAATTGTCTAATTAATCAATAAATACCATTTATTTGTTTTTGTATACACTAATTTTTCATTGGCAAAATGTTTATTTTTAGTGAATTCTAATATTATTTTTCTTTATAGCAATTCTTGTAGATATTCCTGAATCTATTTACCAAGTCGAGTTTGGAAGGATCTGAACGGACTATCTATCTTCGATCCTGTATGTTCATGATGTATGTTCAAAACTACAAAATCCGTATATATAGTGAATTTTATCGATTCTTGAATTAGAGAACAATTAGAATTGTATTTAACCTTCTACAACTATTACAAACAGATGACGCTGGTATCTTCAGTTTCTGTCTCATTGATAGTTGGTTAAACTTCAGGGATTCTGCTACGAAGAATCATGCCACTATAAACAGATGGGACAAGACACCTCTGTATTTATCAGCTTTTCGTATTTCCTTTTAAACGATTGTGCCAATTTCTGCTACTACCCTCTCAGCTAGAGTGATCATCATTAACCATCATTCCATGCTACATTCTTTTTTGCACATTTAGATTTAGTCTTGCAAACTTGACTGAAACTGAATAATTTTAACTAGGTGGTAGACGGAAATAGTCATTGAAAAATATACAGCAATAGTTTGTATTTTATTAGTTAATAGTAATAATTATTAGCAATAGTTTGTTTTCTATTAGCAATATTCTTACATTTTACCACTTCTAACGATGTAGCAGAATATCTGAATGTTTTACGATTGCACTATATAGTATATAGGTGTTCTTGCAGATTTTAATAACAATAAAACGGAGGAACTGTTGGTTCTAAACTGACTGTTTGTTGTAAATTGACTGTTAGTTGTGAATAGAATATTAGTTGTATTTGATGCATAAATGTTTTCAATTTATTTTCTGGGAATGTTTTAGATCCTCAGTACGTTAGTGTTACTATATATGTGTTGGTTTATAACGTTGTAAAAGAAGGAAAACTGCAATTTGAAACTAAAGTAATATGAATGTCTAGTTAATAACTTTGATACTATTACATGTTTATTCCTCGACCTTAATATTTATCTTAATTATACACAGAGTTCTCTCTGCTTTTCATCGTAAATCGGGAAAAATTTATTTCGTGAAATATTTATAGATATTTTTAAAAGAAAGTATAAAAATGAGTCTCATAAACCCAGGTTTTCATGAAAATTTAATGGGTTTTTCAAGAAACCCGCCCTCACTCGCAGAACTGTCAATGACTAAGCTAGCCATTCAGCTATGTGAAAATGTTGAACTTAAAATTCAGATCCTGTGTACTCCAAAACCAATTTTTGCAGATATGTGCTCTTCCATTGTATGGGATAATTCTATTTTCGACCAATCGGCTGTTCTGTGTGATACGCTTCCTCTGCCGCCCGAATTAAAGACGCCGCTAATCCTCCGCGTTCGGCTAATAGCCATTCGTGTGCTTGCATGGTACAAGGAATATGAGATTAAGCATTTAATTAGCGATCAGTATCTGACGCCTTCTGATTGGACAGCAGACGGACGAATAGACGAAAGGAAGGTTGCCAAACGCTTAGTGCAAAACGAGCAAATTCCAGTGTTTCGGCGCTATCAAATCGCATGTCACAACTTCTTAGAGCCCGAGATTAGCCGCCTGTGGAAGCGAATTCCAGATGATTACAGAGGGGAATTTTTCTATGTTAGCCTTTGTTCGCCAGACCGCATTAGACGATCGATGCTAGTCAGGCTGTGGTCTTACAAACTGGCAGGGAGATTGGGAGAAATTTTTTCCTTCGACGCTTTTTATGAACTTGAGCCGGATGACTTCTGGAAACGCGGGTTTGAGGAAGCCCTTAATGAAGGACAGAGAACAGCTTTAATTTATTGCTGGAGAGCGCTGAGTGTCAGCACAAAGCAGGATGTGATTATTAGCGCAGCACTGCAGGCGGTATCACTGTATGATAAGGTAAGGAATGTGGAAATAAGATTTCCATCTCCAGATGGCAAGTATGGGGATACTATAAGTATAGAAGTTTGGGAGTGTAAAATATGGCATGCAAAGAAATGGTGTCCCATGCCATCGCATTATAGTGATATATTTTTCTTTCTCTTTTCGCAGATGTCTGAGGAACAAAGAGTTACATTTTTTGATAAAGCATTCGAATTTCATACTATATTATTTGGGAATGTTCGCTTCTTTATTTTTTTTCTACAACCTCCTTATGATACCTATTTTATTCCAGTGATCAACAAATTATGGAGCTTTATACACGAAGAGTGCTATGGAAACTTGTTATTTACCCTGGCTTCTATGTATAGAAAAGATGTAGAATATAAGGATTACGATTACGGACTTTTGTTGAAGGAGTTATTGAACGGAATCCCAGAACGCTACAGACGCTATATATTTTCCGAGGCACAGCGTGTTTCACACAAATTAATGAATGTAGGCAGCGCTCTGATATGCAGCATTTTAGAAAAACAGACTTTTGAGCGCAGGAGTGTAGATGTAATCAGAAGTATTCTACAACTTGCTTCGCTGAAGGAAAAGCTGTCGGTTATAAATTACTGTGGAGAAAAACTATGTGAATATTTCATCGAGAGGAGGAATGGGGAGTTACTAAATATCATATTAGAAGATTTTTTGCCAGAGTGGGAAATAGCTAATTTGAAAAAGAATTTTCTGTCATCCGATATGGGGACGGAACTTTGTTTCCGGATTCTGTTAAAAGAAAATGAGGAATCCCTGGATTCCTTGAGGAATTGCAGAAATTTTTCAAAGCAGGAGTTGTCTGCGTTTAAACGCGAAGCTATTTATGCACAGCATCCCGAAAAAGCGGATATTAAGTTACTAACGAACATGAAATTGAGTCACGTGGATGAAGTTTTAGAATACTGCTTGCCATCTGAAGATGCTCGTAGGCAGTTTAAGGAGGCATTTCTTCAATTTTCTGCCAGATATATATGTCTTACAATTCTAAGGAGCAAGCAGTGTGCGGATATAACGCAGTTTATGATCTGGGCTTCCGGTTCGGAGGCAGCCGCAGATGCATTTAAGCAGGGTTATTTTGATGAAAAATTTTGCATGTGGATTCTGAAAGATTTGGTTATCTCTCAACGATGGGAAAACAGAGATTTTTTTGAAAGGTGGTGCGGTTTTTCTCCAGAGGTAATCGGGCAGATGAAGCTGTACACCTTGCAGAACATTCGAGAAAACCTTTTAGAGTTGCTGCTGCATAAAGATACATATACCGTGTCTCTGCATTTAAATTGGGGTTTGTCAAATGCCGAGAACGTTAAGGAATTTAAAACCCATTTTAGGGATTATATTCTTGAAAGTGAAAAGGCCATATTAAATATTAATTACAGGGAGCAAATTCTGGAAACATGGAATCTATTAGTGGCCGATAGGTTGCGCGACCTAGAAAACATCAAATAAGGTATATAAACGACGAGATGAGCTTCGAATAGGATTTATTCTGTTCCGCCAGATAAAATGAAAGGAAATGTAATTCTCAGAGGTAAGATTGCGTGTATATAATATATTTATATATGTAATTTTGATGTAATTCTATTAATGTTAAATATGTTTTGAAAATAAATATTGTTTTATGAAGAATAATTCTCTTTACTTAAGACAACACAGAAAAGTTTGTATTTTAGCAAACGTTATCAGCTGTAAACATCCAGAAAGGTCAAAGGTGTGCTACTGTGTTTTTTTTTTCTAAATTTCACAACGGACTTGAATATTTCATATATCGGAAACTTATTTAGCATTCATTAAATATAAAAATTTTATCTGCACATCATGGATGTAAAGTAAAAGCTAATTTTTATTTATCATTACGGTGATCTGTAAGGAACGCTAATTAGGAAGTGTTAAATGCTTTGAGTAGGAGATGTCTTTAGCTCAATGCTATGCTACTGAACTACCACGCTTTGGCTGTGGGATCAGAACCCGGCGCTTCCAAGTTGGTAATTTCACATTCTGTCTACATTGATGGCCTTGAACATGAGTACGAAGCATCCTTCGCTCCTGTTTCCAGTTTAAAATCCTGAGAATTATATATACATTGCATAAATGATTTTCTGTACTCCCCATGGGATAGCGCCACCACACTTGCTTAATCGTCCAAGATTATCTGACATCGACTCACTACGAGGCCGCTTGTAACAGCTCCTTTCCTTTAACTTAGAGGTTCACCTTCGTCTGCAACGTAGGAACAACTTCTTTCGTTTTCAACGAAACTCACTGGGAAGGGGAGTACTGTAGCGAAAGCTAACAAGACAGTATTAAACGATTTGAGCTGAAGACGTATTTAACCCAACTCTATGATACTGGCTTACCGCGCTTTGGATCAAACCCCGATATTACCAAGTTGGTGATTTCACATTCTCTCTACATATACAACTAGCTTCCGAGAATATGATGGAGGCAGCTTAAAAGCAATAAATGGTCATAATTCAAGTTTGAGTATATTTTCCATTTATTCAAAAATTTTGAGAAAATATGCAGGTCGAGATTTTTCGATTAAGAAAAGAATTCTGATTATCTCCCAAGAAATTTTTTTTTATTATGCTAGAAGTGTTTAAATATAATAGAATCGAAGGACGTATTATGTAAATTTGTTTGTTCAAACTTTATGAAGTTAAACATTAAAAATTTAGTTGTCTGACACTTATTGAATCAAACAAAACTTTAAAATAAACACTTCTTCCTCGATGAAAGCAGACATATGCCAGTTAGGTGACTACAATTGTTTCGAGGGTGTTATAATCCTCCTCCTTCAGACTAAAATATTAATGTTTAAATTCAAACTTTATGAAGTTAAACATTAAAAATTTAATTTTCTGATACTAAATTGAAGCAAACAAAACTTTAAAATAAACACTTCTTCCTCGATGAAGCAGTCATGAGCCAGTTAGGTGACTGCAATTGTATCGAGTGTGTTTTAGTTCCTTTTTTCAGTTCAAAAGAACAGGTACAACAGTATGCTTCCATAGCAACTGCTAAGAACAAATTGCGGCGAGGCATCTGGTGAGCAGTACAAAATACAGCTAGAACACAGACGCAGTAAAAATGCGTATGTGGATGTTATCAGCCATGGAGGAAACAAAGCACCCGTAAACATATCGCCGCTGGACGTTAAAGGGTCCTTACCCCGTTCACTAAGACGAGGTGAGCAGGTATTAAAAATGAAAACTTAAGCATTGAGAATGAGATTTAAATCAAACGGGGAGAAAAAATGTTACTATGAATTATTGGTAAAAAGTAAAATAGTTTAGACGAAGGAAAGATAGTCAAACCATTGTATTGGAAGAAAGCTAAAAAATTACAGGTAAATGAAGCAGTAATTAAGAAGAAAATAACAAAATGAAGCGATAAGTTTCTTAAAGTTGTTTTTTTGCTACATTTTTAAATATCCGTAATTTAAAGCTTTCATTATTATTTTTAGATTTTTTGTCATTTTAGTCTATGAAAATTTGTTAGATTATATATATATATATATATATATATATATATAATCAAACACACACACACATATATATTATATATATATATACGAGTATAGTAAATTTTAAAAATATATGGATGAGGAAGCTAATATATAGAGCATGACATAACCTAATTCAATAACATTAAAGGGGCTAAATGATATCCATCAAGGAGGATTTGAAATATTATATCTAACAAAAGGAAAACAATGATAACATGCAACAAAACATGGGAATTAAATTAACAGAGTATAAGAATGATGCATACAATTTAAGCACGTACGTCAAAGCAATGGTAAATGCCGGAGGCCCAAAATATCAAAATGACAATATATATATATATATAATAAAAAAGAGAATGAAGAAAGAACAACAATTTATCAAAATTTCGCCAGGGGGGATTGTGATCCCCCACATCCCGGTTAAGCCAGCTTAATGTCATGACGACACTCCCGGAAGCGGAGACAATGTCGCAAACCAAGTACATTATACAAAAACTTTAAATGTAAAAAAGTTGAAAGACCTATACTGACTATACCACAAAAACTGTATTATCAAGATTCACTACATCCAAACAAAAACACAAAAGACATTTTAAATAGCTAATACTTAACACCAATATATAACAAGACAAACAAACCTCGCATACACTTCACCATTCAAGCTTGGAAGCTTGGCTTTTTTGGAAGCTTGAATGGTGAAGTGTATGCGAGGTTTGTTTGTCTTGTTATATATTGGTGTTAAATATTAGCTATTTAAAATTTCTTTTGTGTTTCTGTTTAGATGTAGTGAATCTTGATGATACAGTTTTTGTGGTATAGTCAGTATAGGTCTTTCAACTTTTTTACATTTAAAGTTTTTGTATAATGTACTTGGTTTGCGACATTGTGTCCGCTTCCGGGAGTGTCGTCATGACATTAAGCTGGCTTAACCGGGAAGTGGGGGTCACAATCCCCCCCCGGCGATATTTTGATACATTGTTGTTCTTTCTTCATTCTCTTTTGTATTATATAAATGTACTAGTTTGAGCAGCATAGCGCCTTTAGGTATATTTTCAGTAGTTTGATTTCGATGAGGTTAATATATATATATATATATATATATATATATATATATATATATATATATATATATATATATATATATATTAGAATGTCATATAACAGAATCTACCATAGTACAAATAGTACAAAATGAGATATCTAGACCAATAAGCGCAATGCAGCTTTAAATAGCCCAGAAAAATATAATAGTAAAAATTGAAAGATTGGACATGAAGTCAGCCAACAGGTAATACATAAAAGGCCTAGGGGGATTGTGACCCCTAGTTCCCGTTTACAAGTCGACTTTTCCACCAATGGCAACACTCACGGAGCCATGCATTACCTGCGGTTAAATTCAGTACAACGTCGAAACAGAAGACGCCCATACGAAGTATATATCAAACGTAAATGGAAAAAATCCCCCAACATAAGAGCAATATAATTGAAACGACACAAGACTAAACCTACTTAAAATATACGAACTGCAAATACAAATACCCTACCTCCATCCAAATCACTCACGTCAATTTTACACGCTTAAATAGTTCCTCGCTGTATCGATGCCATTTTATTTCCTGAAATAAAGGTGTTGCCAAAATCCTTACTGAACGCATCGAAAACTTTACTATGTACCACATTGTAACACTGACAAATAAATATTAAAGGATAATTTTCTGTTATTGCTTCCTTAATAAATATAGAATCATTTTTGATCCTATCCTTTCCATAAGAATGCATTCTTTCACTACGTTTAAAGTGATTAATGACTATATTGCGAAATATCCTGATACTTAAATTAGAATACCAGTTAATTATATAATGTATTCTAAAACTGTACTGTCTTCTTTTATCATAAATAGTATAATACGTTGTCTTGCTAGGTGTTAAATGTATACTTATATCCAGATAGTTGATTGCCTTTGTTTTATCCGAGATATTCTCAATAAGATTCAAGCAACCTGGATAAAAGGAAAAATCAAATTCATACCCGTCTCCTGTGTTTTCGTATGCTATGAGGATGTCATCAATAAATCGAAAGTAAACCATTTCGTTTATAAAGTGATTTCCTTGTTCATAATGGTGCAAATATAGATTTGCTAATAATGTCGAGCACCCTCCACCCATTGGCACGCCTTTAATTTGTTTGTAATATTCAGTACCATTATACAATATATTTTCATACAATACGATGTCCAAAACGTGTTTAAACTTTTGAATTGTGACACTTTGTTGTAATTCAAATGTCTCATGTATTTGCGTCAATATACTATATAGATCCTCCAAATTTATATTACTGAATAGATCTTGGAAATCATAGCTTCTATATAATTGGTTAGCAGGTAGTTTGTTCAAAATTCCCAAAACTTGATCGCTGTTTTTTATCATGACGGAACCATTTTTTGAAATATGATTCATTACAGGTTGTAGATATGACTTCAGTAGCGTATTAGCACTTGTGGTATAAGTTTTAAATGCCACTGTAACTGGACGAAATTTCACTGGTTTTTTGTGAAGTTTGGGTATCAAGACCAAATACGGGTAGCGTATATGTTTCAAATCAATTCCAATTCGCTTATGAAGTGCACAAATTCGATTATTAATTTCATTATGTTGCACATTGAGCTTTTTATAGATTTCCTCATCTTGATAACTTTCTTTAAGAATCTTCATATAGTATGCTATGCATGTGAAAGTGAAATTAGATGCTGCCTTGTCTGTGTAGGTAACTGCATATTTGTTCCATAAATCATTCAGTTCGTCACGATTTACATTACTTTCTTCTCGTTTTTGAATTGAAGGTTGATAAAATCGACGAAATTGAAAATTTACACGATCACACATTTACGTTTGATATATACTTCGTATGGGCGTCTTCTGTTTCGACGTTGTACTGAATTTAACCGCAGGTAATGCATGGCTCCGTGAGTGTTGCCATTGGTGGAAAAGTCGACTTGTAAACGGGAACTAGGGGTCACAATCCCCCTAGGCCTTTTATGTATTACCTGTTGGCTGACTTCATGTCCAATCTTTCAATTTTTACTATTATATATATATATTATATATATATATATATATATATATATATACATATATATATATATATATATACATATATATATATATATATATATATATACACATATATATGCATATATATATATATATATATATATATATATATATATATATATATATACAGGGTGTCCCAAAAAGATTGGTACGCGCATCAAAAATGTTGAAAATATGGTAGAAAATAAGACTGCGTTAATGAAATAGTCCTTCCATTTCATTTTCAAAAAGTTACACTTTTTAAAATTTTATACGACCCCCTTAGACAAATTTGGTCAATCGTAACATTTTTATTTTTAATGCAACAAGATCATTAAAAAAAAAACCCGCATATCTGTATCTTTAAAACTGAGCGAGTTATATTTAATTGAAAATTGAACATTGTGAATGGGGACCCTATATCAAATTAGAAATGTAAATTTGTGACATATGGCAAAAAAGATAAAACTGGATGATAATACATAGGATACCCAACCGCGTAGTGAGTAGCACTGCTTTATATGATCCCTGTCTGTGTAATGCTTTATTTAGATGCATTTGTGATAAAAAAAATTGACACATATTAACGTATTTTTTATTTAAACAATTTCTATCATCAATTTGTTTATGATTCCTGTTTTCACAGATGAAACAGCCTTTCACATGGTACGGAAAAGTCAGATTTTTTCCTTTATCATAATTCAGTTGATTTTAAAGATACAGATATGCGGGGTTTTTTAATGATCTTGTTGCATTAAAAATAAAAATTTTCTGTTTGACCAAATTTAACTAAGAGGGTCGTATAAAAATTTAAAAAGTGTAACTTTTTGAAAATTGATGGAAGGACTATTTCATTGACGTAGTCTTATTTCCTACCTTACTTTGAACATTTTTGCAATTTACATTGTCTACCTATCTCCAACAGGTAAAGCATTAAAGCACGTTTCAATCTTTTTGGGACACCCTGTATAGAACATGAAATGCATGCCATAACTTAGTTCAATAACATTAAAGAAGCTAAAAGATATCCATCAAAGAGGATTTGAAATATTATATCTAACAAAAGGAAAACAATAATAACATGCAACAAAACATGGGAATTAAATTAACAAATTATAAGAATGATACATGCCGGAGAAGGCGCAATATATATATATACATATATATATATATATAGTGGTAATATATGGTATATGTTTTTCTACTAAAAATAATATTTATAAAACTGCTTGATTATTATATACTTTAAATAAATATTTCTTTATCCTCATAGCATTTACAAAAGTCTTAGTATAGTGCTGCCATCTGGTGTGCCCTTTATTCAAAACGCTTATTGACTCAAATTTTTTTGGACAATTTGAAGGCAATGTTTTGCTTTTACTGCATTTTTGCACAACTGGTTTGAAATCAATTTATATGAAGATTATGATTTTAAGGGTTAGTATAAATCTTCAACAGGCCCAAGGGAATGTTTGAAGTACAGTTTTGTAGTCATTTTGTTTTATGATTATGAATTTTGGGGAAGTATAAATATTTTACAGGCTATGTAGAGCAACTCAAGGTGTTACTACTCAGCCGACTTCATGTTGTCTATTTTTTTGGAATTTATATAATCAAGACATACTCAAGAATTTTCACACAACTATTATGTGTACTTTTAATTGTTTATTTCCATGTATAACTAAGTAATATTGCTTAACCTTTTTACAAGTGTGAATATACAACATGATTTTTTAGCGACTGGCAAAAAGGAAAATAAAAATTTTTGTGTCCTGTATATGAATAGGACATGCCAAAGATCGACATCCAGTTACTCTATTCAGTGTGAAGACAATGTGATAGCTATAATATCTCATAGGGATTTCAGATTTCAAACCTGTCAATTTATAATGTTTACATTCATGTTCTTTTTAAAATATTTCACAGCTTGTCGTGCAGTCTTTTTGATATCACATTTACATTACAGTCCATCTTCCTTTCACTTTTACAAGTAATATCTGTCTTTTATCTTTAATGGATCTTTAGCACGGATGGAAAACATTTTGAACAAGCTTTGTAATTTTTGTGTAAAGTTATTATTTCTACACAGTGTAGATATTTTTGTACCAATGAGTAGCAAAATTATTATTTATTTATGTAATCATTATTTTCTCTCGTAATTTGTGTATGACCCCTGAAACGCGAGCTGTCGTTTTTCTCCTCTGAGAACCCATGTCGATGCATCGAAAAGAGGTTTAAGTCGGCATTTTTGTCTTTTCATATCTTTGGGACTTTTTATGGTAAAATACTGAAATTTTGTACATCACCTTATTAGTGTATTAGTGTACATTAGTTTGTATTAATGTACATCACCTTATTAGTGTATTAGTGTACCTTATTAGTGTACATTTTATTCATTGGAAATGTTTTTGTACGGGGGCCGTATAAAAATTTAAATTTTGTATTTCTTAAAATTTAATTTCCTTGAAAATTTTAATAGATTTCATAAAATTCTGTACCGTTTTTTACGCAAATTTATGATTTATTATATATGCCTAAGATCAATATTTAAGGAATAAAAGCCGAGGTCAATGTTTTTGGGACACCCTGTATATATATATATATATATATATATATATATATATATATATATATATATATATATATATATATATATATATATTGAAGCATTCCATCTATGGAAGTATACTACCTTACATCTACTTAAAAATGTTATTATAAACATTAAATTAACGAGTCTTGGTATCCTTATAAACAACTCCTATCTGCTATTAAAGAACTACAACAACATTTTGTCATAACTTATGTAGATAAAGATTCTAATAATTATGCCATCATTTGTAAAAAATATTATGTTTCTCTGTTACAGAATTACTTAAAAAATAATGAAATTTTTAAACCCATTAATAATCAGTCTATCAAAATCAAAACTAAAATGCTAAAATTATATACACAATTAAATATTAATTGTAAGTTTTTTAAATTTCCTTATGTTAGTTTGGTTCCTAAATTCCATAAATCACCTCTCAGTTTTAGAACAGTCACTTGTGGACATAATACCTTTACCACTACAGCTAGTAAGTACTTTCTTAACTGTTTAAATAGAATTAATGAATCTCTTAAATTTAGGAATTCAGAATATTTCATTTTGAACAATAGTTTTGATTTAGTAAATCACCTCAGCAAGCTTCCACAAATTCTTGGTTTCCATACCTTTGATTTTAAAGACCTATTTAATAATATTGTCATTAAAGATTTATATAAAGTTATTATCTCTCTTTATCATGACTATCTATCTTCCAATAATGTTGCATTTAATGTCAAAAAATTTCCTATGCTCTTGCACTTTGTGTTATACAACAATTATACTATCCAAGGTGATAACATTTATTTACAAACATCTGATGTACCACAAGGTGGCTGTAGTAGTAGTATACTCGCTAACTTATATCTTTATTATTATGAATGTCATTTTAACTCTAATTCATATATTATATATAGATATGTTGACGACTTAATTTGTATTATCATTGATGATTCCTATCCAATTAATATTGATTTTTACCCATCTAACCTAGAATTAATTCCTAATGAGTCTAGCGTTAGTCAAACTGTAAACTTTTTAGACCTAAATTTAGATACCCTCAATAATCATGTAATCACCAATCTATATGATAAAAAATTATTCTTACAACTTCACTATCATAAAGCTGCTATCATATCAATCTTGTAATTCTATTCAGTTGTTTAGAAACATCATTTTAAACCAGCTATTTCGAATACATCGACTTTCTGATCCTCGGTTTCACTTTCTCCACATCAATAATCTTAAACGCATTTGTCAAAATTACCAATATCCGGAAGTATTTGTAAATAATATTATTAATAATTTCAAATATACCACGTAATAATTTTACACATGCATTATTTATCTTTGATTGGATAACTCAATTTTGAGAATTCACCCATTCTTATCACCTAACTTACCACTTGGCCTGAGTCTAATACTGTTTACTATTTTCGAATGACTATTTTCCACTTGTCCTGAGTCCTATACTGATTACTATTTTTGAAAGTCTCCATACATATTATGTATCGTTCAAATGTATTCATTCCGGTGCCCACTCGCATTGACGAAGTGAGGTGAAATGCTCAGTCGCTTGTTCAATTCACACGTGGTAACAATGCTTATGAGTTCATATTTCTGTTCAAGGAGGTATTATTTTTCTGATTTGTAATTCAATTGATTTATTTTTCTCCTTCCACTAGCCAGTAGACAGTTCCAATGGTGTCTATAATTAAATACTATCGCCATTGTCAGAAACTGGCTATTCTATCGGTTTTAATTCGAATTGTATGGCTGTACTGATGAGAATGTAATTTCGAACTAACCGCCATTTTTTGTGTAGTTTCAATTGATTGTTCTTTATGTCTTAATATTTGATCTTGAGCTAATTATTATTGCTTTTTCTCATTTTTGCCGTGTTTTCTTTTCTATTTTTATTTATATTTATATACTTTTAATTGTGAATTTTGTATCCTTATATTCTTCTCAACCCCCTTTCCATTGTAGTGATATGTTGCCTTCTATCTTTATCCTTAGTCTTGGTCTATAGTTACTCATTTGTAACAGATATGCTAGAGATGGGTTTTTAACACTTTGCAACAAAGTTGAAAAGTGTTTATGACTTTGTTCATTCTGTCTGACTGTCTGTCTGTCTGTCCGTTAGCACGATAACTGCCGTAAAAATGACTTTATCAAAATTAAATTTCAGTATGTTGTTCAGACGGTCTGTAAGACCTATGGGAATATAAATAAATAATATCACCCAATCAGTTTTTTATTGAACCCGGATTGAAAAAATGAAATACATTGAACCCTATGGGACCTAATTTTTCAAACATTTTTTAAGTAAATTTAAAATTCACGAATTGCTTCGAAATTTTTAGGAAATATTCACATTATTCCATAGAATATATAAAAAAAAATTCAGTAAAATATGTTAAGTAGTTTTTTAATTAAAAATTATTTAATATAGGGAAAGAAACAAATTCAAATAAATTCTGACTTTGGAAACTCTTCCAGAAAGAAAGGAGAGATATATTATATAATAAATATCTTCCCATTTGTTTAAACGTTTTGCATATGGGAGAGGCTTCACATTTTAAAATAAATTTGGTAGATAACAATTTTTCATTTTTTTAACACTTTACAACAAAGTTGAAAAGAATGAAATACATTGAGCCCAATGGGACCAAATTTTTCAAACATTTTTTAAGCGGATTTAAAATTCACAAATTGCTTCGAAAATTTTAGGTAATATTCAAATTGTTCCATAAAATATATAAAAAAAAATTCAGCGAAATATATTCAGCAGTTTTTTAAATAAAAATTAAAATATTAATTACACCTCTTACATGAAGCTATCACGTGACCATGATATGAAATGATCACGTGACCAACTTTAAAATATAATACGGCATCCATCTTGTCTCAAAATCGTCATTTTTAAAGTCCTTTTTAATTCATATTGAGTGTTGTATTCGTCGTAAAACCTCTTTATTTTTGCTTAAATTCTGTGCATCTACATACTGAAACAACGCAATGACAATATATTTGAGTTTAAATGAGCATCCAACTTTGATTATTTCTCTAACGAAGCCTATTTTTCACTTATGTGAAATGTAAACAGCAAAATATGTAGGATGAGTTGTATAGGAATTGCTGTATTTTTTTAATGCAGAAGAATTTAGCTCATGGAGTCTGCATAGCTGATATGAAAGAAATATTCATTGACTTTACCGTGAGAAGGACGATTTTTTGCGATGAAGTTTTAAGCATAGAGTTAAATTACTTATAGCTCCATGGTCTTAATTTTTAAATAAAATAAATTATTATAGTATTGTGATGAATGACATGAATGGGAAATTATTTATGAATGAAATGCTGCTTTTTTAGAGAGAGCCAGGCGTGTTATTTTTTCTATGACGTCATTTGAATGAATTTCAGTTGTTTTCGATGAAGTTTTTAAATATAATAAATTATCGTGGTATTATGATAATTCTAAAATTGTTACCGAGTAATATATTACATTTTAGAGATGTTTAAACCAGGCAATTTATATTTCAATGCTCTCATTTGAATGAAGTTCATTTTTTTGGATGAATGTTTAAGTTTTCAACTATAATAAATCAATGTAGTATTGTTTTATTATAGTTGTAGTATAGTTTCGGAAGTTTTAAAATATTTCCGAGGAATGTATTGCACACACACATTTTAGACATGTTTAAATAAAATTGCATTGAAGTTGGAAAGTGTTTCTTAATCAATGCTTTAAGCATGATTGATCTTTCTTGTTTTAACTTTATATAGCTCTTCATGATATACTTATTTGATGGCATTTTTAATGCACTTTCCTACGTCCTAGAGAGTTAAAATTTGGTACACAGCTTAAATTTGTTGAACAATTTATTCGACAAAAATTTGACGGATCTTTAAATATAGATCATACATTTTTTTTCGAAATGGCCTGAAAATAATCACTTCTATAAATCATTGTTGTAATATTGTTAAAAATTCTGATGTGGACAGCACATGTCTTTCCCTGCAGACTCATATTCGTTCTCTTTATTTATTCAATAATAATTTGAGTTTATCTGCACAAAATAACAACCATAAGTATTTTAAATGACATCGAATTTACACGTTAAACTTAAATTTGGTTCTCATTTGATAGCTGGACTTATTGTCAAAGGTGCCGTAGCGAAAACGCGAAAAAACTAGAATATCTCAAGAACGGCTAGTCCTTGAGTAATGGGGTTAGTCTTATTCTTTTTGTTGTCAAAAATCACGTATAAAATAGGAATTTTATTGATATAATTGAGCACACGTAGTCTTTTATTTTTATATATAACGATTTTTGCGGGCCATTTCGCAAAAATAGCCCGTTCCTTTTTCCTGAATCGTACTAGAATAACCTACAAATGATTTATATACAAAATTTTGTTAAATTTGGTATATAAATCACTTGTAGGTTATTGAAATATTATACACCAAATTTTGTTCCATTACTTTTTAGCTAGAGTGGATAAAGGCAATTTCTGCGGCCATTTCGCCAAGAAGGCAGATTCTTTTATTACGAATCGTACTATAATCTAATGTACATCAGGATTTCCCACAAAAAACATACCTACCAAATTGTATGAAATTCGGTCCATTAGTTTTTCAATTAGAGTGGATGTAATATCCACACAGACACACAGAAACATACACAGATACACCCTTACACACACAGACGTCTTCCTAAAAATAGTTTTTCGTGTTCTAGAAGTTCCAAAACGTGTAGACCCTTTGAAAATTCGAGTTCCGATCTTCGGCACGATTCCAATACTTTGAGTACATATACATACACACATATATTATCTAGGGCCAACGGCCGTACCGTGCTGAAAACACCGGTTCTCGTTAGATCACCGAAGTCAAGCAGCATCGGGCGCGGTTAGTACTTGGTGGGTGACCACCTCGGAACGCCGCGTGCTGTTGGCCATCTCGGGTGCGGTATCCCCGTGGTTTGCGCGCTAGATTTGAACGCTGCCACAAATGCCGCCGTGTTCATGCGGAGTACGATCACGTTAAACATGTGGGTCCGTAAGTCCTTCCGAGAGGTTGGTGGTAGGGGAAGGAGGGTACGGTCCCTGTGGATGCCTCCCCCACTGGGTTCCGGTCTAAATTGGGTGGCACTTCCCGGCCGTCCATACAGTTACCTTACACCTTTCTGGTAGGTCGGACGGTCTGGGTCTCAACAACAACAACACATATATTATCTGTGTATTATCTGTGTATCTAAATTCCGTGCCTATGCAATTACAATAGTTGTGGTTTTAAATGATCCCTAAACTTTTATTATTTCTTCAACGAAGCCTAATTTTAACATATGCAGAATGCAAATATCTCAAGCGATTGTAAGGTGAGTTATATAAGAATTGCTGAATTTTTTTCACACAAAATTATTTAGCTCTGGAGTCTGGAATACAAGTTATATGAATGAAATATTCATTGATTTTGCATAGATAATCAGATGATTTATATTTCGATACAGTTTTAAATATTTAAGTAAAATCAATTACTGTAGTACTGTGATAATGTAAAAGATATCACCACTGAATGTATCACATTTTAGAAATTTTTAAATGAAATTACATTTCAGTTGGAAAGTGTTTCATAATCAATGCTTATGCATGATTGATCTTTCTTGTTTTGTACATACAGTAGTTTATGCATAATTTTCGATTAAAATATTTCATTTTATATATATATAATATGTATATGTGTGTGTGTGTATGTCATAAAACAAAAATATACAAGTGTACTAAGTATACCAAAAAAGTAACAAGACATAAAAGCGTGATGCCGCTTGTAAATGTCTAGAAATACAACTAGGGGAACTAGGGGTCACCATCCCCCTAGGCCTTTTATGTATTCCCAGTTGGTCCTTCTTCCTCACTTTTTTGATAATTGTCTCGTAGCTTTTGTTTAGCTATATATATATTTATATATATAAATATAAATTAGTAAATCCAATATATATATATATATATATATATATATATAGTAGTTTGAAAGTCCAATGATAGAATAGAGAGAAGTTGCAACTAAAAAATCCTAACTTTATATAAAACCTACAAAATAAAAAGAAGTATTAAATAGCGAATCTTCAATCAATTGGGGAAAAATGCAAATTTCGAGTCATCAAGCTAAAGATAATCAACAAATATTAATGGTATGGAATCGATAATAGAAAAACAAATAAAATCCAAGCGTTAATGCTATACACCTGGATAAGGACTAAGCCTAATTAATTGAATTGTTCATTTCGACAAAACTCTTCGTCGGATCCAAGTATTTTCTCAAAATGAACACAAAATATGTATGTTTCTGAAGAAATAGTTAGATTATATCTATAAACTATTTCTACTTGGACAACACACATAAAGATGGAAAAATAAAAGGGAAAAACTCTGCACATGCCCGAACCATTGGAACCCAGAATGAAGAGACCAGTGTTGCCATTCGCAAAGGATAAAAGAAAATATCTGCTGTTGCCAATCTTATGAAATAAACCACAGTAATGCGATAAGGCATTAAAAGGTAATATTATACATTAAGAGCTACAAAATAGTGGGGCTTATAACAGTGAGGCTAATGTTTAAGTGGATGTAAATATAAAGTATTATTTAACCTAGAGAATGTTGATGCCTGGCTAATATAAGATACTAAGAGGAGAATTCACGAAAATTCAGCTAATCTGAACTTTTTAACGATACTATTTACTAAATAAGCTGGATATTTATATAATTTACTGGTAATTTTTAGATTATTTATATGCATAGCATGAAATTTTTTTATCTGATAATCTATAAATTAAACAATTAAATCGAGTTGCAGGAATTAAATGTAAATGTAATATTTTATTAATGTTAAGATTAATTATATATATATATATATATGTATATATATATATATATATATATATATATATATATATATATATATATATAAGAAAAAAAGTTTTGAAGATCCAATGAAAGAAAAGTGAGAATCTGTAACACGAAAATTCAAATATCTAACAGGCTTACGAAATAAAAGTATAAATCAACAAATCCTCAAGCAAATGGAAAAAAAAAAATAAATAAATAAAATAAATATCGAATCAACAAGTCAATGAAAAGTATCAAAATACAAAGGTAAGGAATCGAAAGAAGAATAACAAACGAAATCAAGCACAAACGCTATACACGAGGACAAGGCTCTAAGCCTAAATCATGAATTATTCACTTCCACAAAAATCGTACTCATGCCCAAGTTTTTTGTAGAAGCAAACACAAAAATGCATGTTTCTGAAGAAATAGACAGATTATATCTATAAACTATTTCTACTTGGACGACATACATAAAAAATAAAAATAAAAGGAAAAATGGATACCAAAAAACGGACTGAAAAAACACACTAACCTAGTAAGTATGGGAACATAGAAAGAAGTGACAAGTGTTGCCATTCACAAAGGAATAAGATATACTGTTGCCATTCGTAAGAAATAAATAACAGTAATGCGAAAAGACATGTACAAGAGATAATATACCATCAAGAGGTGCAATAAAAGAAAGGCTAATGTCAAAGTGGACGTATAAATAAAATATTAAAACAAGAGAAGGGAGAAGTCAGGCTAAAATTTAAAGCAATATTAAATAAATAAAATTCAAGAATATCCAGCTATTCTAAATTTTTTAACTATATCATTTACAAAATAGGAGGGACATTTATATAAATTGCTGGTAATGTTTAGATTATCAATATGTAAAGCATGGAATTTTTTATCAGATATATTCTAAAAAGCTGATTAAGAATAATATTTCTAAACAATAGAAACGAGTTGCAGGAATTAAATGGTAAGATTTTATTAATTTTAAAATTAAAAGAGTCTTTTTTATCATATAAATTAGTAACAATTCTATAAAATTATTAAATATATATAAACGTATTTGCTTTTGTCCACGATTGTAAAGAAAATGTGTAAATACTTGAGCATAAAAATTTCCTTTTATGTACATTTAGCTGCTCAGATTGTGCCTTTGTAACAAAAATAACGAACATTATCACACGTCATTATCAAATACCGAAAAAACATCTCTACTTTCTCCAGCTTTGTTTCTAGTAAAGTTTCCATTCCAATCCAGACCTATCTCTCTAGAACTCTCCCAAGAGCCATTTTATTAATTAAGGCGAAACTCTCGTAAAATTAGAGTTTAGGCATTAGTAGCAAGGGGAAATATTCAGGCACTTCTGCGAAGGCAACTTAATTGAATGTTGGGCCATTTCTGGAGATCTGGAGCACAATCTTAGACTCTCTACCCCGAAGTTCCTACTACGAGGTTAATGAGACGAACATACATACATAAAAGAGTACAGTTTTTGAGAACTGGCATTTCATTATGGTCTAAATGTGTATCAAAATGTGTAAGGCCGGCAGCGTATCCAGAATATTGATGCAATTGGAGAGATGGAAAATAAGTCATTAAATATCCTACATCTCACACATCGAACGCGAGGTTGATTGTTCCTATTGATTTAATAGCTATTAAATGGTAATTTAATAGACGCTATTTTTATTGACACTGTCTATAAACTAGAAAGTGTCTCGGACATTTTTTTTAACACTTTACAACATAGTTGAAAAGTGTTTATGACTTTGTTCATTCTGTCTGTCTGTCTGTCCGTTAGCATGATAACTGTCGTAAAAATGACTTTATCAAAATGAAATTTTAGTATGTTTATCAGACGGTCTGTGGGATCTATGGGAATATAAATGAATAATATCACCCAATTAGTTTTGGATTGAATCCAGGTTGAAAAAATGAAATAGATTGAACCCTATGGGACATAATTTTTCAAACATTTTTTAAACGAATGTAAAATTCACAAAATGCTTCGAAAATTTTAGGAAATATTAAAATTATCCCATTAAATATATAAAAAAATTTCAGTAAAATATGTTCCATGTATAATATGTTCCATGTAAAATATGTTCCAGTAAAATATGTATCCATGTATAAAGTAGTTTTTTAAATAAAAATTATTTAATCCAGATATTTAATCTTCGTAATTAATTTTATCTTCGTAAATTATTCGATATTTAATCTTCGTATTTCGTATTTAATTCGATATTTAATCTTCGTAAATTATTTAATCTTCGTAATCAATGCTTCGTAATCAATGGAGAAAAACAAATTCAATTAAATTCTGACTCTTACTATATCCTCCAGAAAGAAAAAGGAGATATATTATATAATAAATATCTTTCCAAGAGTTGAATTATTTATATGTAAGCGAGGTTTCACATTTTAAAATAAATATGGTAGATAGTAATAATTTTTCAAATTTTTAAATAAAATAAATTACTATAGTATTGTGATGGATGAAGTGATTGGAAAAATGCTTATGCATGAAATCCTGCTTTTATAGAGAGGCGATTTATATTGCGATGACGTCATTTGAATAAAGTTCATTTGTTTTCGATGAAGTTTTCAAATATAATAAATTATTGTAGTATTATGATAATTTTAAAAATATTACCGAGGAATGTATCGCATTTTAGAGATGTTTAAACCAGGCAATTTATATTTCAATGCCGTCATTTGAATGAAGTTCATTTTCTTCGATGAAGTTTTCAAATATAATAAATTAATGTAGTATTGTGATAATTTTAAAAATATTACCCAGGAATGTATCGCATTTTAGAGATGTTTGTATAAAATTGCATTAAAGTTGGAAAGTGCTTCGTAATCAATGCTTTATGCATGATTGATCTTTCTTGTCTCTCTTATCCATGATTTTCTTTTTATTGGATGTAAATGTGCAATACAAATAACATAAAAAATATGAAATATTTTTACAGAATTTAAAATGTAAATTAATTCCGTTATTAAAATTGATGAACTGATTGTGAATTAAAGTATTCTATATACAAAATATATATTTTTATTTGAAAAAGCATGCTCTTTAATTTGACTTTAGGATATTTTGGTAAACTGATAAGAAAAAAATTTAAATAATATTTTAATGAAAAAAAAACCATTTTTATATGACATATTTTTGTATCAAACACCATGCATTTAGAATTTACAATTTTATGCACAAATCCTGACGCCAAATTAAAGTTATTAATATGGACAAGTTATGTCTACAAATTTCATAGTTCTAGATAAAATATTTCTTGAGTTATATCAATTTAAACATTGAACTTCTCCAGAATTTAATTTTTAAGAAAATGAGGTTTTGCAGCTTGTAAGATTAACACTTTGCAGAAATTCCTTCGTGAAAGCAGGCATATACCAATTAGGCTACTATATCTTAGTCATATACATATAGCGTGTTTCTGGAAATGAAAACTATTGCATTTCATACACTCGGCACTTGGCGAGCAACTTAAAAAAAATTATAGAATTAATCATCATAACCATATTTATCATATTGAGTTTTACTTTCCCTGCAATACATGGTAATGTGTAGGGAAAGTATTGGAATCATGTCGAGTCATGTCTTAACTCGTGTTTTCGACGGATCTACACGTTTCGAAACCTCTAGAATACGAAAATACTATTTTTAGCGTGACGTCTGTGTGTGTGTCTGTGTGTGTGTCTGTGTGTCTGTCTGTGTGTGTGTCTGTCTGTGCAATGCATGTATTCACTCTAACTAAAAAATTAATGGCCCGAATTTCACAAAATTTTGTAGGGAAGTCACTTGGGTGAGACCCTGGTGCTGATTAGTTTTTGGTAGGATTCGTAAAAAATAGAACCCGCCTTTTTTTGCGAAATGGGCAGCACAAATTTCATGTATCCACTCTCGCTAAAATACTAATTGACCAAATTTCACAAAATTTGGTAGATAAGTTACTTGTAGCATATCCTGATGCTGATTAGATTTTGGTACGATTCGGAAAAGAACAACCTGCCTTTTTTTACGAAATGCCCTCAAAAATCGCCAAAATCTAAAAAAGAAAAAAGACTACATATACTCAAATGTATCAATTAAAGTCTTGTTTTATACGCAATTTTTGACGAGGAAAAGAGTATAACACACTCCATTATACTTTAGGACTAACCGTTCTCAAGATATTTGAGATTTCTTGCATTTTTGTTACGCCAATTTCGGAAAAATATCCAATTACCAAATAAAAACAAAAATTGAATTAAAAAGCAAATTTAGTGTTATTTGGTGCAATTATACTCAATCTAATAAATTATTAAAGAAATAAATGTGATTTTGTGTCTGCAGGGAAAGTCTTGTGCTGCTCACATAAGATTTTTATCCTTGGCATCATTCTTACTTTTAAAAAAATTTCAGGGATTAAAATACACTATAAAATACGACATGCTAAATTTGGACACTTTTGCTGACTCAGTTCTCGAGTTATTTTTAAACAAGAAAGATCAATCATGCAAAACGCACTAACATTTCGAAAATACCATACATTCATCCCTGATATATTTTAAATTATCACAATACTGCAATCATTTATTATATTTAAAATCTTTAAACATCATCGAAAATGAGCTTTATTAAAAAATGACGTCATCGAAATATAAATCGTCTAGATCTCTATGTAAAAGCAATGAATATTTCATTCATATCAGATTTATTCCAGACTCCAGAGTTAAATAATTTTGTGTGAAAAAAAATTCAGTAACTCTTATGCAACTCATCGTAAAGATGAGTTGCATAAGAGTTGCTGATTTTTTTTGCTGAATCGCTTGTTTACATTGCTGTAGAAATAATCAAAGTTTGATGATTTAAACTCAGAGTTACTGTAATTGCATTGGCGCAGAATATAGATGCACAGAAAATACGCAAAAATAAAGCGGTTTTAGGAGAGATGCAACACTAAATATAAATTTAAAAGAACTTTAAAAATCACGATTTTTATACTTAGAAAAAAAATTCAGATGCCATATTTTATTTTAAAATGGGTCTTGTGAACTTTTCATGTAATATGGGTGTAACTATATTTATAATATTTATTTAAAAAAATACCAAACATATTTTGCTGAAATTTTTTTTATATATTTTATGGGATAATTTGAATATCTCCTAACATTTTCAAAGCAATTTGTGAATTTTCGCTTAAAGAATGTTTGAAAAATTAGGTCCCATAGGGTCCAATGTATTTCACGTTCTCAACCCGGGTTCAATCCAAAGTTACTTGGGCGATAATATTCATTTTCATTCTCATATGTCCCACAGACCGGCTGAATAATATACTAAAATTTCATTTTGATAAAGTCATTTTTACGGCAGTTATCGTGCGAACGAACAGACAGACAGAATGAATGAATAAAGTCATAAACGCTTTTCAACTATATTAGAAAGGGTTAAAAATGACAAAATATATTGTCTGAAACAAAACTGTTTTATTTTTAAGAGATAAGGAATGAATCTTTCCGCTGACAAATTTTTTTAGATTATATTCGAAAATTGTATGCTTGGCTGCAATATTAATATGACACGGATAAATCTCATTTTTTTTTTTAAATAATACCTTTATTCCTTTATAAAAATAGGCATGAAAAGTAAAACTTTTTTGGAAATTTGATTTTCTAGAGGCTTTTGTGAAATTTATCTATCTTTCGTTAAAAAATCGTTATCCTAACTTGATTTTGGAAACTGGAGATAGATCTTTTCATACTCCTTGTTTTCCTTGCTTTTGCCCTCACTGAGGTTTTATTTATTTATTTATTTTTTTTTTTTTTGCAAATATTAAAGAATGTAATAAATATTTTGAATTTTCGAAAGTTTTGAATGCAGATCGGCTAGCTGTGAGACGCAGTTGTTCTTTTGGCTTTTAATGGTACAGATATAATTAAACGCTACACTTATATGAAATAAGCTTATTATAAAATGAGTTTTGGTGTCCACAGTTCCTCCCAATAAACCTAGATACTTTACATTTTCGGGTAGTTCGGACGATCTGAGTCGAAAAAGGAGAAATAGATATAAATCTGGGTTGAATCTCAACCTACACAGATAAATCCTAAGTTTATATTTAAAGGGTAGGGATTATAAATGCCATCGAACGTTTGAAAGTTACCCCCCTAAAAAAAAAAGTGAAACTTTTTTAAAGAACATTAAAAAAATCCCAACATTCAATAATATTAAAAAAAGTCATCAGAAGTGTCTTTAGAAAATAAATGACCCAAACTTTAGAACGCAAGCATAAACAGCCCTATCAAAATTACACAATTTTCAAACAAATCCATGGGAAAGTCATATAAAATTAAAAGAGTAGTGCTAACTGTCAGATACGTTCCCATCCTCTATGCAATGTTATGCGCCAAATGTATTAATATTATTCTCATGGATTTAGCTCATTCCATTCACGAGAGAATAGCGTATAGGCAGCAATTTCGTACTTTGGCGCCAAATAGTTAGTTTTAGTTATTTATTGTTGTTGTGACACATCACAACACTTTATTTTTATTATTCCAAATTAACATTTTTTTTATAAATCATTAAATATTTTATTTTACTTAATTTATTATTCCAAATTATTCTATTCAAAATTGCTTTTATTTTATATATCCATTAATAGACCAATTGATTCTTTTATTAAATTAAATTATACGTGCTGCTATCAGTTCAGGTTTTTATTCGTACAGTGTACACCCCTTTTAAAAATGACTCGATACGTGCACACCTTTTCAATTGGTAGATCTCGTTTCAGGCGAGACACGGAAACTTGTTTTCTTCTGTCTCACTTGTTGACCTCCCTGGTTGAACAGAAGTTGGTTTATATGGCATGGCAACGGTGTGTGTGGCTTCAGCCAATCACAGTGTGCCGGGTTAGGCGGGAAGTTTCCATTGTGTGAAAGAGTGTGGGATTTAGTCTTCTAAAAAAATCGTCGAGTTTATAGGTTGTTTTATCTGGACAGGGGGTGTCCTGGCCCCCTCGTCCCAGCCATTTTGTTCTACATTACTTTGTGAATTTGTACGTATTTAAAAATCCTCATGAATCCAATTGATTGTTTATTCAAAGGAAGTGTGAATCTTTCAATCTGTAGGAAAGGAATCTCTTTTTTGATAATACAGCATTATTTTGTTGGAAGATGAAGATCCCATTTTTTTTATGAATCAGTGATATGTTACAATATACATGAGTTTGAGATACAGCTAAAGTGCTCACAAGTATGTGTGGTGCATATGTGGGTATCTTCCGACTCTATCTTTTTTTTAATTGCATTTGATGATTCATCCATATCATCAAATTTTTGCTAGGGCTCATTTATAGCTCCGACCCGTTCTCAATATTTCAGTATTTAATTTTCTGATTAGAAATCTTGATAGCATCTCCGTTAAGTTTTTTTTTAGAAATATTAGAATACATCTCAGCTATTTATTTCATTCTTTCTTCAGTCTTTAATTGCAAATTTTGAATTATTGTCTTTATTTCTCATAAGACATAATCTTTTTGTAATTAATCACATAATCTTTATTCTCTACCTGCAGTTTTATTCGAATATGTGAATATATGTGACTTTTGATTTCAAAATTTTTAAAAAAATTCATTTTTTTGTTTGAAATTCATTTTACATTGTTGAATATTTTCATTTTTATGATTCAAATTTATTAATGGTTTATTTATTTTTCTAATGGTTTATTTTCAGGTTTCTGAGGTTAAAATTTGATTTGTACTAATTTTGTTTTTAAATTTATTATAGTTTCAGCAACATCTTGGTTGGAATTCAATGTTTTTGGAATCTTTTGGCACAGAATCTGTTTTCGACTTCACCTTACCTTCATGTTTTGATGGAGAATTGGGGCAAACTGTTCTCAAATCTGCAGAGGGGAATAGTTTTTGAGGTCTTTTCTGTCCTGATCAAGCAGGATCACCTTGGAAGTGTCTATGTTCTTTGTTGATTACTGTTGGAGAAGTCTGAAATTTGGTAACATTTTCTCGAAATTTCATTTTATTGATAGATTTCATTTTTTTTTGTATCATTCATTTATTGGTTTCATTTTATTTGTAATTATTTCATTAATTAGTAATATTCATTTCATTGATATTTTTCATTTCTTTGATTTCAATTGAAATTTTATTATTTTGTTTTGGTAAAACAGTTCAGTTTTTGAAAATATTTTTTTTATGAATCGAGTATTTGGAAATTTTGGTTAATTGATAGTAATTGTTTTTTTTTTCTTGTAATTCATTTATTCTTACTTGAACTTCATTGGAAGATTTTGATTTATTTAAACTTTGTATTGAATTTTGAATTTCTTTTTATATTATTGAGGATTTTGTTTTATTTTTGCATTTTGCATTCATTGTTGTGGTTGACTTATGGTCTGATTTTTATGGTTCAAATATTGTTAATTATTCTCAGAGACTTAGAATTTGAAATATTATTTTTTACATTCATTGGATTTATTAAGTTCATTTGTGATTCTTGTTTTATGATTTGTCCAAATTTTGGATTATAGTTCATTTACGTTAAATTTATTGTAGTTCATAGAAGTTAAAATTTTTATGGAATTCATTCTTCATCTTTATTCGAAATTTTATTTGTTTTTAATTGAAATTTAGAAAAATTTTTAGGATTTTTTTGTGGTAGTTAATAATATTATTTATAGTGATGGCAAAATTTTTTTACTTTAATGGTGGTAATTAATTCTTTTATGTGGCAAAATTTAATGAAAATTTTTTTTTCCTTTTATATACTTGCAACTGCACTCATTCAGATTTTTTTTTATATGTACTCATATCTAAAACAAAAAATTCTTTTCATACTTATTTATATACATTATTGATTGTACTCATTTAATTACATTTTAATATCATACTTGTCTCAGGATAATGTTGATTATATTATGTGATCATTTACATGCACTTAGTAGTAATGGATTCATAGAAATTATGTTCATCTACTGTATTCATCACAGATTGTTTTTATATATATTGTATCAGGCAATTGTCAGATTTTGACATCTTTTATGAAATTATTAGAATTTTTTTTACTGTAAAGTAAAATTCTTTTTTTTTTCTCTTTTTTTTTTAGTGAGGAGTTGTAATGTTGTGACACATCACAACACTTTATTTTTATTATTCCAAATTAACATTTTTTTTATAAATCATTAAATATTTTATTTTACTTAATTTATTATTTCAAATTATTCTATTCAAAATTGCTTTTATTTTATATATCCATTAATAGACCAATTGATTCTTTTATTAAATTAAATTATACGTGCTGCTATCAGTTCAGGTTTTTATTCGTACAGTGTACACCCCTTTTAAAAATGACTCGATACGTGCACACCTTTTCAATTGGTAGATCTCGTTTCAGGCGAGACACGGAAACTTGTTTTCTTCTGTCTCACTTGTTGACCTCCCTGGTTGAACAGAAGTTGGTTTATATGGCATGGCAACGGTGTGTGTGGCTTCAGCCAATCACAGTGTGCCGGGTTAGGCGGGAAGTTTCCATTGTGTGAAAGAGTGTGGGATTTAGTCTTCTAAAAAAATCGTCGAGTTTATAGGTTGTTTTATCTGGACAGGGGGTGTCCTGGCCCCCTCGTCCCAGCCATTTTGTTCTACATTACTTTGTGAATTTGTACGTATTTAAAAATCCTCATGAATCCAATTGATTGTTTATTCAAAGGAAGTGTGAATCTTTCAATCTGTAGGAAAGGAATCTCTTTTTTGATAATACAGCATTTGTTGGAAGATGAAGATCCCATTTTTTTTATGAATCAGTGATATGTTACAATATACATGAGTTTGAGATCAGCTAAAGTGCTCACAAGTATGTGTGGTGCATGAAGTGGGTATCACATACTATTTTCTTTTTATTAACCTTCTGCATATATATTTACTCAAAGCAGTAAAATACAAATGTTCTTGTGAAGTGCAAATTGTGCAATTGCTTTTTAACAGATTATACATCTGCTATCATTTTTACAAAAAAAGTGAAAAATTATCTGATTGTGAATATTTCAAGCATTTAAAATTGATATACAACTGATAATGATTATGAGAAAAAAATGAGTGTTATTATGCAATCACTTCAAGCAAATTTTTTTTATTTAAGAAAAGAAATGAATTATCAACTATAAAATAATAATCATTTTTTTTTATATAAACTCAATAAAGAAGATTCTTTTTTTTTTATTTTAGTGTTGTCTTCTCTTTACAGAGACATTGACTTGTACATATTAAGGAACATTCAATTGATGTCGTAATCAATGATCAAGAACAATTTTATTTTACACTATTCGTTAATTACAAGATAGAAGGAATGTTCTACATAATTTTTAAACTATAATTACTTTTTTTTTTTTTTAAGTATAGGTCCTGAGAGCAGGTATTTCTCTTTCAAATGTTAAATTTAATTCATATTATGTTATTTTATGTATAAGTAATTTTAAGGCGCTCACATACAAGTATGGTTTAATATTTATTACACAACGCAATTATTATTGATATTCCAAATTCTATTTCCCACTATATGATCCCCTTCCATTAAGTAACTAACTTTTAATTAATTAATTTCCCCTTATAATTGTATGTGAGTGTCCGACCCAATCAGGTGTTGAGATATGATCGTTCAATTGATTATATTATTCTTTAATTAAGTCTCTTGAATGGTTGTATCACAACAATTGTAAAGTTAGATTTCAGCATAATTTCGATGTGAAAGAAAGAATGTCTATTAATTATGAAAGGAAAGCTATATACTGCCCCCATGATACATTTTATCACGTGGCGTTTTTGGTCTATCGGGTTATTCACGCAGCGTGGGTCGAATCTTATGAGGTCAAAAACGAGACCCAACACTGGGTGTTTAACCAAATTAGGATAAAAGCATATAAAAAAATATGATATGGGCAGCACATGACTTTCCCTGCAGACTTATATACACGTTCCCTTTATTTTAATTAAATTTAATTCATTTTTAACACTTTACAACAAAGTTGAAAAGTGTTTATGACTTTGTTCATTCTGTCTGTCTGTCTGTCTGTCCGTTAGCACGATAACTGCCGTAAAAATGACTTAATCAAAATGAAATTTTAGTATGTTGTTCAGACGGTCTGAGGACCTATGGGAATATAAATGAATAATATCACCCAATTAGTTTTGGATTGAACCTGGGTTGAAAAAATGAAATACATTGAGCCCTATGAGACCTAATTTTTCAAACATTTTTTATGCGAATTTAAAATTCACAAATTGCTTCGAAAATTTTAGGTAATAGTCAAATTGCTCCATAAAATATATAAAAAAAAATTCAGCGAAATATATTCAGTAGTTTTTTAAATAAAAATTAAAATAATAATTACACATCTTATATGAAACGATCACGTGACCATGATATGAAACGATCACATGACCCACTTCAAAATGATATATGGCATCCCTCTTGTTTCAAAATCGTGATTTTTTAAAGTTCTTTTTAATTCATATTGAGTGTTGTATCCGTCCTAAAACTACTTTATTTTTGCTTAAATTCTGTGCATCTACATACTAAAACAACACAATGACAATATATTTGAGTTTACATTCTCATTCAAATTTGATTGTTTCTACAACTAAGCCTATTTTTCACCTATGTAAAATGTAAACAGCAAAATATGTAGAATGAGTTGTATTAGAATTACTGTATTTCTTTAACACAAAATAATTCAGTCCATGGAGTCTGCAAGGCTGATATGAATGAAATATTAATTGATTTTATAAACAGAAGGACGATTTTTTTCGATGAAGTTTTAAGCATAGAGTTTATGAATTGTAGCTCCATGGTCTTAATTTTTAAATAAAATAAATTATTATAGTATTGTGATGAATGAAATCCTGCTTTTATAGAGAGATCCAGGCGTGTTATTTTTTCTATGACGTCATTTGAATTTATTTCAGTTGTTTTCGATGAAGTTTTCAAATATAATAAATTATCGTAGTATTATGATAGTTTTAAAAATATTACCGTGGAATGTATTGCATTTTAGAGATATTTAAACCAGGCAATTTATATTTCAATGCCGTCATTTGAATGAAGTTCATTTTTTTCAATGAAGGTTTAAGTGTTTAAATATAATAAATCAATGTAGTATTGTGATGAGTTTTAAAATATTACCGAGGAATGTATTGCATTTTCGACTTTTTAAAATAAAATTGCATTGAAGTTGGAAAGTGTTTCATAATCAATGCTTTAAGCATGATTGATATTTCTTGTTAACACTTTACAACAAAGTTGAAAAGTGTTTATGAATTTGTTCATTCTGTCTGTCTGTCCCTTAGCACGATAACTACCGTAAAAATGACTTTATCAAATTGAAATTTTAGTATGTTGTTCAGATGCTCTGTAGGACCTAGGCATCCATCTGTAGGCATCCATCTTGTCACAAAATCGTTCTTTTTAATTCATATTGAGTGTTGTATCCGTCCTAAAACCACTTTATTTTTGCCTAAATTCTGTGCATCTACATACTGAAAGAAAGCAATTACAATATATTTGAGTTTAAATGCTCATCCAAATTTGATTATTTCTACAACGAAGCCTATTTTTCACCTATGTAAAATGTATACAGCAAAATATATAGAATGAGTTGTATTAGAATTGCTGTATTTCTTTAACACAAAATCATTTAGTTTATGGAGTCTGCATAGCTGATATGAATGAAATATTCATTGATTTTACAAAGAGAAGGACGATTTTTTTCGATGAAGTTTTATGCATAGAGTTTAATTACTTGTAGCTCCATGGTCTTAATTTTTGAATAAAATAAATTATTATAGTATTGTGAAGAATGACATGAATAGGAAATTATTTATGAATGAAATGCTGCTTTTATAGAGAGAGCCAGCCGTGTTATTTTTTCTATGAGGTCATTTGAATGAATTTCAGTTGTTTTCGATGAAGTTTTTAAATATAATAAATTATCGTAGTATTATGATAATTCTAAAATTATTACCGAGGAACGTATCACATTTTAGATATGTTTAAACCAGGCAATTTATATTTTAATGCCATCATTTGAATGAAGTTCTCTTTTTTCGATGAAGGTTTAAGTTTTCAAATATAATAAATTAATGTAGTGTTGTGATAAGTTTTAAAATATTACCGAGGAATGTATTGCATTTTAGACATGTTTAAATAAAATTGCATTGAAGTTGGAAAGTGTTTCATAATCAATGCTTTAAGCATGATTGATCTTTCTTGTTAATTCAATTTTCGTTCTCAATTTTGTAACTGGACTTATTTTCAAAGGTGGCGCAGGGAAAATAAGAAAAAACTAAAATAACTCAAGAACTGCTAGTCCTAGTGTAATGGAGTTGATCTTATTCTTTTCTTCGTTAAAATTTACGTATAAAACAAGCATTTAATGGATGTATTTGAGCATACGTAGATTTTTATTTTAGATTTTGACGATTTTTGAGAGCCATTTTGCAAAAAAAGGCAGGTTATTTTTTTCCGAATCGCACTAAAATCTAATCAGCACCAGGGTGACCCACAAGCGACTTATCTACCGAATTTTGTGAAATTCGGACCATTAGTTTGTCAGCTAGAGTGGATACAGGCTTTTGCGGGCCCTTTTGCATAAAAAAGGCGAGTTCTTTTATCTCGAATCGTACCCAAAGCTAATCAGCACCAGATTCGACCACAAGTGACTTACCAAATTTTGAAATTCGGTCCATTAGTTTTTGAGTTAGAGTGGATACAATATCTGCACAGACAGACAGACACACACATACACACACACAGACATCACGCTATAAATGGTTTTGTCGTATTCTAGAGCTGTTGAAACGTGTAGATCCCTCGAAAACTCGAGTTGCGATTTTCGGCATGATTCCAATACTTTCCCTATACATTACATTGCATTGCAGGGAAAGCAATAAGTAAATAATATAAATGACACTATGATTACGTATTTTAAGTATTTTGCCAAGAAAATTCCAACAACTACATTTATAACTTCCTATATATGAATGTAATCCTTAATTCCATTGGGAACTAAAAGAGTGACAATGCAAAGAGGCGTTTAGAATAGCACTATTGGGTTAGACGTGATTCTGGTAAATCCTCCAGTTTTTCGAAGCTGAAAATATTGACTTAAGACGTTATAAGTAAACAGTCTTAAGTGCTCCTGCCCCCGTTCGAAACATTCTTTAGCGAAAACTTTACTAGCAGACATTTATATACTGTAAATAATTTCAGTATAAAAAATAAATTTTATTTCCAAGTACAATTTTTCTGTAGTAACTGAATAACACGATAGACCACAGCTTCGTAAAATGAGCATGCATACAAAACTAAATTAATCAACCCTGTAGAAGAATACGGTTTCTGAATTCGAAACCGGTTGACTAACATATTTTTGTACTCTCTGTATTTTAGGAAGTTTTAATTTATTATAGTGTTATTGTTTCAGCTGTGTTTTGAGGGACCTTATAATACTAAATAACGTTTTCAAATAAGAATAAAAAAATCTGATGTGGGCAGTACATGACTTTACCTTCAGACTCAAATTCATATTTTCTTTATTTCTTTAATAATTCGTTAGATTGAGTTTTATTGCACCAAATAACACTAAATTTGCATTTTTAATTCAGTTTTTGGTTTTATTTGGTAATTGGACATTTTCCCGAAATTGGCGTAACAAAAATGCAAGAAATCTCAAATATCTTGAGAACGGTTAGTCCTAAAGTATAATGGAGTGTGCTATATTCTTTTCCTTGTTAAAAGTTGCGTATAAAACAAAAATTCATTTGATATATTTGATAATATATATAGTCTTCTTTTTTATTTTGGCGATTTTTGCGGGCTATTTCGTAAAAAAAGGCTGATTGTTCTTCTCCGAATCCTACGAAACTCTAATCAGCACCAGAGTATCCCACAAGTAACTTATCTACCAATTTTTGTGAAATTGGGTCAGTTAGTATTTTAGCTAGCATGGATACATGAAATTGTTGCGGGCCATTTTCTAAGAAAAAACAAGTTGTTTTTTTCTGAATCGTACCAAAATCTAATCAGTACCAGGGTCGACCACAAGCGCCTTATCTACCAAATTTTATGAAATTTAGTCGATTAGTTGAGTTGGAGTGGAAATATACAACTTTTGAGGGTCATTTCATGAAAAGAAGGCACGTTGTTCTTTTCTGGATCGTACCAAAATCTAATCAGCACCAGGGTCGACCACAAGTGACTTATCTACCAAATTTTTTGAAATTTTGTCGATTAGTTGAGTTAGAGTGGAAATATACAATTTTTGCGGGCCATTTCGTAAAAAAAGGCAAGTTCTTCTTTTCCGAATCGTATCAAAATTTAATCAGCACCAGGGTCACCTACAAGTGACATATGTACCAAATTTTGTAAAATTGGATCAATTAGTTTTCAGTTACAGTGGATACAGGCAATTTTTGAGCGCCATTTCGCAAAAAAAAGGCGGGTTGGTTTATTCCGAATAGTACCCAAAACTAATCAGCACCAGGGTCACATACAAGTGACTTTACCTACCAAATTTTATGAAATTCGGTCCATTAGTTTTTGAGTTGGAGTGGGTACATATATTGCACAGACAGATAGACACACAGACAGACAGACAGACACACAGACAGACAGACACACAGACATACAGACACACACACAGACGTCACGCTAAAAATAATTTTTTCTTATTCTAAAGGTCTCGATACGTGTAGATCCGTCGAAAACTCGAGTTGCGATTTTCGACATGATTCCAATACTTTCCCTATACATTACCATGTATTGGAGGGAAAGTAATTATAAGATAAGGAAATATTTATCTCAGCGAAAAAAAAATTCATCAAATCTCATTGCGCGTTTCGGGAGATACCTAAAACTAGAAAGATCGATCATGCATAAAGCATTAAATATGAAACACTTTCTAACTGCAATGCAATTTTATTTAAACATCTCTAAAATGCGATACATTCAGCGGTGATATATTTAAAATTAACACAATACTACCATTTATTACATTTGAAAACTTCATCAAAAATAAATGAGCTTTATTCAAATAACGTCATCGCAATACAAATCGCCTGACTCTCTATTATAAAAGCAGTTAATATTTCATTCATAAACTATTTTTCATTCCTTTCATTCAGCCGCTATATTTTTAAAATTATCACAATACTACAATAATTTATTTTACTTAAAAACTTGAAAACATGGAGGTAAAATTACTGTATAACTCCATGCTTAAATCTTCAGCGAAAACGGTAATAGAATCGTCTGCTTTTCCATGTAAAATCAATGAATGTTTCATTCATGTCAGCTATATTGCAGACTCCAGAGCTAAATAATTTAGCGTTGCAAAAATTCAGCAATTCCTACACAACTCATCTTACATCCTGTTGTGTTTACATTCTCCATACTTGAAAATCAGGCTTTGTTGTAGGAATAATCAAAGTTTGATGATCATTTAAACTAAAAAATATTCAATTGCGTTGTCGCAGTATACAGATGCACAGAAAAAAAATTAATAATAAAGCGGTTTTAGGACGGATGCAACACTAAATATAAATTAAAAAGAACTTTAAAAATCACGATTTTGACACAAGATGGATGACATTGATCATTAAAACTCAAATATATTGTAATTGCGGAGTTTCAGAATGTAGATGCACAGAAATTAAGCAAAAACAAAGCGGTTTTAGAAAGGATACATTACTAGATATAAATTAAAAAGAACTTTAAAAATCACGATTTTGATACAAGATGGATGCCATATTTTATTTTGAAGTGTGTCATATGATGTCTTCATATGATATGGGTGTAATTATTATTTTAATTTCTGTATAAAAAATTACCGAATATATTTTGCTGATTTTTTTTTTTTTTTTATATTCTTTACGGGATAATTTGAATATTTCCTAAAACTTTCGAAGCAATTTGTGAATTTTAAATTTGCTTAAAAAATGTTTGAAAATTTAAGTTCCATGGGATTCAACGTATTTCCTTTTTTCAATCCGAGTTCAATCCAAAACTAATTGAGTGATATTATTCATTTATATTCCCATAGGTTCCACAGACCGTCTGGCGACATACTAAAATTTCATTTTGATAATGTCATGATCCTCATCGGTAGTTATCGTGCGGACGTTATCGGACTTACGGCAATTATCGTGCGAACGGGCAGACAGACAGGCAGATAGAATGAACAAAGTCATAAACACTTTTCAACTATGTTGTATAGTGTTAAAAACGTGTACATTCATATATATATACAAATTTGTCAGTCAAAAATGAGATACTAAATAATCATATATATATATATATATATAGCATAGTAAACATATAAGATTAAAATTAATTCCACAGTTATCCAATTATTCTCCAGAAGTTGGCTCAAAGCAGCTCACTCTCCTAAAGCAACATACAAGATTCATATGAAGAAAGGGGGGGAAATGACCAAATGCAAGGCATAAAATGGTAGAGGGGGATGGCGACTCCTCTTTCCCGTTTAAAAGACTGCTTTTATGCCCGGGCAAAACTCACGGTACCAATGCCATGCAGTAGCCATACTTCCGTAAATGTGTCAAGTCAAAAACACTCGAAAAAGTGCAAAGTAAACAAATAGGAATCAACCAGGATCGCAAGGGTTCTAAAACATGACAGTAGATATGGTACATATACCGTCTTATATAACAAGAGAAACAATTTCAAAAGGGAAATCAATCACATTATTGATTGGAGGTCTAATTTGACCAAAAACATTTTCAGAAATGTCGTCATTGGTCGCCTCAAAAGAAATCAACGGATTAATACTTTCAAGTCTGATTGCATCATGCATAATAGGAAAATTATGAAGTAGGCAATAAAACGGAATTATCCAATTGGCTTCCTGACATGTTATTATAATTCCCTATTTAATTCAAAAAAGGGAGTAAATGTTTACTTAAAGGATATGGCAGAGGTATAGAACGATGACGGTGAAAATAACGAATTACGCATGCATAAACTGCTTGTATATATAATGCACTCTGGCATTTGCTGCATTCCCATTTTCTTCCTCTCCCTTGCAATCCTGGCTGATTCCTATTTGTTTACTTTGCACTTTTTCGAGTGTTTTTGACTTGACACATTTACGAAAGTATGGCTACTGCATGGCATTGGTACCGTGAGTGTTGCTCGGGCATAAAAGCAGTCTATTAAACGGGAAAGAGGGGTCACCATCCCCCTCTACCATTTTATGCCATGCATTTGGTTATTTCCCCCCTTTTTGCATATGAATCTTGTATATATATATATATATATATATATATATATATATATATATAAGAATTTTAATTTACTTGTAATATAAATACCAGAGAGTGATGATTCATTGAAAATGGTCTGTAGAGCAAATGTGAAAGTAAAATGGTCTGAAGTGGAAATTGACTGTACGACAAGCTTGTGAAAATTATAAATAGCACATTATAAATAAAACAGGTACTAAATGGGTATTAAATACCCTCACTTTGCATATATAAAGTAAGCAATTGAAAAAATAATTATATGTTGTGAAAGATTGGTGAGTTAATTACACCCTTATATTTATTTTAAGTATTACAAATCATATATGTAGTACAGGTACTTAAGGTACTAATCCCCTTGTTCCCTGTATAAATATACATGGTATAACTGCATGAATAGTGTATGAGATGAAAAGTTTCAAAAAGAAAAAAAAAATGCACATGGAGCCATGTCTCTCTGGCTTCCAATTTTTTTTCTTTATAAAAATGAATGTAAGTGAAAAAAGTGAAAAGCATTTCCGAAACCATGTGCGTTATCAAGGGTCATACCTGGTTCGGTGATGCTGAACTTCTACGTTTCGGTGTGCAAAACTATCAATTGTATTTCAGAAATTATGCACATGGTCCGACGTAGAAGAATGTGGAAAATGGATCAGATATAAATATAAAAATAATAGAACAAAACAATCAAATATACCAGCTTGATGCCATGTAATATTTGTATGAGAATACAGTGTAATGTATATATATATATATATATCTGAGATAATAAATTTGGACTTTCTAGATACTCATATTTTTGAGTTATTCAGTAAACGCCAGTACATTCTTATAGTGGTTGCAGGACGGGCTAGTCCGATAAGGTTCGGAGTCAAAAGAATTATATACCACAATAGACAGCATACAAAATTTGGACTTTCACGTTGCTTCGGTTCTCGAGTTATTCTCAAAGAGATGTATAATACAATCTTCTTCTGTGTGCATGTATAATGTAACCTTATTCTTCAACCAACCCCAGACCGTCCGACCTGCCCGAAGGTGTACGGTAATGATTTTTTTTTTATCTATTTAAGTATCTAGATTACCGATATAAAGAAAATTTATATCTTATAGTAAGTACATCACTTACAATTTTCGCGACTAATCTAACCGGAAGTTTAGTGTGGTGTTTTACTTTGCAAACCGTCAACTTTAAATAAAGATTTTAAAGAGCTTGAGTAAAACTTGGGTCGGTAAAATGATTAAATACATCAATTAATACTTTTGCACGTTATGAGACGGGACATATATAATGTAATTTTTCCCAATTGATTTAATCACATTTTTTGAAAATTATTTTGAAGTTTGAGTCTCACGGAGCTCTGGAAAGTGTTCAACGATTTGGATGAAATTGTTTACGTATTATAATGGACCTATAAAAAAAACTCCGCTGAAACCGTAATTCAAAAGATAGTTGATTTCTTTTCTTCCGAATTTTTGCTGCCATGGGAGTTTTAAGGAATTAGTTAAAAATTCAATCTCCGGTTGGGAGGGTTAAAAATATATATATTTTTAAATGACAAGGCCGTCAGTTCACACAAAGTATTGAAAGGGTGTAGAGCAGTTAGAACGGCCGGCCGAGAAAAGCATAGAAATAACAATAATATGTCTATGTGGGTATATCTTTGTGTATCTGGTGCCATCTACAGTTCATTTTTGGAATTAAAGTTAAAGCCTCTGACATAAAAATTGGCAATTGTATAAGGCATTTTTTATTTCTGGCAACCATGGTTCACACTGTAATTATTTTGCAGTGCAGGATACTGAGATTTTCGGACGTTTTGGGAATTCGGTTAAGTATTTAAAAACTTGTTGCCTCCGTACTTAGAACAGCATTTCCCATTATCTACTATAATATAGTATCTATATGTAGAATAGTGTCTATATATTCTATAAATGGATACTCTTGCATATAGTATCTATATGTAGAGCAGTGTCCACATCTATATAAATAAAAATGAAAATCTGTCTGTCTGTCTGTCTGTCTGTTTGTCCCATCATCACGGGAGAACGGCTGAACCGAATTTGATGAAATTTTGTGGGTAGCCCAGAAATAGCCCCACTTAAAATCATATCCGTGTTTTGAGTTTTTACGACTAGTGGTTCTCGAGATATTAGTAAAAAACGAAATTTTCGTTTGTCTCATCATCACGGAAAAACGGTTGAACCGAATTTAATGAAATTTGGTGGATAGCCTTGAAATATCCCCCCATAAATTTTGTCCAAGTTTCGAGTTTCTAAGACCTGGGGTTGTCGAGATATTAATGAAAAACGGAACTTTTTCCTAGGAGTTCTACTCCCTAACTCCGTGGTTTATCCAAACGAAAAGCTTGAAAATCGTTTGAAAGTGAATTAAAATTTAATCTCTGAGTTTGATGGGAGATTGTTTGCGTTAATTAGTCACTTTCTGAAAACATGTATTGTTTGAAACATGATTTAAAGGGGAAATCTATCTCCATGGTTCACGGTTTATTTAAAACAAGCTTTTACGGAACAATGAGAAGTATAGAGAAATCAAAATCGTTATTTAATTTCGCAGTTTATGTTATAAGACATGACATATTTAACATGTTATAAGATTCTATCTTATATCATGTTACTCAGAAACGCAATTAAATTAAATCTGTCTGTTAATTTTAATAATTATTTTTTCGATTTGAATAATAAATAAATGGATATAAAAATATATTTTAGAAAAGAACGATTTGATTTTTCTTATAGCATTTTTGACTGGATAATATCAATTACGGTCTTCAGGTTTAAAAATTATTATTATTTATATTTTCGGGGATTATTGATTCAAGGATTACTGATATTTTCAAGTTATTATGCAATTATTTTATTATGACAAAATTTGTTTAAACTCATATATTGTATGTTGTACGAATCTTCTACAAATACACGTGTATATCTTTTAATCTACGAGAATATAAGTAGTACAGGTATATTGACATATGTTTTGATATATATTGGCATATATTGGAATCAATTACGACCTTCTGGTATAAAGAGTACGGATATTATTGATGTTTTCAATTTATTACATCATCTCTTTAATTTTGGCAAATATTTTTGAGACGCATATTGAAATACGGGTAATCTTCTACTAACACATTGGCATATTTTCTGATCTGCGACAATATAATTAGTACGGGGTTGCATATATTCATTCAATTCCTATTTTTTCTTCTGTAAATTTGCTTACAAAAGGGGGAAGGATGTTTAATTCTTCAGATCTGATCGTGAAGATAATTTTGCATAGTGAGAACATATATTCTTAAACTTCTCTTTAGGAGCAATAAATTTAATATTTTAACAGAATTTGCACATGATTGCGAACTTTAAGTTTCTTTAAATTATACACTCCGTACGAATAACGGGTGTGCTGTTAGTGGTTAATAAATTTTAACATTTTAGGAGGATATATCATGTTGCTCGGCATCGCAATTAAATTAAATGTGTTTGTTAATGTTTTTATTATTTTTTTTCGATTTAAATAATAAATAAATGGATAAATGGATATAAAAGTATATCTTATGAATGGACGGTTTGATTTTTCTTTTAATTATATTAATTGCTGACTGCGTACATCAATTGCATTTATTTTGGCAAAGAGTTTTCAAGCTTATATCGTATTTAGCTACTAAACTCATATATTGTGTTTAGCCAATAAATTCATATAGCCGATTGTTGAAACAGAAAAAGAGTAGAGCGGGTATATCTTCTAATACAATTGTAGTGTTTTCATTTAGTATATTGAAACGGGATAAGAATGTTTCATTCAGATCTGCAAATTCAAAGCTACGAATTTGGAGGGATATCGCTAATTTGACAACTTTTCTTAAACTTTGCCAAATTGACGGAAATGTCGCCAAATTGATATAAACGACACACAAACAGCTGCCATAAACCTTCGGGTTGGTCGTGTGGCTTGGGTCTTCTACATATCAATGAAATTTTTTTTTGTTTTGTTAGAAGAGAGTACTGAAATGATGTTTGGTTAGCATTTATTTGTCAGACCAACCATCCTACTTAGTAATACATTTAGCGAATTTTTAAAATGTCACCAAATTGATAAAAATGTTTTCAAATCTATAAAAATATCTTGAAATTGATAAAATTGCGCTACATAAATGATATTAATTGTTTTTTGTTAGGGGATAGTATTGTGATGATATTTCGTCAATTTGTCGCAAAGTGGAACTGTCAGTTCTACATTCCCACTTGGCGATAAATTTGGCGATTTTTTAAAATGTCGCTAATTTTACGAAACTGTCGCCAAATGTTCCATAGAAATATAACTATTTAGACGATATTTTTTCTACCAATTTATTTGAAGCAAATGATATCATGTCGCATAGCAACGGATTTAAATCCAATGTGTTTATGCGGCAGACGATTTTTATTAAATCCTTTCCGATTTGAATAATGAAGATATGTATATAAAATAAATTTCATTGCCATTTCATTTTGGACTGGATAATATCAATTATACTCTTCAGGTTTAAACATTATTATTATTGATATTTTCTGGAATTATTGATTCAGGGATTATTGATATTTTTAAGTTATTACGCCATTGTTTTATTGCGGCAAAAATTGCTGACACACGCATATTGTACGTTGTACGAGTAATCTTCTAGGAATGCACGGGTATATCTTCTAACCTATGAGAATATAAGTAGTACAGGTATATTGGCATATATTTTGACATATATTGGCATATATATTGGAATCAAGTACAGTCTTCTGGTATGAAGATTAAGGGGATTAATTATATATTCAATTTATTACGTCGTCTGTTGTATTTTACCAAAAAACATTTGTGACTCATTGCAAAACGGGTAATCTTCTACTAATAATCGGACATTATAAGTAGTACGTGTATATCTTCCCATATAATTTTAGCACTTTAATTTTGACATATATTGGAATAAATGACTGTCTTCAGATTTAAAGATTACGGGTTTATTGGTATTTTCAATTTATACATGTAATCTACTAATACAGGTTATATTTTCTAATATTCGCGTGTATAATTAGTACGGGTCCCATACAATTTTAACGCTTTTATTTTGCATATATTGATTCAATTCCATATTTTTTTTTATATTTGCTTACATAAGGGGTCCAAGATGTTTTATTCTTCAGATATGTCCATGAAGATAATTTTATATAGCGAGAACAGAGATTCTTAAACTTCTTTTTAGGAGCATTATATTAAATATTTTAACAAAATATTTTGATTAAACATGTCATTTAGTATATTATAAGAATTTGGGCATGATTATGAATTTCAAGTTTCTTTATATTATATACTCCGTACGAAGAACGGGTATGCTGCTAGTACTCTATAAATGGATAATCTTGCATAGACACAGTAATAAATTGAATTCTTACTTTATATACAATTTTTTATAGAATAATTATGGTAGATGAATCTAAATTTTGAACACAGATTATTGATTATTTTATATAAAATTTTGTGATTTTTTGGTATTTTCCGTGTCTGCTGTGTTGGTTTCCAACAAGAGATTGCTGTGATCTAATAGGCCGTTACTACCTAAATAAAGTCCTTAAAGTAAATTATGGTTCAATTTAATAAAAAATGGAAAAACTATTGGAACATAATTTCAATGAAATACTTAACGACCATAAATCTAAGCCACCAGGCGGGTCGTCTTTTGAAATTATCTTTAATCGACGGAATACCCGACCGCTGCGCGGTTAGGTCACGGTTAACAATGCACATCAAGTTTCCTGAAATCGGAATAATTTAACCGAAAGAGGAAGTAAAGGTCCCTGAGCCCCGGAACAGAAGCAATACGTGTCCAGTTGCTCTACTTAGTTTACATATACGTAAATATAAAAATGATTAGCTTTTAAATCCCCTATGATTAAATATCCCCATTCACTCAATTCCGTTAGCAAGACTGCACTTTCATATAGTCACTTATAGTGACGTAGATTTCTATCCCTAGTCGGGTTGAAAATACGGTAACTTTCTTTAAATAAGGTTTCACAATGTCTGCGTCGTATTAAGTTAAAAAATTCCTCAAAACTAGCAACGAAATAGTTGGAACTTGCTTAAAACTAACAAGCTTATTGTTACTGTTTAAAATAAACATGTCAGATTTTCATGTAATATCTTGACTGTTGTGAGAGATTTCACACTTCCGTAGAAATGTAAAATATCTGATGAATACCTCTTCTGATACTTACATTAAAAAAAAAAAACCACGATGTCCAATTATTCCTGATTTTAAACTCTTATTCAACAATAAAGAGTATATTTCGTTTTCTATTATTCTTTATTCTATTTTACATGAAAAACCTTCAATATTGCAAAAACAGCGTATCGTAAGTTTGTAGAAATGGTGCCATTGAATTAAAAATTCAGTATAAAATGGCTATTTCTACGTTTTTCAATTTCTAATACAATCATTTCTTTTATCATTTATTTTCGATTTTCTAAAAATTGGGGGCATTTTGCTGGTTTGAATACAGTAAAAATCAATTGGCATCTACTGGCAATCAATTGGCAATATTTCCATTTTACATATACGAAAGTAAACTTCCCGATAATCTGCCACGTTCCAGACTTGAACGGTGTCGGATTACCCAAATATGCCGGATTATAAGATGTCAATCTAAAATGGGGGTAAAGCACAGAAAAAAAAATTATTAATGCAAAATAAAATAATGAATAATAAATAGGATATTTGTTTGCCTAAAACGTTACAAAGACTGAATTACACTGTACAGTATGTGAAAACAATTTAAATTACTTAAAAATAATAAGTAAAAACTTTAATGAAAATAAATCTATAAAATCATTTACTCTCTTTCAGTAAATGTACCTCAGTTCAACCGAAAGGATCCTAATTCTGTTTGAGAGGTGTGCCGGACTATCGGACGTACCGAAATATTGGATGCTGGATTAACGGCAGTTTACTGTATTTATCTTTTGCTCAAAGCTGATGAGTAATATGTCTTTCCTAATATCCGATTTTCCAAGCTCACGACATTGCTACGTATATTCCTTTAATTCTCCAAACTTCAACGTACTCAACGAGGTTTCATTTCAATAATCAGTTTACGCAATGGAACTCTGATTCTTTGAAACTCCATTTACGGATGTCTGCTTCGTTAACTTCGCAGTAAGGATTTGGAGGGCGTGAAACAGCCCTGGATGTGCAAAAATAGCCGAACATTAAATTAAGTTGTCATCTCAGAGTGCCGAAAATTCTCCTTCGCCACTAACTTCACTTGAACTTCAATTTTACAAGAGTTTTCCCTCTATAATTAATACGAGAGGAAAAGTCATGACGTTATGCACTGGATGAGAGCATGCAGTTCTGGATAAAATGTCGGAGAATTTTGGAAGGCCTGAGGTTGTTAGAAATATCCGAAAAATACAAGCCACTTTTATGAGATACGCTGCTAAAAAACCGATGTGTTTTCAGTAATAGTTTGCAGATTTTTAACACTTTCCAACATAGTAGTTGAAATGTGTTTATGACTTTGGTCATTCTGCCTGTCTGTCCGTTCGCACGATAACTGCCGTAAAACTGACTTCATCAAGATATTTTAGTGTGTTGTTCAGACGGTCTGTGGGATATATGGGAATGCAAATGAATAATATCACCCAATTAGTTTTGGATTGAATCCCGGTTGAAAAAGTGAAATGCATTGAACCCTATGGTTTGTACTCTATAAGACACGTATAATATTTTTCCATATAATAATTTTCCGCACAAGTTAGACAGATCATAACTATTAAAATATTTTTTGAATGACAAAAGTAATTATACGTTTAAAGAGATTATTTTTCTAAAATCGTCTTGAAGACATTATGCAGTTACTTTGCATCACGAATCATGAATTTTGAATCACGAATCAAATGAAAATTTTTAAGAGTTTGTGCAAATTCTGGGGCGGTAGGATGACATAGTAAGACACGTATATTATGTTGCCGTACAGTATATTTCGGCACAAGTTAGAGATCATAGCTATTATAATATCTTTTGGATGACTAAAGTGTATTACGTTTTAAGAAATTGTTTTTCTAAAAACGTCTTGAAACCATTATGGAGTTATTTTGCATAATGTGCTAAAGATCCTTTTAAGCAACATGGATTTACTTTAATTAGAAATCACGTGGAAGCATATACTTTCAGAACAAATTCTGCCACAACAAAGTTTTCTCCCTCCTTGTGTCGAAATAAGATTGCAATGAGATAAAAATTCGTCCCTTCGATTGCTTTAAATGGTTGATCTACTTTTGCGCATTTCTCTTCTAATTTTATTTTTAATTGAGCCCCGACAGTGCATTAAGATGTCTAATGCCTTTTTGGCAGGCTGCACAGTTGGGTCGTAAAGTGTTTAATTAAGCTGGATTTCCGACGTAAATAGAATTTATATCTTGCAGAACAACAATTACAATCTGCGTGACTGATCTAACGAGACGTTTTGTATGGTCTGACGTTTTTGTATGGAGTTTGTAAAAAATCAGGGGTGATAGGATAGCTAAACACTTCAACAAATACTTTTGTATGTTGTATAATATAACTTTATATCATAAATCATTATCTTAAATAAATCAGAAAAAAATGGTTCTTTACAATAAATCGGTTCAATCCATTTTTTTAATTAGCTCAAAGATTGAGTCTGTTGGGGCTCGGCAAACTATTTAACGATCTAGATGGAATTTTTACTTTCCTTACATACATAGCATTATAATGTATAGGGAAAGTTTTATGACGGAGTCGAAAATTCAAATTCGAGTTTACGACGGAAGAGCTCGTTTTCAACTCGCATCGAGCGTTTTTGAAGTGATGCCTGTCTCTGTGTGTATATATGTCAGCATGTGACTGTGTGATATCTCACGAACAAATGGAGAATTTCGAACAAAATTTGGTACAATTATTAGAATCAGTGAAGATTGGAATTTTATTGATTTCAAACGCGATCAAACGTTCGGAAGGCTCCTAAATTTTTGAAGTAATTTTTGAAAAAATCGTAAAAAATATCATCAGGATATTCAATAATTTTAATTGAATAATCGTGTTATGCGTAATGTGCATTCTAAACGAATGACAAACTTTAGAATGCTAGCTTGAAAAGTTCTCGAGATAATGCACGTTTTTCAAATAAATTTATCTATCTATCTATCTATCTATATATATATATATACAGGGTGAGTCGGAATTGTTTTTACAAAAGGAGAGGGGTGATAGTACCCCATCAGACGAGCAATAATTACCATGGAACATAGGGTCGCATTGCGCTCAGAGAGGCAGAAAAGAGTAAAATTAGAATACGAACCTGTATATGCACCAGTGTTGGGCGACAAACTCACAGCAAGTGCTCAAAGTGGCGACCACGCGTTTCGTTGCACCGTTCACACTGGCGAAGGAATGACTGACGCACCCTCTCGAAGATTCCGGGTGTTGTGTTAATGTGGTCTGCGACAACAACGATGCGCCCGACGAGATCTTCCGCCGAGTCCACAGGCGTCTCGTACACTAAAGATTTCAAGTGGCCCTGGAAGAAAAAGTCCAGTGGGTTGAGGTCTGGTGAGCGAGGAGGCCACGCCACAGGTCCGCCACGTCCGATCCAGCGTGCGGGATATGTGGCATTCAAGAAGTTCCGGACCGTGATGGAAAAGTGTGCCGGGGCTCCATCATGCATAAACCTCATGTCGCTCTGGATGGGGAGCGGAACGGTCTGCAATAAACTGGGCAGCACGTGTTCCAAAAAGATACGGTATGTTGCGCCGGACAAACGGTCTGGCAGGATGTACGGGTCGACCAGGTAATCACCAAGGATACCTGTCCAGATGTTCACGGTAAATCGGTGCTGGTGTTTACGATGGGTTGTGCAGTGGAGATTAGAGGCAGACCACACGTGTTGACTGTGCATGTTGAAAATGCCTTCTCTGCTGAATGTTGCCTCATCACTAAATAAAACTAATGCAGGCAATCGTGGATCGGTATTCCTCATCCCGAGCATCCACTGCACAAAGGCTGCCCGGCGGGGATAATCACCTGGGTGTAAAGATTGTACCTGTTGCACGTGGTAGGGGTGCATGCGTTCCTCGTGTAAAATACGCCACACCACTTTCTGAGAAACGCCCATTTCGTCTGCTACCGCTCGCGTACTGGTGGACGGAGCTGTTGCAAATTTCGTCAGGACTCGCTCTTCCAGTTCAGGCTTTCGTGCAATTCGCGAAAGTCCTGTATTGCTGTTAGCGATGGCGAACGACCCGGTTTCTCGCTGTCGTCGATCGGCATTGGCAAAGGTAGGATGACTGGGAATACGACGCGTTGGAAACCGCTGCTCCCACAATCTTCGTGCTGCGCGTCCATTCCTTTTGGCTTCACTGTATGTGAGGTGTATGTCGGCCAATTCCTCGTACGTGTACTCCGCCATAGCATTCACGCAATATGTCGGACGATGTTATCACGGGAATAACTTGCAGCGTTGAAGTTGTGCCGCTTTTTAAAGGGCAATGTGTGCTCTTATTGGCTATCGCCGGAACCTACTAGGAGCCAGTTATGCTGATTCTGCTCCCTGGACATTTGCATACGGTAACTGCGTTCGTATCTGGCGTAGGAGATACTAAGTAGACAGGTACACAATGACGTCCGAGGCGCTGACTGCGTCATGTTCGACGCGGTTCGACGTGCCTCTTTTCTGTCTCCCAGAGTGCAATGCGACCCTATATTTCATGGCAATTATTGCTCGTTTGGTGGAGTACTATCACCCCTCTGCTTTTGTAAAAACAATTTCTACTCACTCTGTATATATATATATATATATATATATATGTTTTGTAATATAATAAAAAAAATTATAATTATTTATTAATTATATAATTAAATAAAAATGAATAACAATAAAATAAACTAAAAAAATTTGAAAAATAATGAAATCGGAAAATAAGATACATTAACATTTAATTTCTTGAATTTTACTTTCGCTAAAAATTTTTAACTTTAGTCAGCTTGATACTACGATTTGAGCCCCCTTATAATGGTGTTAGTGGCATTCTCGTTTATTCATTTCATCTATGAATCATTTGCTCAGTAAGAATTTTCATCTATGCTTCATGTTCATATTCTGTTCTCATTATATGGTCAATTGTCCTGTCTCCACTCTAACTCACTGGACAGGTCTGGGAAGGTCACTGTAACCGTTTGTTCTACCTCACATGATAGATTTCGTCATCTTCTTTCCGGTGCTTCTCGATTTTTTCATTCTGTTGCGGCTGATCGCACTTACGATGATTCCTGCCTCATGGTAATGCTTGATTTTCTATTTTTCTTATTTTCAATTCTTCCTCTTTTAGTGCCTGTAGTCTGAGTTTTGGCATTTATAATAACTTACTATTGCCAAATCTGAAACAGGCATTTGTTTGGGGTTAATTGCTGAGACCTGAGGTTTGGGGAGTCAGATGCTGAGACCTGAAGAGGAATTTAATTCTGGTTAATCTTCGAAATTGGGCCGGTGCTGTTCATTTCTATTATCGGCACTGTGAACGTGGTTTGACTGCTTTGGTGGTTTTAATATTTCATGCTTACTTGGAATTGGTTATTATTATTATTATTATTATTATTATATTTTTCTAATATATATATACATATATATATATAAACAGTAGTGAATATCGTTAAATATGTAACACATGGCGCTAAATTTCGTAAATTTGGCAACTAATTTAACGAAATATCCCCAACTTAGAGACTCTCTAATATGGTGTTAAAGTGACAAAAATGTTGTCAAATGGGTAAAAATGACGTCAAAATGATGTATTGATAATAAACATATTTCAATATAATAAAGTATTGCGGCAGCAAAGACATCTATCAAAGATGCCACACGAGCCAAATCCGAATTATAAGAACAGAGGACTGAGCTAGCTTTTGCTCAGTGATTATAATGTCGGTCTACGAAGCATCAGGTCCCTGGTTCGGGGGCCCGGCGACGCTCAATCGCCACAATGATGACTGGACGTTTGAAAAAAAGCGCAACCTTCTTCTCCAACGACTTCGCCTCTCAGCACGAGATGGCAGCACCACAAGGAGTCAGAAGCCTTGACACTCCCTTCCTGGTTGACCACAACTGTCCGTCACGCCGAGGCAACACGCCTCCCGGCTCTGACGTCACGCCTCTCGGCCTCCTCATCAGCGAGGGGAGTGTGCGGCAGCAAAGACATCTATCAAAGATGCCACACGAGCCAAATCCGAATTATAAGAACAGAGGAGGAGCTAGCTTTTGCTCAGTGATTATAATGTCGGTCTACGAAGCATCAGGTCCCTGGTTCGGGGGCCCGGCGACGCTCAATCGCCACAGTATATTGCTCAGCAGATGCTAGCAGTATTTCTAAATGTCAAGATATATTTGTGAGAGAATTTGGTACATCAAATAATTTTACATATTGTCATCCAGAAAATCGCCAAATATTTAGTATATCCAAATACTTTTCAACGTTAAAAACATTGTACTGTGGATCTCGTCCATCATTATTTTCAATGAAAGAAGTTAAGTACTTGAATTGCGTAGGGAAAAAGTTCTGTGGGATCGGAATTTTTTTCCATTATTTAGATAAATATTTCGTGCGACATAATGTGATTCTTAAAGGAGCTTCCTCGCAGTAGTCGTAATTGAAATTCGGGAAAAAGTTTTTTTTTCGGCCCAGCTTATTTTCCATATATTTAGGTCCGCCAGGTGGCGGTACTTTTGTGCAAATAGCGCCTCCTACAGTTTATTGTCGAAATTAAAGTTATACTTTTTATTTCAGACATGCAATTTGGCAATTTAGGTATGAAGTATCTTTAACTATTGGCAATCCTTGCTCAAAGCATTACAATTATTTAGCTGGACGTTAAACCTGTTTTATTTTAACTTGCTGCTTCGGTATTGGAAGCAGTGTTCATGATTTCTAAACCACTGAGTAGTGTTAACAACGCTAATGAAAGTCGAGTGTCGTACAGAACAAAGCACCAGGCGCGAAGCGCCTTTAATCTCCCTTTTCAATATGTGGTTCTTATCGTCAAACTGTGACATTAATTCAGTGACCCTAATTGGAGGTTCGAGGTTTTTATTTACTACTACGCTAATGAACGTGGCGACAACAAAGTTAGTAAAACAAAATATTGTTTTTACACAATTTTCTTATAAAATATTAGTGGTAGCTAAAATTTAAATATAAAGTTGGAATTAATGGTATTTTATAAAATAAAACTGCAGGATTTTTTTGTTCTTTCCCATGTCTATTTGCCGATTTTCGATACGAGATTACGAAGACAGTAAGGCCCGCCATATCTTAAACGAAATCTTTTAAAAATTAAATTGTGTTTCAATTCATTTAAAAAGCTGAAAATATTGGCAAATAATGTTAATGAAATACTTAACTACTGTATTACTGAGTGACTTTTAAAACCCTTTCAGATATCTTCAGTCAGTGGTATACCCGACAGCAGCTAGGTTACGGCTAACGTAATGATTCTCATCAAGATTTCTAAAATAGGGACAATAGAACCGATAGCGAGAGTATAGGCCACTAAACCCGAGAACAAAACGTACCCAGTGGCTGCTTATAGCTTAACATAGCCGTTTGCACAAAATGATTAGCTTTTAAATCCCCTGTAATTACAAACAATTCAGTTAACATGCTCTTCTATATAGTCACTTAGCGTTACATATATCGAAAATGAGTTCTATCGCGAGTCAGGAAGCTTTTTTTCCTTCACGATGGAAGCTTTTTCTTCCTAAGTCGCTCGTCGTAATGAACTGAAAAACTCCTAAAAAGTTGAAGGAATACGAGATAGTTGGATTTCACTGAAAATCAGCAGGCTTATTGTCGTTACTGTTTAAATTAAATCGATCAAATTTTAAACAAATCCTTTTGCTCTTTAAGATATATTACGCTTCCGTCTAAAATAAAAACTTGATATATATTAAAAGTGGCTTCTCGTTTAACTTCTTAAAATCGATGTCCACTTTATTCTTGGTAAAAGTACATGCAAAGCGTTTACACATTTGACAGTAATGAGTGTTTAATTTTTAAGGTATTTTTTATTGTAATTTATTTATTCATTTATTTATGTATTTCTGTCAGTGATACATAGCTGAATAAGTTCAATTACAATGATCACAGTACAGGGAACCATAAACTTCAAAGTAAAATCCTGAAACATACCTTTTTAAAAAATTTTCAGACATAGCAAGTAAATGATGACATAGCAAGCAACGCTACTGTAAAACTTGCAATATTTTGAAAACAATGCATATTAATTACTTAAATGCTGCCATTGAATTGAAATTCAATATAAAATGTTTATTTGGGTATCATTATTCATTTTTATTATTTCTTTCAATAATTTTTTCCGATTTTTGAAAATGTGGAGATTTTCCCTGGCCTGAGCTCATTGAAAATCATTTGGCCTCTTACGTTTATACAAATAAAATAATTTTACCTAATGTAATCCAATTTACTCAATTTGTTCAAGGTTATCGTTACCTCAAAGTCACAAAAACACGGACGTAAATGAAACAACGGTTAAGCCCTATCCAAAGATAATCAAATTGCATCATTATATGAGACTCGAATTTTTTATTTCATCCCAATACTTTTCCGTCACATATAATATGTATTTTACTTTCGATCTAAAACTGATGCGTCGCATGTTTCTTTCTAATATCCGATTTTTGATCCCATTCTTATACTTTTCCTATACATATAGCACCTACTTGCTCTTTTACTTAAAGCTGAAGCGTTGTGTGTTTTTTTAACATAATATTTTTGATATCATTCCAAAACTTTCTTATTACATATACTACATGCTTCTTTTTTACTCAAAGCTGATGCGTCGCATGTTTCTTTCTAATAACCGATTTTTGATCCCATTCTTATACTTTCCTTTTACATATAGCACCTACTTGCTCTTTTACGTAAAGTTGAAGCATTGTATGTTTTTTAACATAATATTTTTGATACCATTTTAAAACTTTCCCATTACATATACTACATACTTCTCTTTAACTCAAAGTTGATGCATCGCATGTTTCTTCCAATATCAGAGGTTTGATCCCATCTTAATACTTTCCCATTACATGTATTGCAGAATTTTCTTTTACTCAAAAGCTGATGCGTCGTATGTTTCTTCCAACATTAGAGTTTTGATCCCACTTCAGTACTTTCCCATTACATATAATGCATATTTTTCTTCTACTCAAATTTGATGCGTCATATGTTTCTTCCAATATCAGAGCTTTGATACCATCTTAATACTTTCCCATTACATATACGGCATGATTTTCTTTTAGTCAAAAGCTGATGCGTCGTATGTTTCTTCCAATATCAGAGCTTTGATACCATCTTAATACTTTCCCATTACATATATTGCAGAATTTTCTTTTACTCAAAAGCTGATGCGTTGTATGTTTCTTCCAATATTAGAGTTTTGATCCCACTTCAGTACTTTCCCATTACATATAATGCATATTTTTCTTCTACTCAAAGTTGATGCGTCATATGTTTCTTCCAATATCAGAGCTTTGATACCATCTTAATACTTTCCCATTACATATATTGCAGAATTTTCTTTTACTCTAAAGCTGATGCGTTGTATGTTTCTTCCAATATTAGAGTTTTGATCCCACTTCAGTACTTTCCCATTACATATAATGCATATTTTTCTTCTACTCAAAGTTGATGCGTCATATGTTTCTTCCAATATCAGAGCTTTGATACCATCTTAATACTTTCCCATTACATATACTGCATGATTTTCTTTTAGTCAAAAGCTGATGCGTCGTATGTTTCTTCCAATATCAGAGTTTTGATCCCACTTCAGTACTTCTCATTACATATAATGCATATTTTTCTTCTACTCAAAGTTGATGCGTCATATGTTTCTTCCAATATCAGAGCTTTGATACCATCTTAATACTTTCCCATTACATATACTGCATGATTTTCTTTTACTCAAAAGCTGATGCGTCGTATGTTTCTTCCAATATCAGAGTTTTGATTCCACTTCAATACTTTCCCATTACATATAATGCATATTTTTCTTCTACTCAAAATTGATGCGTCATATGTTTCTTCCAATATCAGAGCTTTGATACCATCTTAATACTTTCCCATTACATATACTGCATGATTTTCTTTTAGTCAAAAGCTGGTGCGTCGTATGTTTCTTCCAATATTGGAGTTTTGATTCCACTTCAATACTTTCCCATTACATATAATGCATACATTTCTTCTACTCAAAGTTGATGCGTCATATGTTTCTACCAATATCAGAGCTTTGATACCATCTTAATGGGTGAGGTGAATTTTACGCATAAATATACACTAATACTACTTACCACTAGTGCCTTCCAGCTCAGCCGGTGATTATATAGTGGGATTCGAATGGATCAACGTACATTTCCTTAGACTAATTAACGAGTCAAATTTTGTGGCCACTAACACATTTATTAAAAAAAACCCATGAAATATTCAGTTTGACAATAAACATCCATTTACACAGTAATACTATGCTCAATCTACACAGCTTGACCTCGGGTTGTACGGTTTAATTAATATAGATTTTCTAACTTTCCAAAAATTGCATTAAATTAATTTCAAAATTATTCAGTGTGCAAATATCCCAAAAAGGTTACAATTAATACTAGACACTTGATTTGCACTATCACACAATGATACATTACATCTCAATTGAAAATAAAAAAAATAACAATACCTCTATACAGTTAGAATTGGACACGCCTCCACATAGATGATTATCACAATGCCTCCACAAAGATGAAATGGGTGGCAATTCACATCTCTAAATTCCAGTTCATAGGATAGAATTTCAGAGAACGCGATCACACCGCTAGTAGAATTACACGGTTTAGGCTATGACACGTACCGATGTTTCATCAGGGATTACCCTGGAGATGGGAACATAGTCCGCTTTATTCTCCTACTCCTAATGCCGGTTGTGGTCCAGCGATTCCTTTAATGTCGGAACTTGCGTGCAGGCCGCTGCCGGTAGGTCGTTTCCCGTCTGACAGGATGTAGTCTCCTACGGATCGCACTGATTACAGTTGACGTACCCTGTTGACGCGTGTTGTACACTGCATAGGGGCCCAGGATTGACGCCCCGCAAACACTCCGTCCGCGTATACTCGTTATGAAGGAGATATACTCTGAGCTGTCGATGCCGTCCTTACAGTACACAGAGTTGTTACGGCCTGGATGTAGTTAAGGGTTCAAAGGGGTACAGAGCTGGAGTCAGAGCTGTGTTGTGCTGCAAAGCAAAAGTGGCGACTTTCTCACTGCTTCGATGTTCGTCACCGCCCGAAGAATGTGCGCTCGGTCTGATTGGGCTCTGGCTCGGTTTTGGCTACAAACCGCCGTAACTGAGCTTGTGAATGGTCGCAGCTGACCACGAGCTACGCCTGAGTGTGCATGCTCACACCACCGGACACAAAGCGTTGGTTCCTTGCTGTACGCATTGGCCGCCCTAGATAGGGGCCTAGATGTCGCCCTAGATGTCGCCCTAGATGTCGTGCCTAAAGATGCGTCAAGTGCATGTACGGTCGGTTTTAAAAACAAGTGCATAAACACACCAGGAGACCTTTCTCCATGAAAACAGGATTGCGTCTAAATTTTACATTTTTTCAAAGTTCCTTCAGATTTTTGAAACGAGGGGAACAAAATTTTAGGGAGGCAGTCCCCCGTCTTCCCATACGATGTTTTACGAAGTGCAATAAAAAGGGCGGTTCAATTTCGACTCACGCTATTGGTCTGCGAAGTGACGCTTATTTTTTATGCGTTCTACTAAAATTTTAGGACGGGAGGGTTTCTTACAGACCGGATGGTCCCGACCGCGCCACGACGAGAGCCACACCTGACAGGGGTTATAAATTTTTAGAGATTTGTAGCTTGAACTTTGACATTTGTTACAAACTCTTTTATGAACATTTACAACCCATGTCAAATGTGCATTCACCAAGGCGCCAGAAAGTCCCATCTCGTCTGTGAAGAAGCATCGCTATAAAACACATATATACCTGCATATATTTTGAGTAATGACTTCTTCTGCCTCTTTCATTCCTGGGTTGAGTACAAAAACGTGGAAATGCATCATGACACTTAATACTGTCCCATTACATATACCGCATGATATTTTTTTACTCAAAAGCTACTGCGTCGTCTGTTTCTTCCAATATCAGAGTATTGATCCCATTTCATTACTTTCCCATTACATATAATACATACTTTTCTTCTGCTCAAAGTTGATGCGTCACATCTTTCTGCTAATATCAGAGCTTTGATCCCATCTGAATATTTTCCCATTACATATACAGCATATTATTCTTTTACTCAAAAGCTGATGCGTCGTATGTTTCTTCTAATATCAGAGTTTTGATCCCATCTCAATACTTTCCCATTACATACACTACATACTTTTCTTTTACTCAAAGCTGATGCGTCGTATGGTTTTTCCAATATCCGATTCCAACATTTCGCTTTATATGCAATGTATTTCTGCTTTGCCAAAGTTGAAGCGTCATATGTTTCCTCTAATATCCCATGTTCTACGTAGGCAACATTATTACCTATATTCCTTAAATTGTCTAAATTTCGTAATCATAGCATTTGCATTTAATCAATCTCTTTATGAAATGGGACCCTGATGCCGTGCAACTTCATTTACGCATATCTGCTACGATAACTTCATAGGAGTTGGAGGATCTGAAACAGCTCTGGATGTGCAGAAATAGCTGAACATTAAATTACGTTGTCTTCCCCAAGTGCCGAAAATTCCCCTTCGCCACTAATGTTTGAACTTTAATTTTGCTAGAGTTTTCCCTTGATAATTAATAATATAGCTCTGGATAAATAGTCGTGGCGTTATGCACTGGATGGGAACAGACACTTCTGTATAAACCCCCGAGAAATTTGGAAATTCTCACGTTGTTAGAAATATCCGAAAATACAAGCGACTTCTGTGAGATACTCTGTTAAAATACCCAAATACAACAGGTTAGTCCATCCGCTAGTCTCATGGTATTGGCTGGAGGAAACGCCGAACGATGACGTCAAAGTTGCTGGAAACGGTGCGCTTCTCTATGCGAATCAATGGCATTTAGTTAGGTTAAGTTTTAAAATCCGAACTTATTTGGAGCTGTTTCCGAATTGTTCTACTGTTATTACTAAGCTTTTTTATTCTGAACACTAGATACATTAGAGAACAATAAACACGAATACCATTTAATTATTTTATAATTAAATAACGCGGTTTTATTAAAATATCTATTTTACATGTATACACATAAATACAAATAAAGAAATTTTTACAAACACGTAAGATTATTCAAATGTTTAACTTAGTATATAATTATGCAAATATTTAGCTCAATTTACATTTTTAGAAATATTTAGCTCAATTTATATTTATACAGATGTTTAGCTCAATTTACGTTTATACAAATATTTAGTTTAATTACATTTATACGAATATTTACCACATTTGCATAACTCTTTCGGGACGATTGGCACGCCCGCGTGTCGGCTGCGAACTTGCATTCAAGGACGGACGGCACACACTCGTGACGGAGGAAACTTTACCGTAAACGGAGAGTGGCAATCATGCGTGCCTCCACGTGGAACGTGGTGTCTACTAGACGTGGTGTCTACTAGATGGCGTTAAATGTCCGTGGAACTAACTTCAATGTATTTTGCAGATGCATGACCTTGGCATAAGGAGGATCGAATGAATTATTTCTCCATTTGGAGCCGTGAAACATGATTTTGTAATATAAACAGACAGAACAATTCTCGCAGCATCAACAAATTTATAATTGAGTTTCGGGTTTTATTTTTATTTCAGCGTTATGATTTCGTTGGTGAATCATAGGAATATAAGAGAGTATTCTTTTTGTTTGCGTTTTAGAGACAGTGAAATTATTCGTTTATTTCGAATAAAAGAATGGGAGCAACTAACGAGTATTTTGGATTCTGATTTGTATGAAAAATATACATCAAATAGAAAATAAATATTTCTTTTATTCCTGAAAAAAGTAGATTTCTGTGTTGAATAGGTGATTTTTAGTGAATTTTTTTCGAGAGTTAGGCTTAGCGCAAAAAATTTGCCGTCCTTTGGGAACAGTGCAGAAGCGAAGCGCTCCGTCTTTTGGGCTGCGGCATCTCCGGAATGCCGCCGTCGCGAAAGGGTACAAATTTGTATCTTAATTTATGTTTCTAAAAGCAATTTCGTCAGTTTGTTTATTCAAATTTTAGATCAACGTGTAAATATAAATTAATAATAATTTTTAAATCTATTAAATAATAATTAATTCAAAGATATAGTTCGCTATTTGAGAGCATTTAAAATATGTTTATGGAAATAATTATTTTTCAATAAAATATTAATCGATTAAAAATCTTGCATACTCAATACGATTGCAAAATATAGATTAAAAAGGCAAAGTGAGCATTAGTTATCCCGAATTTAAGAATTTGATTGTCAAAGAATTTTTTTATTTTATTTTATTTATTTATTTTAATAAAAATAAAACAAAAATATTTTTATAGAAATCGGAATTTGAACTGACTGGGTCCAGGATGATCATAAGTGTGGCCCATACCTCATATGACAAAAAAAAAAAAAAACTCTCTAAGCAATCTTGATTTAAACTAGAATCCAAACATCGGAATTTTTCTCAACATTATGGCAATTAGCAATTGCACAACTTGGCATCACACTTCACAAATACAACGCTTTTGCCAAAGATACACGAACACAAGCTTGAAAATGATTTACAATTATTAACGCTCACGAAAAATCCACGTGAAAGAAAGCAGGGAAACAGCCACTTTGACGTCACAACCAATCACAACCTTCCTCCCCTTTCAGTGGACTGACTGATCCCGTCTTCCTGGATGGGCCAACTTGTAGTATTCTATAAACCTTGATTTTTTATAACTAAACTTGAAAATTTTCATGGCGTTGCCCAGGATTTAAAGCAAGGATTAGCTGAGTTAATTCATGCAGTTTTTCAAAAGGCGTCATCACGCTTCGCCTGCTATTTAGTGATAACTTCTTAAAGCAAATGCACAGAAAACACACTTATAAAGAAAAGTTAGCATATGCATTAAAATTAAGTTTAATAACATTCAAAATCCGAAATCTGAAAAGCATCACATTATCCGATCACAAACTTCGAAATAATTTTACATGTTGTCATCCAGAAAATTGCCAAATATCAGTATATCCAGAATCTTTTCAACGTTAAATACTTTGTACCGTGGAACTCGTTCTTCATTATTTTGCATTGAAAGAAATAAAGTACTTGAATTGCGTAGGGTGAAAATTCTGTAGGGTCCGAAAAATGTTCCATAATTTAGATAAATTTTTTTTGTGCGACAGATGTGGCCCATAAAGTCGCTTTTTCGCACTAACAGTAATTGAAATTAGGGAAAAAGGGTTTTTGGCACAGCTTATTTTCATATCCAGGTGGTGGTACTTTTGTGCAAATGGCGCCGTCTACAGTTTATTTTCAAAATTGAAGTTATACTTTCTATTTCAGACAAAAAAATTTGGCAATCTACCTGTGAGGTATCTTTAACAATTGGCAACCCTGGCTCAAAGCACTGCATGTAGTTGATGTTAAGATATTTGCGGAAATATGACACGCGAATCCAGTTTTATTTTAACTTGCTGTTTCAGTATTGGAAACAGTGTTCATGATCCTTTAACAGGAAGTTTACAGCCCATTGATTAAACAAAATCTCGATTTATATACAATTTTCTTCTAAAATATTAGTGGTAGCTAAAATTTAAATATAAAGCTGAAATTATTGGTCTTTTACAAAATTCATTATTTTTTTTTTCCATGTCTGCTTTGCTAGTTTTGGACACGAGATTACAAAGGCATTAAGGCCCGCCATATCTTAAATGAAGTCAAATGAAGTCTTTTAAAACTTAAATTATGCTTCAATTCAATTAAAAAGCTAAAATTATTGACACATAATGTTAATGACCTTTCTGGTAGGTCGGACGGTCTGGGTCTCAACAACAACATAATGTTAATGATTCTCCCGACCACACTTTGAGCTACCATTAGCCTTAGGGTTGGTCGTGTGATCTGGGCCTTCAACATAATGTTAATGAAATACTTAACACCAGTGTAGTACTAACTACTAAGTGACTTTTGAAACCCTTTCAGATATCTTCAGTGAGCGGTATACCCGACAGCTAGGTTACGGCTAACGTAAAGATAGATACTCATCAAGATTTCTGCCATTGGAACAATAGAACCGATAGCGGGATCATAGGCCACTGAGCCCCAGAAAAGGCATAACCAGTGGCTGCTTATAGATTACACAGACGTTTGCACAAAAATGGTTGGCTTTCAAATACCCCTTATGATTGCAAACAATTCACTTAACACAGCCATATAGCGAAATATATTTTTATCACGATTCGGGGTGAAAAGATGGAAGCTTTTTTTCCTTAATTCTCTCGTCGTATTGAACCAAAAAACTCCTAAAATATAGAAACGAGATAGTTGGATTTCACTGAAAATCAACACGTTTCATCGTTACTGCTTAAATTAAATCGATCACATTTCAAGCAAATCCTTTTGCTTTTTAAAAGATATTACGCCTCCTTCGAAATAAAATTAATTTGAAATATATTAAAAGTGACTTCTCGGATAACTTCTTAAAATCGATGTCCACTTTAATCTCGGTAAAAGTACATACAACGCGTTTACACATTTGACAGTAATGAGTTTTTTAATTTTTACGGTATTTTTAATGTAATTTATTTATTTATTTATTTATTTATTTCTGTCCGTGATACAAAACGTAATAGGCTTAATTACGATGATCGCAGTACAGGGAACCATAAACTTCAAAGTAAAATTCTCAAATATACAGTTTTAAACACTTTTCCAGACATAGCAAACAAATCAACACTATTCTAAAACTTGCAACATTTTGAAAACAACGCATATCAATTATTTAAATGCTGCCATTGAATTGAAATTTAATACAAAGCGGTTATTTGGGTCACAGGCTCTAACATAATTATTTATTTTTATAATTTTTTCCGATATCTATAATTAATAACATAGCTCTAGATAAATAGTTGTGGCGTTATGCACTGGATGGAAACAGATTAGAAATAGCCGAACTGTTAGAAAAATCCGAAAAATACAAGCGACTTTTATGAAATACTCTGTTAAAAAACCTATACGTTACGTTTTCAATAATAGTATGCAGGCAGATTTTTTATAATTCAACTTGAAAGTTTACCCGACGTTGCTCGAGATTTAAGGCAGGGATTAACTGAGTTAATTCATTCAGTTTCTTAAAGATGTAAGCACGCTCCGCTTGCTTTTTAGTGATAACTTCTTGAGGAAATAGATAGAAAACACACTTGCTAAAATAATATAGTTTTATAAAGAAAAGCTAGCATATGCATGAAAATTAAGTTTAAAAACATTCTAAATCAGAAATCTGAAAACTATATCATTATCCGATAACAATTTACTAATAAAAACGTCTTAAAAAAATAAATTATTTCCTTTACACAGATAAATAAAAAAAAATATTATAAGCTAGTTTCAGTCAAATTTTCAGACCACACTTAAATTATTAAAATTATCATATATTTCAAAAATTGAAAATGTATCTTTAGAAAATCAATTATTTTATAGCACTTGAGGGCTTGGGATCAAAAATTTGAGATATCGTTTATAGAACACCTGCTAATGTCATCACATCACCTTCGTTATGTCATCATTTCTATTGCACAATAAATTATTATAATCGTTTTCTAGACACTTTAACACAGTGTCATCAGCAAAAGAGTTTAACTGACCGTTTGGATTCAAATTACACGGATCATTAACATACAGCAGAAATAAGTACAAAAGCTGAACCCTGGCGACACCAGAGTTTATTAATCATAGAACTGCATTAATGTTTACACAAAATGATTTCTATTATATAAGTAAGATTTTAACCAGCCATGAGCAGTACCACAAAACTGATAAGAATAAAGCTATTTAAATGGTCTCATAATCAACAGTGTCAAAAGCCTTCGAGATATCCAAAATTATAGCAGTAGTTTTTTTGTTAAATTTTTATCAATGTAATACACAACGTAGTTATTAAAGTGAAGTAACTCGGATTCAGTATTAAGCATTTTTCAAAAGTCTTATTCGTTAAGTGAAAAACTGCTTTTTGCTCAATATATATTTTTGAATTTTAACATACACTAATTTTTCAAAATTACTTTTTTTAAAAATTAAAAATGTTAAAGGTTCCTTGTAATAAATCCCTTCAACCACATTTTTTTAAAATTATCTCAAAATGTGAGACTCCTGAAGATCAACAAAATATTTAATGATTTAGATGAAGCTTTTTCCATATTTTAATGGGTCTATAAAATACTTTCGGTACAGACCGGAATTCGAAAGAGAATTAATTTTTTTTTCGGAATTTTCGCTTCTATCATAGTTTTAAGAAATTGCTGAAGAATTTAACTTCCCGAAGAGGGGGGGGGGGGGATAGAAAAATATTTCGAGTTTTTAGATGATTTTTTTTTTGTTACCCATGGGACCCATAAAACAGCTTTTTTGCACTAGATGTAATTGAAATTATATATATATATATATATTCATTACCATAAAAATTTGAGCACCAAGAAATAATTGTGGTATCGTAACAAAACTTGCAATGAAGGTACGTCTCAGGTAGGTATGTAAATTAATAGAAATACAGCTTGATTTTGCATTGCGTAAGCCACCAGAGGGCGTTGAACTTCGTTCTCATTAGCGTAGACAAAAGGTATGCAGAGTCTTTTTGCCTGTACTTAATTTCTTGCAGGCCACGCTTTTTAACACTTTACAACAAAGTTGAAAAGTGTTTATGACTTTGTTCATTCTGTCTGTCTGTCCGTTAGCACGATAACTGCCGTAAAAATGACATAATCAAAATGAAATTTTAGTATGTTGTTCAGATGGTCTGTAGGACCTATGGGAATATAAATGAATAATATCAACCAATTAGTTTTGGATTGAACCCGGGTTGAAAAAATGAAATACATTGAGCACTACGGGACCTAATTTTTCAAACACTTTTTAAGCGGATTTAAAATTCCCAAATTGCTTCGAAAATTTTAGGTAATATTCAAATTGTTCCATAAAATATATAAAAAAAAAAATTCAGCGAAATATATTCAGTAGTATTTTAAATAAAAATTAAAATAATAATTACACCTCTTATATAAAGCGATCACGTGACCATGATATGAAAAGATCAAGTGACCCACTTCAAAATGATATATGGCATCCATCTTTTCTCAAAATCGTGATTTTTAAAGTTCTTTTTAATTCATATTGAGTGTTGTATCCGTCCTAAAACCACTTTATTTTTGCTTAAATTCTGTGCATCTACATACTGAAACAACGCAATTACAATATATTTCAGTTTAAATGATCATCCAAATTTGATTATTTCTACAACGAAGTCTATTTTTCACTTATGTAAAATGTAAACAGCAAAATATGTAGAATGAGTTGTATTAGAATTGCTGTATTTCTTTAACGCAAAATTATTTAGCCCATAGAGCCTGCATAGCTGATATGAATGAAATATTCATTGATTCAAAGAGAAGCACGATTTTTTAGCATAGAGTTCAATTACTTGTAGTTCCATGGTCTTAATTTTTAAATAAAATAAATTATTATAGTATTGTGATGAATGAAATGAATGGGAAAAATTATAAATGAAATGCTGTTTTTATAGAGAGATACAGGCGTGTTCATTTTTCTATGAATTTCAGTTGTTTTCGATTAAGTTTTCAAATATAATAAATTATCGTAGCATTATGATAGTTTTAAAAATATTATCGAGGAATGTATCGCATTTTAGTGATGTTTAAAGCAGGCAATTTATATTTCAATGTCGTCATTTGAATGACGTTCATTTTTTTCAATGAAGGTTTAAATTTTCAAATATAATAAATTAATGTAGTATTGTGATAAGTTTTAAAATATTACCGAGGAATGTATTGCATTTTAGACTTGTTTAAATAAAATTTCATTGAAGTTGGAAATTGTTTCATAATCAATGCTTTAAGCATGTTTCTTGTTTATGTTATTAACACTTTACAACAAAGTTGAAAAGTGTTTATGATTTTGTTCATTGTCTTTCTGTCCGTCTGTCCGTTAGCACGATAACTGCCGTAAAAATGACTTTATCAAAATGAAATTTTAGTATGTTGTTCAGACGCTCTATGGGACCTATGGGAATATAATTGAATAATATCACCTAATTAGTTTTGGATTGAATCCGGGTTGAAAAAAAGGAATACATTGAACCTTATGGGACCTAATTTTTCAAACATTTTTTAAGCGGATTTAAAATTCACAAATTGCTTCGAAAGTTTTAGAAAGCATTCAAATCATCCCATAAAATATATAAAAAAAATTTCAGCAAAGTTGTATTCAGTAGTTTTTTAAATAAAAATTAAAATAATAATTGCACCTTTTATATGAAGCGATCACGTGCCCCACTTCAAAATAAAATATGGCATCCATCTTGTGCCAAAATCGTGATTTTTAAAGTTCTTTTTAATTCATATTTAGCGTTGTAATTAGCGTATGTAGCGTCCTAAAACCGCTTTATTTTTGCTTAAATTCTGCCCATCAATGTTCTGAAACAACGTTATTACAATATATTTGAGTTTAAATGATCATTGAGTTTAATTGATTTTTTCTACAATGAAGCCTAATTTTCACTTATGGGAAATGTAAACAACAAAATATGTCGAATGATTTGTATAAGAATTGCTGCTTCTTTAATGCAAAATTATTTAGCTCATGGAGTTTGCAATATAGCTAATATGAATGAAATATTCATTGATTTTACTGAGAAGGACGATTTTTTCGTTTTAAGCATAGTTTTTAATTACTTGTACATCCATGGTCTTAATTTTTTAAATAAAATAATTTATTATAGTATTGTGATGAACGAAATAAATGGAAAAATGTTTATGAATGAACTGCTGGTTTTATAGAGAGAGCCAGGCGTATTATATTTCGATGACATCATTTGAAAAAATTTCAATTGTTGTCGATGAAGTTTTCAAATATAACAACCTATTGTAGTATTACGATAATTTAAAAAATATTACCGAGGAATGTATCGCATTTTAGAGATGTTTAAATAAAATTGCGTTGAAGTTGGAAAGTGTTTCATAATCATTGCTTCATGTATGATTGATCTTTCTTGTTAGGGATGCCGTTTCGCCGCCACCGAAGACAATATGATCAGCTGTCAGAGTTCGAGAGGGGAAGAATCATCGGGTTGATAGAAGCCGGGTGGTCAGCTCGGCCAGTAGCCCGTCACCTTGATCATTCTGACTTTACTGTGAGGAGGTGTTGGGACCAGTGGACGAGAGAGAGGTCGCATACTCAGCGGCCAGGCTCAGGACGCCCTTGGCAGACCAATAGCAGAGAAGACCGTGACATCACCCAATAGGCATGCACAGCGCCAACTGCATCATTGTTCGCCATTCGTACACAGGCAGCACCTTCACTATGGGCCCCCGTATCTGTCCGTATCATCGCGAGATGCCTGACTGAAGGATATTTGGTATCGTGACGCCTATTACAGGTACTGCCAATGACACCCACCCACCGTCGCCTCCGTTTGGAGTGGTATCACGCTCGACGGGATTGGACCCCAACTGAATGGAACCAGGTCGTCTTCAGCGACGAATCGAGATTCAATTTGGGCAGTGATGACAACCGTGTAAGTGTGTAAAGGCCTCAATCCTGCATTCGTTTTACAACGGCACACCGCTCCCACAGCTGATGTGATGATATGGGGGGCTGTCGCATACGACACCCGGTCACTTCTAACATTGATCCACGGAACCATGACAGCCCAGCGGTACGTTCGTGACATCCTTCAGCCACATGTGTTGCGACTCATGGCAGGGCTCCCAGGAGGCATTTTTCAGCAGGACAATGCTCGGCCACACACAGCAAGGGTGTCATAGGAATGTTTCGGCCACATTACCACCCTTCTATGGCCTGCGCGATCTCTGGATTTGTCACCGATCGAGCATGTCTGGGATCACTTGGGACGGCCAGTTGGACAGCCTACGAGTTTGGACGAAGTAGAGGCGCGCTTATGACAACTGTGGAATGAGATGACGTAGGACACTATAAGGGACCTGTATGCCTCAATGTCGGCCCGTATTGTATCGTATATTCACGCTAGAGGCGGGCCCAACAGGGTACCAGAACCTTCATTCACATGTAGTTTTTTCTGTAATAAATGATCTCTTTCTTAATGCGCAAATTTTTATGGCAATGAGTGTATATATATATATATATATATATATATATATATTCGGTACGCCCTATTCTTCATATATCTAGATTCGCCAGCTGACGATACCTTTGTGCAAATTAAAGTTAAACTTTTTGGTTCAGATATAAAAATTGGCAAGCTAGTTGTAATGTGTCTTTATTTATTGGAAACCTTGTTTCATATTCAATGGGGGGAGCAGTCTCTTCCAATTATTTCTTAACGCCCTTTATAGGTGAGTTCTGTGCTTCTGAACTCAGCTTTTGCAATTTATATTACTCGAGATAAATTCTATGTGAATTTGATGTTGTCTACGTGGAAAAATTGCAATCATCAGTCCCCATAAAAGTTTGCAAAGTTGTTGTTTATAACAAGTTTCCTGATGCTGTTGCGGTTAACAGTAATTCCCTGCCTCAACTGCATAATAAGCATCAAACTGGGCCATGGATGCTGTTATCTGAAATGGGAGTGTATTTCAAATTTTTCGGGCCGCCCATTATAGGTGGGTTTTGTGCTCTCAGTTATGATTCAAATAGCGTAATCGTCTGCTGGCTATTCTTCTGCTCAAACTGTTGAATACATTTTTGCTTTCTCATGCTATGTGATATAGTATAAAGTATTGTTTTCGAATTCGAGATTTTGATGCCAATATATGTTAAGACTTCCTGAACAAGTTTCCGTCTGTCTGTCTGAGTGTCTGCATTCGATTTCTTATGTAAAAGATAAAGATTCTTATGTAAAAGATATTAATGGATTTTTACGAAACTTTATATCCAGCTTTGTTATCAAAAAATCTAAAACTACATAGAATTTTTTTAAATTCCAGCGAAAACTTCGAAATTTATACGGAATTTTATATTTTGTAACATTGCAGCGTAGGACAACTTAACCATACATAAGCGGGTTTATTTACAGACTAGCCGCCTTTGGCGACCAGCCTGTTCGCTACCCTTGAAAATTCTGACCGTGGCAAACTCGTTGGCGCGACCTACCAGAAAGGTGTAAGGTAACTGCTTGGAAGGCCAGGAAGTGCCACACAATTTAGACCGGAACCCAATGGGGGAGGCATCCAAAGAGACCGTACCCTCCTTCCCCTACCACAAACCTCTCGGAAGGACTTGCAGTCCCACACGTTTAACGTGATCGTACTCCGCGTGAACACGGCTGCAGTTTTGGCAATGGCGGGAATCGAACCCGGGCCTACCGAGTGAAATTCCCGCGCGCTAACCACTGGGCTACCGTGCCATCCGCGACAATCTCCATAACTTTATTTTTATTCGGCAATTTTGGGAATCGAACCCGGGCCTACCAAGTGCAAATCCCGCGCACTAACCACTGGGGTACTTCACCCTCCGCGATATTCTTCATAACTTTCTTTTTATTCACCCAATTTAGACCGGAACCAAGTGGGAGAAGCATCCACAGGGACCGTACCCTTCTTCCCCTACCACCAACCTCTCGGAAGGACTTACAGACCCACATGTTTAACGTGATCGTACTCCGCGTAAACACGGCGGCAATTTTGGGAATCGAACCCGGGCCTACCGAGTGCAATTTCCGCGCACTAACCATTGGGCTACTTTGCCCTACGCGACAATCTCCATAACTTTCTTTTTATTCATCCAATTTAGACCGTACCCTCCTCCCCCTACCACCAACTTCTCGGAAGGACTCACGGACCCACATGTTTAACGTGCTCGTACTCCGCGTAAACACGGCGGCAATTTTGGGAATCGAACCCGGGCCTGGTAACTGGTTGGACGGCCAGGATGTGCCACCCAATTTAGACCGGAACCCAGTGGGGGAGGCATCCACAGGGAACGTACCCTCCTTCCCCTACCACCAACCTCTCGGAAAAATATACGGACCCATATGTTTAATGTGATCGTACTCCATGTCAGTGGCGGAAATCGAACCCGGGCCTACCGCGTGCAATTCCCGCGCGCTAACCACTGGGCTACTTCGCCCTCCGCGACAATCTCCATAACTTTCTTTTTATTCACCCAATTTAGACCGTACCCTCCTTCCCCTACCACCAACCTCTCGGAAGGACTCACGAACCCACATGTTTAACGTGATCGTACTCTGCGTGAACGTGGCGTAAGTTTTGGCAGTGGCGGGAATTGAACCCGGGCCTACTGAGTGCAATTCCCGCGCGCTAACCACTGGGCTGCCGCGCCCTCCGCGACAATCTCCATAACTTTCTACATATTCACCCAATTTAGACGGGAACCCAGTGGGGGAGGCATCCACAGGGGCCGTATCCTCCTTCCCCTACCACCAACCTCTCGGAAGGACTTACGGACCCACATATTTAACGTGATCGTATTCCACGTAAACACGGCGGCAGTTTTGGCAGTGGCGGGAATCGAACCCGGGCCTACCGCTAACTTCCCGCGCGCTAATTTGCAATTTAAAATGACCATATGCTTAATTCCATCATCCTCATTCCATTGTTTCATTGTTCCATCATTTAAAATATCCATAAAATTAAAATATCCATTTAAAATATCCAAAAGTTAAAATATACATTTAAAAAATCCAGATCGTCCCATCATTTAAAATATAAATATAATAATTTATATAGAGCAAAGGCGCTCTATTCAGAACCGTGACGTCACCTCCACCTTGACGTCCCCACCCACCACCTTCCCTGCTTCAGCGGGGGAGAAACGAACGGAACGCCGAGAAATTTAAAATCATGACGTCTTTAAAATTGCGATCCTGAAGGCAATTTTCATTATTTCTGGACCAGATTAGACTTGTAAGAATGCCAGATATTTCAGCTTTCTAAAAATGTAAATTATTAGTCGAAATTATGAGTACTTTTTACTATGCGAGAATTTAAAAACCAAAAATCGTTTTTTTGAGCCAAAAGTGACTTTTGTTTTAAAATCTTTAAAAAATATTAGAAATCGAAATGGAGATTTGAAATTGATATATTTTTACTCACAATTGTCTGCTCTTTCCGATGGTGTGAGTTGTTTTTTCTAGGACGTCTGGATCGTGGAGAAAAAAGGGCAAAAAGGGCAAAAAAAGGTCGAAATCGCATAAAACATTAAATAAATAAAAAAATAATTAGAATTTTGAAAATCGGTTTTCACGTGTCCCCTTCCCTCCCCCCCCCGGGTCTCCGATTGCCAAATTTCGTAGCTCTCCGACGCGCGGTCGCGAAACGTATAGTGTATAAGACAGACAGACACACACACACACACACACAGACATTGCCTTTTATTATTTAAGACTAGCCGCCTTTGGCGACCAGCCTGTTCGCTACCCTTGAAAATTCTGACCGTGGCAAACTCGTTGGCGCGACCTACCAGAAAGGTGTAAGATAACTGCTTGGAAGGCCAGGAAGTGCACACAATTTAGACCGGAACCCAATGGGGGAGGCATCCAAAGAGACCGTACCCTCCTTCCCCTACCACAAACCTCTCGGAAGGACATGCAGTCCCACACGTTTAACGTGATCGTACTCCGCGTGAACATGGCTGCAGTTTTGGCAATGGCGGGAATCGAACCCGGGCCTACCGAGTGAAATTCCCGCGCGCTAACCACTGGGCTACCGTGCCATCCGCGACAATCTCCATAACTTTATTTTTTTCGGCAATTTTGGGAATCGAACCCGGGCCTACCAAGTGCAAATCCCGCGCACTAACCACTGGGGTACTTCACCCTCCGCGATATTCTTCATAACTTTCTTTTTATTCACCCAATTTAGACCGGAACCAAGTGGGAGAAGCATCCACAGGGACCGTACCCTTCTTCCCCTACCACCAACCTCTCGGAAGGACTTACAGACCCACATGTTTAACGTGATCTTACTCCGCGTAAACACGGCGGCAATTTTGGGAATCGAACCCGGGCCTACCGAGTGCAATTTCCGCGCGCTAACCATTGGGCTACTTTGCCCTACGCGACAATCTCCATAACTTTCTTTTTATTCATCCAATTTAGACCGTACCCTCCTTCCCCTACCACCAACTTCTCTGAAGGACTCACGATCCCACATGTTTAACGTGCTCGTACTCCGCGTAAACACGGCGGCAATTTTGGGAATCGAACCTGGGCCTGGTAACTGGTTGGACGGCCAGGGTGTGCCACCCAATTTAGACCGGAACCCAGTGGGGGAGGCATCCACAGGGAACGTACCCTCCTTCCCCTACCACCAACCTCTCGGAAAAATATACGGACCCATATGTTTAACGTGATCGTACTCCATGTCAGTGGCGGAAATCGAACCCGGGCCTACCGCGTGCAATTCCCGCGCGCTAACCACTGGGCTACTTCGCCCTCCGCGACAATCTCTATAACTCTCTTTTTATTCACCCAATTTAGACCGTACCCTCCTTCCCCTACCACCAACCTCTCGGAAGGACTCACGAACCCACATGTTTAACGTGATCGTACTCTGCGTGAACGTGGCGTAAGTTTTGGCAGTGGCGGGAATCGAACCCGGGCCTACTGAGTGCAATTCCCGCGCGCTAACCACTGGGCTGCCGCGCCCTCCGCAATAATCTCCATAACTTTCTACATATTCACCCAATTTAGACGGGAACCCAGTGGGGGAGGCATCCACAGGGGCCGTATCCTCCTTCCCCTACCACCAACCTCTCGGAAGGACTTACGGACCCACATATTTAACGTGATCGTATTCCACGTAAACACGGCGGCAGTTTTGGCAGTGGCGGGAATCGAACCCGGGCCTACCGCTAACTTCCCGCGCGCTAATTTGCAATTTAAAATGACCATATGCTTAATTCCATCATCCTCATTCCATTGTTTCATTGTTCCATCATTTAAAATATCCATAAAATTAAAATATCCATTTAAAATATCTATAAATTAAAATATCCATAAGGGTGTAAGGTAACTACCAGAAAGGTGTAAGGTAACTGCTTGGAAGGCCAGGAAGTGCCACACAATTTAGACCGGAACCCAATGGGGGAGGCATCCAAAGAGACCGTACCCTCCTTCCCCTACCACAAACCTCTCGGAAGGACTTGCAGTCCCACACGTTTAACGTGATCGTACTCCGCGTGAACACGGCTGCAGTTTTGGCAATGGCGGGAATCGAACCCGGGCCTACCGAGTGAAATTCCCGCGCGCTAACCACTGGGCTACCGTGCCATCCGCGACAATCTCCATAACTTTATTTTTATTCGGCAATTTTGGGAATCGAACCCGGGCCTACCAAGTGCAAATCCCGCGCACTAACCACTGGGGTACTTCACCCTCCGCGATATTCTTCATAACTTTCTTTTTATTCACCCAATTTAGACCGGAACCAAGTGGGAGAAGCATCCACAGGGACCGTACCCTTCTTCCCCTACCACCAACCTCTCGGAAGGACTTACAGACCCACATGTTTAACGTGATCGTACTCCGCGTAAACACGGCGGCAATTTTGGGAATCGAACCCGGGCCTACCGAGTGCAATTTCCGCGCGCTAACCATTGGGCTACTTTGCCCTACGCGACAATCTCCATAACTTTCTTTTTATTCATCCAATTTAGACCGTACCCTCCTTCCCCTACCACCAACTTCTCGGAAGGACTCACGGACCCACATGTTTAACGTGCTCGTACTCCGCGTAAACACGGCGGCAATTTTGGGAATCGAACCCGGGCCTGGTAACTGGTTAGACGGCCAGGATGTGCCACCCAATTTAGACCGGAACCCAGTGGTGGAGGCATCCACAGGGAACGTACCCTCCTTCCCCTACCACCAACCTCTCGGAAAAACATACGGACCCATATGTTTAACGTGATCGTACTCCATGTCAGTGGCGGAAATCGAACCCGGGCCTACCGCGTGCAATTCCCGCGCGCTAACCACTGGGCTACTTCGCCCTCCGCGACAATCTCCATAACTCTCTTTTTATTCACCCAATTTAGACCGTACCCTCCTTCCCCTACCACCAACCTCTCGGAAGGACTCACGAACCCACATGTTTAACGTGATCGTACTCTGCGTGAACGTGGCGTAAGTTTTGGCAGTGGCGGGAATCGAACCCGGGCCTACTGAGTGCAATTCCCGCGCGCTAACCACTGGGCTGCCGCGCCCTCCGCGACAATCTCCATAACTTTCTACATATTCACCCAATTTAGACGGGAACCCAGTGGGGGAGGCATCCACAGGGGCCGTATCCTCCTTCCCCTACCACCAACCTCTCGGAAGGACTTACGGACCCACATATTTAACGTGATCGTATTCCACGTAAACACGGCGGCAGTTTTGGCAGTGGCGGGAATCGAACCCGGGCCTACCGCTAACTTCCCGCGCGCTAATTTGCAATTTAAAATGACCATATGCTTAATTCCATCATCCTCATTCCATTGTTTCATTGTTCCATCATTTAAAATATCCATAAAATTAAAATATCCATTTAAAATATCCAAAAGTTAAAATATACATTTAAAAAATCCAGATCGTCCCATCATTTAAAATATAAATATAATAATTTATATAGAGCAAAGGCGGTCTATTCAGAACCGTGACGTCACCTCCACCTTGACGTCCCCACCCACCACCTTCCCTGCTTCAGCGGGGGAGAAACGAACGGAACGCCGAGCGGAACGGCGAGAAATTTAAAATCATGACGTCTTTAAAATTGCGATCCTGAAGGCAATTTTCATTATTTCTGGACCAGATTAGACTTGTAAGAATGCCAGATGTTTGACCTTTCTGAAAATGTAAATTATTAGTCGAAATTATGAGTACTTTTCACGATGCGAGAATTTAAAAACCAAAAATCGTTTTCTTGAGCCAAAAGTGACTTTTGTTTTAAAATCTTTAAAAAATATTAGAAATCGAAATGGAGATTTGAAATTGATATATTTTTACTCGAAATTCTCTGCTCTTTCCGATGGTGTGATTTGTTTTTTTCTACGATGTCTGGATCGAGGAGAAAAAAGGGCAAAAAGATCAAAAAAAGGTCGAAATCGCATAAAACATTAAATAAATAAAAAAATAATTAGAATTTTGAAAATCGGTTTTCACGTGTCCCCTTCCCACCCCCCAGGGTCTCCGATTGCCAAATTTCGTAACACTCCGACGCGCGGTCGCGAAACGTATAGTGTATAAGACACACACACACACACACAGACATTGCCTTTTATTATATAGATGATCTCTAGACGTAATAGTTTCAATTACTGTTGTGAAAGAAATTGACGAAAATCGCAACTCGAGTTTTCGACGGATCTACACGTTTCGAGACCTCTAGAATACGAAAAAACTATTTTTAGCGTGATGTCTATGTGTGTGTGTGTGTGTGTGTGTGTCTGTCTGTCTGTGCAGATTTTGTATCCACTCTAACTAAAAAACTAATGGACCGAATTTCATAAATATTAGTATGCAAGTTACTTGTAACCGAATCCGGTTCTGATTAGTTTTGGGTACGATTCGGGATAAAAGAACCCGCCTCTTTTTGCGAAATAGCCCACAAAAGCTTGTATCCACTCTAGCTGAAAAACTAATGGACCGAATTTCACAAAATTCGCTAGATAAGTCACTTGTGAGATACCCTGGTGCTGATTAGATTTTGGTACGATTCGGAAAAAATAGCCTGCCTTTTTTTGCAAAATGGCCCGCAAAAATCGCCAAAATCTGAAATAAAAAACAAGTAAAGGGGTTGGTCTTATTATTTTCGTCGTCGAATATTACGTGCGAAACCTTAATTTAATTGATACTTTTGAAGATATGCAGTCTTCAATTTCACATTTTGACAATTTTAACCTGCCAGTTCGCAAAAATGTTATTACTTTCTTTCCCTGCAATACATGGTAATGTATAGGGAAAGTATTGGAATCATGCAGAAAATCGCAACTCGAGTTTTCGACGGATCTACACGTTTCGAGACCTCTAGAATACGAAAGAGCTATTTTTAGCGTAACGTCTGCGTGTGTGTCTGCCCGTGCAGATTTTGTATCCACTCTAACTAAAAAACTAATGGATCGAATTTCACAAAATTCGGTAGGTAAGTCACTTGTGGGCGAATCTAGTACTGATTAGTTTTGGGTATGATTCGGGATAGAAGAACTTGCTTTTTTTGCGAAATAGCCTGCAAAAGCTTGTATCCACTCTAGCTGAAAAACTAATGGACCGAATTTCACAACATTTGATTGATAAGTCACTTGTATGTCACACTGGTGATGATTAGATTTTAGTAAGATTCAGAAAAAATAATCTGCCTTTTTTCGCAAAATTGCCTTCTAAAATCGCCAAAATCTGAAATAAAAACTACGTATGCTCAAATATATCCATTAAATGCTTGTTTAATACGTAATTTTTAACAAAGAAGAGAATAAGGCCAACCTCATTATACTAGCACTAGCCGTTCTCGAGATATTTTAGTTTTTTCGTATTTTCTCGTATTTTTTTTAAATTTAATTTCTGCATTTATTTGGTAATTGGACATTTTACCAAAGGCGGCATAATAAAAATGAGAGAAATCTCAAATATCTCGAGAACGGTTAGTCCTAGAGTAATGGAGTTGGTCTTATTTATTTCTTCGTCAATAATTAGTATAAAACAAGCATTTAATTAATACATATAAGGATACTTGGCCATTTTTTAGATTTTTGCAGGCCATTTCGTAAGAAAAGGCAGGTTTTTCTTTTCTGAATGGTACTGAAATCTAATCAGCACTATAGCAACCAACAAGCAACTTATCTACCAAATTTTGGGAAATTTGGTTTATTAGTATTTCAGCTAGAGTGGATACATTAGATATTTGCGGGCCATTTCGCAAAAGAAGGCGGGTTCTTTCTTCCGAATCGTAACAAAAACTAATCAGCACCAGGGTCACACCCAAGTGATTTACTTACCAAATTTTATGAAATTTGATCCATTAATTTTGGAGTTAAGAGTGGATACTTACATTTCACAGACATGATTCCAATACTTTCCCTATACATTACCATGTATTGCAGGGAAAGTACAAAATCTGATGTGGGCAGCACATGACTTTCCATGCAGACTCATATTCACGTTCTCTTTATTTCTTCAATAATTCATTATATAGAGTTTAATGGCACAAAATAACACCCATAATTATTTAAAATACACTGAATGTGGACTTTAGTTTCAATTTTCGTTCTCATTTGGTAAATTGATTTATTTTCCAAGCATAGGGATATATCTGATAATGTATAGGGATATATCTTATAGGATATATCTAATAGGATGATATCTTTTACTTTCCCTTCAATACATGGTAATGTATAGGGATATATCTGATAGGATGATATATTTTACTTTCCCTTCAATACATGGTAATGTATAGAGATATATCTGATAGGATGATATATTTTACTTTCCCTTCAATACATGGTAACGTATAGGGATATATCTGATAGGATATATCTGATAAGATGACATATTTTACTTTCCCTTCAATACATTGTAATGTATAGGGATATATCTGATAGGATATATCTGATAGGATGATATCTTTTACTTTCCCTTCAATACATGGTAATGTATAGGGATATATCTGATAGGATGATATATTTTACTTTCCCTTCAATACATGGTAATGTATAGAGATATATCTGATAGGATGATATATTTTACTTTCCCTTCAATACATGGTAACGCATAGGGATATATCTGATAGGATATATCTGATAAGATGACATATTTTACTTTCCCTTCAATACATTGTAATGTATAGGGATATATCTGATAGGATATATCTGATAGGATGATATCTTTTACTTTCCCTTCAATACATGGTAATGTATAGGGATATATCTGATAGGATGATATATTTTACTTTCCCTTCAATACATGGTAATGTATAGAGATATATCTGATAGGATGATATATTTTACTTTCCCTTCAATACATGGTAATGTATAGGGATATATCTGATAGGATATATGTGATAAGATGACATATTTTACTTTCCCTTCAATACATTGTAATGTATAGGGATATATCTGATAGGTTAATATATTTTACTTTCACTTCAATGCGTGGTAATGTATAGGGATATATCTGATAGGATGATATATTTTACTTTCTCTGCAATACACGGCAATGTATAGGGAAAGTATTGGAATCAAACCGAAAATTGCAATTCGAGTTTTTGACGGATCTACATGTTTTGGGACTTCTAGAATATGAAAAAACTATTTTTAGCGTAACGTCTGTGTGTGTGTGTCTGTCTGTGTATCTGTGTGTGTGTGTCTGTCTGTGTGTCTGTATGTGCCAATGTACATATCCACTCTAACTCAAAAACTAATGGACCACATTTCATAAAATTTGGTAGATAAGTCACTTATGGGTGACCCTGCTGCTGATTAGATTTGAGTACTATTAGGGATAAAAAAACAGCCTTTCTTTTGCGAAATGGATAGCAAAAATTGCCTGTATCTACTTTATCTAAAAAACTAATAGATCAAATTTTACAAAATTTGGTAAATAAGTCACTTGTGGGATACCCTGGCGCTGTTGAGATTTTGGTACGATTCGGTAAAAAAATAACCTGCATTTTTTTCGAAATGGTCCATCAAAATTTTCCAAATCTAAAATAAAAAACTATGTATTCTCAAATATATCAATTAAATTCTTCTAAGTACATTTTAACGATACTAAGTACGTAACTATACTAAGGATACTAAGTAATTTTAACGATTTTCTAAGTACATTTTAACGATAAAAAGAATAAGACTATTGCAGTAGAACTCTAGCCTGTCTCAAGTTATTTTAGTTTTTTCGCATTTTCTCTACACCACCTTTGAAAATAAGTTTAGTTACCAAATGAGAACGAAAATTAAATTAAAAGTGCAAATTCATTATAATTTGAAATAATTATGGATGTTATTTTGTACAATTAAACTCAATTTAATGAATTATTTAAGAAATAGAGATATAACATCTGCAGAGAAAGTTATGTGCTGCCAACATAAGATTTTTTATCAGTAGTTTGTAGAATTTTTATACTGTAAGTGTTTTTTCTCAATTTTATAAGAACAACTCCGTTATTTCAAAATATTAAGAAGCTCCTTCTTTTAAAGACCGCATTAACCCTAAAAATAAAATATTTCTCGAGCTCAGATTGCGTAAAATTGATAAATAATTTTTGAACGTATTTTCTTTTTTCTAAAGCGCGTGTAACAAAATGCAATTTATAAAATTTTTGTTGACAAAATTGTCGAATTCTTTAAAAATCACTTTCCCGCTATTACTGTCCGAGGTCTTCGTCGCGAACGGCAGGGAGTCTTTTCTACGGGATTTAACTCAAATAAGTTAATTACAGTAAATCTTAAATACTATTAAATTAAACATGAAGTAAATCTTAAATAAATACTGGTTAAGGCTAAGTAGACTGGTAGGATGTCCTTTATATTCATAGCGAGAAAAAATGGTGATCAGGATAATGTTAATCTATAAATTTTACTTTACCTGCAATACATGGTAATGTATAGGGGAAGTATTAGAATCATGCCGAAAATCGCAATTTGAGTTTTCGACGGATCTACGCGTTTTGAGACCTCTTCAATACGAAAAAACTATTTTTAGCGTAAAGTCTGTGTTATTGTTGTTGAAGCCCAGATCGTCCGACCGACCAGAAAAGTGTAAGGTAACCGTTTGGACGGCCGGGAACACTCAATTTAGACCGGAACTTAGTGAGGGAGGCATCCACAGGGACCGTACTCTCCTTCCCCTACCACCAACCTTTCGTAAGGACTTATGTACCCATATGTTTAACGTGATCGTACTCTGCATGAACACGGCGGCAGTTGAGGTAGCGTACAAATCCAGGGCGCAAATCACCGGGCTACCGCGTCCGAAATGTGCCAACAGCAGGCGGTGTTGCGTAACGTCTGTGTGTGTGTCTGTGTAGATTTTGCATCCACTCTAACTAAAAACTAATTGACCGAATTTCATAAAATTGGGTTGGTAAGTCAATTGTGGGTGAATCTGGTGCTGATTAGTTTTAGGTACGATTCGGAATAAAAGAATCCGCCTTTTTCTGCGAAATGGCCCTCAAAAGCCTGTATCCACTGTAGCTGAAAAACTAATGGACAGAATTTCACAAAATTCGGTAGATATATTGCCTGCGGGTCACCCTGCTGCTGATTAGATTTTGGTACAATTCGAAAAAAATAATCTGCTTTTTTTTGCAAAATAGCCCGCAAAAATCGTCAAAATCTAAAATAAAATGAACATATGCTCAAATATATCTATTAGATGCTTGTTTTATACGTAATTTTTAATGAGAAAAAGAATAAGACCAACCCCATTACACTAGAACTAGGCGTTCTCGAGATATTTTAGTTTTTTCGTATTTTCTCTACGCCACCTTTGAATATAAGCCCAGTTATCAAATGAGAACGAAAATTGAATTAAAAGTGGATTAAATTTAATTAATATAAAGAGAACGTGAATATAAGGCTGCAGGGAAAGTCATGTGTTGCCCACATCATATTTTTACTTTCCCTGCGATTCACAGTAATGTATAGGGAAAATATTAGAATCTTTTTAAAAATCGTAACTCGAATGTTCGATCTTACGTTTTGTGACCTATCGAACTCGAAAAAATTATTTTTTGCATGACGTCTGTGTGTCTGTCTCTCTGTGTGTTTGTCTGTGTGTATGTGTTTGTGTGTGTGTGTTTCTGTGTGTGTGTGTTTCTGTGTGTGTGTGTGTGTCTCTGTGTGTGCGTGTATTGTGTGTGTGTGTTTGTGCAATATTTGTATCCAATATAACTCAAAAACTAATCTACCGAATTTCATAACATTTTATGAGTAAGTCACTTGTGGGTTACCTTGGTGCAGATCAGATTTTAGTACAATTCGGAATAAAAGAACCTGTTCCTTTTTGAAAAATGGCACTTAAAAATCGCATGCATTTACTCCAACTAAAAATCTAATTAACCAAATTTCACAAAATTCAGTGCAAAAGTCAATTATGGGTTAGTCTGGAGCTGATTAGATTTTGGTATGATTCGAAAATAACAAAAACAAGTGTAAAACAAAGAATAAAACCAGCCCCATTATTTTAGTGCTAGCCGTTTTCGAGTTATTTTAGTTTTTAAGCATATTTACCACACTGCTTTTGAAAATAAGCCCACTTGGTAAATGGAAACGGCAATCGAATTAAAAGTATAAATTCTGTGTCATTTCACATAATTGCGTGTTATTTTGTGCAATTAAATTTAATTTATTGAATTTTTAAAGAAATAAAGAGGTCATGAACTTGGGTCTATAAGAAAAGTCATATGCTGCTCACATCAGATTTTTGTTTAAAAATTTGTTTTTTTCTTGCGTTAAATAAAGTCTCAATCGAAAATAGGTTAACTACGTAACCGAGTGTTCAAGTATCAAAGAATCATTCAAAATTTCTTTCCAACTACATTCAGTTAGATTCATTGACTTACTGAAACGAGTGTTTTTCCTTTCATAATTTGAAGTTGACAGAGAATATGCTTCATATTGCAGATAATTTGATTAATGCTCATCACAGAACCATGAACCAGAACATACTGAAATATAAGTAACCGCACTTGCTTAAAAATGAGTACTTTAATAAATAAACGTATTATTACTTTCCTTATATACATAATGTATATGGAAAGTATTGTGACGGGGTCGAAAATTCGGACGGTAGAGCACGTTTCAAGCATCCCTGATCACGAATCAAACATTTTTGAAGTGATGTCTGTGTTGTGTACGTGTGTGCGTGTGTATGCGTCAGTGAGTCTGTGGAGACGATAACTGACGAACGAATGGACCGATCCGAACGAAATTTGGTACAAAAATCACAATCAATAAACATTGGAAGTTTATTGTTTTTATACTCAATCTAATGTTCAGAACCCCTCTAAATTTTCGAGTGAAATTTTGAAAAAATCGTCAAAAAATCAAAACTGCTAATAAAGTTATGCAAATAGACATTTATTATGTAATTTTTCATTAGAAAACGATTGAAATAAATTTTAGAACGTTAACATGAACCGTTCTCGAGATATTGTCCAATTTTAAAAAATTATCAAAAGTCATATAAAATAAAAAAAATATTTCCCATTGAGAAACATGTTCACTTTTCATATGTAATACCATGCGATAAATTTGGTGACATCATTCTCGTGGATCTAGCTCGTTCCATTCATGAAAAAAGATACTTGAGTAATACTTTTGTATTTGAACGCCAATAGTCATTTATCTGCTGTAAGAATAACTTATTTCATCGTCCATAACGCTTGGCGAGATTTTGGCGACGAATTTGGTGGAATGTCGCCAACTTGGCGACTTTTTCAATGTTGCTAAATTAACGAAAAACTCGCCAAATGGATAAAAATGACGCTAAATCCATGGAAATGACGACTCATTGACGAAAATGCAATATCTTAGAAAGACTACAAATATCTACTATAATAATAATCTATTGTTTTTACTGTAAAAGTTGTAAATTCATTGCATTATATAAGGAAAGTCATGTGCTGCCCACATCAGATTTTTACTTTCCCTGCAATACATGGTAATGTATAGGGAAAGTATTGGAATCATGCCGAAAATCACAACTCGAGTTTTCGACGGATCTACACGTTTCAAGACCTCTAGAATACGAAAAAACCATTTTCAGCGTGACGTCTGTGCGTGTGTCTGTCTGTCTGTCTGTCTGTCTGTCTGTCTGTCTGTGTGTCTGTCTGTGTGTCTGTCTGTCTGTCTGTGCAGATTTTGTATCCACTGTAACTAAAAAACTAATCGACCGAATTTCACAAAATTTGGTAGGTAAGTCACTTGTGGGCGGGGCTAGGGCTGATTAGTTTTGGGTACGATTCGGAATAAAAGAACCCGCCTTTTTTTGCGAAATGGCCCGCAAAAGCTTGTATCCACTCTAGCTGAAAAACTAATGAACCGAATTTCACAAAATTCGGTAGATGACTCACGTATAGGTCACTCTGGTGCTGATTAGATTTTGGTACGATTCGGAAAAAAATAACCTGCCTTTTTTTGCAAAACGGCCCGCAAAAATCTTCAAAATCTAAACTAAAGAACTTGGTATACTTAGATATATCCATTAAATGCCCGTTTAATACGTAATGTTTAACGACGAAAAGAATAAGACCAACCCCATTACACTAGGACTAGCCGTTCTCGAGATATTTTACTTTTTCGTACTTTCCCTACGCCACCTTTCAAAATAAGCCCGGTTACCGAATGAGAACGAAAATTGAATTAAAAGTGAATTACATTTAATAGAAATAAATAGAACGTGGATATAAGTTTGCAGGGAAAGTCATGTGCTGACCACATCAGATTTTTTTATTTTGATTTCATTAAAAATCGTGTAATAAATGTGCAATTATAATTCTGAAATTTTTTGTGCAAATATTTCGAAGAATAAAAGTTATAGCCTGGAAATTAAAGAACTATATCATAGGAATTACGATGGCGGATGTATATATTTCGTGTGCGGTGCTATGCGGTCGTGTTTTTTTTTCTCTAATGTGGCGGTAGAATAAGGACATGCAATAAGCATTGCTCGTTTTATGCATATGCGCTGTTTGTCATCCGTCATTTATTTACAGTTTGAAAATATAATTGAAAAATAAAAATATAATTTAATCTCTCATATACTCAAACATGAGTGCATAGTATTTACAATTATGCTTAAAATTGATTCTCCTATACTCATAAATGAGTACATAGTATTTACAATTTGAACCTAAATATGCTGAAAATTTTATTCTTTGATATACTCAAAAATGAGTACATGCGTTTTTCAAATTTTTAACAGTGTTCAAATGTCTGAATTTTCTATTATTCAACACAGATAGGCTATAAATAATTTTTAATACCTAAACATTTTCATTTCTATCATCTATTTACCTAATGCAACCCCGATGCACTTAAAATGAGCTTTGGCATGTTCGCGTCGTAAGGACTAAGAAGTTGGTCAAATAACAGTTGACCTCTACAACTCCTTAACTTCGCAGTAAGAACTTGAAGATGCCCAAATAGCCACCCAATGTGTCGAAATGGTACAGTATTCAATTAAGTTGTCCCTACCCAGTGCCCTAACATTCATTTTGCGAGAGTTTCTCTTCTATAATTGATAAATAGTTAATGAATTTTTTCTGGAAAATCCTAGAGGGAAATTATGTAATTTAATGAACATTTTGATGGACAAAGGATGAAGTAATTATATAAAGATCGCTTTTACTTTCCCTGCAATACATGGTAATGTATAGGGAAAGTATTGGAATCATGCCGAAAATCACAACTCGAGTTTTCGACGGATCTACACGTTTCGAGACCTGTAGAATACGAAAAAACCATTTTTAGCGTGACGTCTGTGTGTGTGTCTGTGTGTCTGTCTGTGCAGATTTTGTATCCACTCTAACTAAAAAACAAATGGACCGAATTTCACAAAATTTGGTAGGTAAGTCACTTGCGAGCGAGTCTGGTGCTGATTAGTTTTGGGTACGATTTGGAATAAAAGAACCCGCCTTTTTTTGCGAAATGGCCCGCAAAAGCTTGTATCCACTCTAACTGAAAAACAAATGGACCGAATTTCACAAAATTCGGTAGATGAGTCACTTGTGGGTTACCCTGGTGCTGATTAGATTTTGGTATGATTCGGAAAAAAATGACCTGCCTTTTTTTGCAAAATGGCCCGCAAAAATCGTCCAAATCTAAACTAAAGAACTGGGTATACTCAAATATATCCATTAAATGCTGATTTAATACGTAATTTTTAACGACGAAAAGAATAAGACCAACACCATTATACTAGAACTAGCCGTTCTCGAGATATTTTAGTTTTTCGTACTTTCCCTACGCCACCTTTGAAAATAAGCCCGGTTACCGAATGAGAACGGAAATTGAATTAAAAGTGAAATAAATTTAATTAAAATAAAGAGAACGTTAATATAAGTCTGCAGGGAAAGTCATGTGCTGCTCACATCAGATTTTTTCAATCTGGGTTCAATCCAAAACTAATATTAAAAAAAAGTAGCTGACACCAACGCCGCCGCTGTTTGACAAATTTCTCGTTTCTCGAGATTCTTTACTTCGTACCGCAAAAACTATTGCATATAAAAATATGAAATCTGGTACACTTATAGAAAAAACTAGGAAAGATGCTGAAATAAACCATTTTTGATATATATTGCAGTTTAAGAAATATTGAATGTCAAAGTCAAAATATTTGAGCTTCGAGTTCGCGTCCTGGATCGACTAACAATAGCAAGACCACAAATTTTTGCAGGCACTACTTAAATTGATTAATTTGTGCAAGATGCAGCCCCCTGTTTTCATTTCTATGCAGTTTTTGAGATATTTTACTTTTTATGCACTTCTGAAGTGAACTTTTTTTCTGTATCGGCACGTCTACAATTTCTCTGTCGTGTACCGTTGAAACTATATCATACAAAAATATGAAAAAATATGACACGTAGTACATTTATAGCGAAATAATAGGGTAACATGATGAAATAAACCGTTTATCGATTGAAATTTCAGTTTGGCATAAAATAGCTCGCAAAACGAGTTCATGGACAAGGAATTCAGTTTTTGGACTCCCTGGGCTAAGAAAAATCCCTTTTTACTTTCCCTACAATACATGGTAATGTATAGGGAAAGTATTGGAATCATGCCGAAAATCACAACTCGAGTTTTCGACGGATCTACACGTTTCGAGACCTCTAGAATACGAAAAAACCATTTTTAGCGTGACGTCTGTGCGTGTGTCTGTCTGTCTGTCTGTGTGTCTGTCTGTCTGTGCAGATTTTGTATCCACTGTAACTAAAAAACTAATGGACCGAATTTCACAAAATTCGGTAGATGAGTCACTTGTGGGTTACCCTGGTGCTGATTAGATTTTGGTACCATTCGGAAGAAAATGACCTGCCTTTTTCTGCAAAATGGCCAGCAAAAATCATCCAAATCTAAACTAAAGAACTGGGTATACTCACATATATCCATTAAATGCTGATTTAATACGTAATGTTTAACGACGAAAAGAATAAGACTAACCCCATTACACTAGGACTAGCCGTTCTCGAGATACTTTAGTTTTTCGTACTTTCCCTACGCCACCTTTGAAAATAAGCCCGGTTACCGAATGAGAACGAAAATTGAATTAAAAGTGAAATAAATTTAATTAAAATAAAGAGAACGTTAATATAAATCTGCAGGGAAAGTCATGTGCTGCTCACATCAGACTTTTACTTTCCCTGCAATACATGGTAATGTATAGGGAAAGTATTGGAATCATGCCGAAAATCGCAACTCGAGTTTTCGACGGATCTATACGTTTCGAGACCTCTAGAATACGAAAAAACTATTTTTAGCGTGACGTCTGTGTGTGTGTCTGTGTGTCTATGTGTCTGTGTGTCTGTCTGTCTGTGTGTCTGTGTGTCTGTCTGTCTGTGCAGATTTTGTATCCACTCTAATTAAAAAACTAATCGACCGAATTTCACAAAATTTGGTAGGTAAGTTACTTGTGAGCGAGTCTGGTGCTGATTAGTTTTGGGTACGATTCGGGATAAAAGAACCCGCCTTTTTTGCGAAATGGCCCGCAAAAGCTTGTATCCACTTTAACTGAAAAACTAATGGACCGAATTTCACAAAATTCGGTAGATGATTCACTTGTGGGTTACCCTGGTGCTGATTGGATTTTGGTATGATTCGGAAAAAAATGACCTGCCTTTTTTTGCAAAATGGCCCGCAAAAATCGTCCAAATCTAAACTAAAGAACTGGGTATACTCAAATATATCCATTAAATGCTGATTTAATACGTACTTTTTAAAGACGAAAAGAATAAGACCAACCCCATTACACTAGGACTAGCCGTTCTCGAGATATTTTTTTAGTTTTTCGTACTTTCCCTACGCCACCTTTGAAAATTAGCCAGGTTACCGAATGAGAACGAAAATTGAATTAAAAGTGAAATAAATTTAATTAAAATAAAGAGAACGTTAATATAAGTCTGCAGGGAAAGTCATGTGCTGCTCACATCAGATTTTTACTTTCCCTGCAGTACATGGTAATGTATAGGGAAAGTATTGGAATCATGCCGAAAATCGCAACTCGAGTTTTCGACGGATCTACACGTTTCGAGATCTCTAGAATACGAAAAAACCATTTTTAGCGTGATGTCTGTGTGTGTGTCTGTGCAGATTTTGTATCCACTCTAACTAAAAAACTAATGGACCGAATTTCACGAAATTTTGTAGGTAAGTCACTTGTGGGCGGGGCTGGTGTTGATTAGTTTTGGGTACGATTCGGAGTAAAAGAACCCGCCTTTTTTGTGAAATGGCCCGCAAAAGCTTGTATCCACTGTAGCTGAAAAACTAATGGACCGAATTTCACAAAATTCGGTAGATAAGTCACGTAGGTCACCCTGGTGCTGATTAGATTTTGGTACGATTCAGAAAAATATAACCTGCCTTTTTGTGCAGAATGGCCCGCAAAAATCGTCCAAATCTAAACTAAAGAACTGCGTATGCTCAAATATATCCATTAAATGCTTGTGTAATACGTAATTTTTAGCGAAGAAAGGAATAAGACAAACCCCATTACATTAGGACTAGCCGTTCTCGAGATATTTTAGTTTTTCGTATTTTCTCTACGCCACCTTTGAAAATAAGTCCGGTTACCGAATGAGAACGAAAATTGAAATAAAAGTGAAATAAATTTAATTAAAATAAAGAGAACATGGATATAAGTCTGCAGGGAAAGTCATGTGCTGCCCGCATCAGATTTTTTACTTTACAAAACATGACAATGTATAGGGAAAGTATTAGAATAGTATCGAACATCGATCGCAATTACACTTTTCAACAGATCTACACGTTTTGAGACCTCTAGAACACGAATAAAGAAAAAATTAGTTTTAGCGGGACGGCTGTGTGGAAACCCCAGGCCGTCCGACTCATCCAGAGGACTTGAGTAACTGCGGGACGTCTGTGTGTGATTGTGTATGTATCTGTCTGTGCAATGCGTATATTCACTCTAACTCAAAAAATAATTGGCCAATTTTTTATAAAATTTTGTGGATAAGTCTTTTCTGGGTTATCCTGGTGCAGATTAGCTTTTGGTAGGATTCCGGTTAAAAGAACCTGCCATTCTAAAAGGGCCGTAAAATTGTATGTATTCACTCTAGCTAAAAGAATAATTGACCGAATTTTACAAAATTTGGTGGATATATCAATTGTGTGCTACGCTAAAGCTGATTAGATTTTGTTAAGATTCTAGGACTAACCGTTCTCGAGATACTTAAGATTTTTCGCATTATTGGTTACCCTCCTTTGAAAATGCGTCCAGTTACCAAATGAAAACAAAAACTAAATTGAATGTGCATATTCTATGTCATTGCAAATAATTATTGTGCTTCTCATTTTGTGCAATTAAACACAATTTAATGAATTATTAAAGAAATATAAAGAAAAATCAATTTGAGTCTGGAGAAAAAATCATGTGCTGCCCATATCAGATTTTTTTCGTATGACATATATCTAAAGTTATAATTAGGTTTGCTCCCAAATGCAAAATGTCTATAAGGTGTTTTCGTAACTACGGATACTATTATTATTCTTCATTAAAGTACTATATAATATAGATTTCAAAAATTATTACTGTTATTGTAAATACAGGGTGATCCAAATGTCCTTGACGCATTTTAAAATTGAATATAAACTCAGCTAATTGCCGTACGATAGTGAGGTTTGGACTAAAATGCTTTCTACGTTGAAAAGTTTTGGTTAAGCAAATAAAAAAATTTAGTTCCAAACTTTGCCCATAGATGACGCTGTACCTTAAATATACTATAAAAAGGAAAAAAAAAACTGAAGTCGAGTAGTTACAGAGCATTTTTTTTTATCCGCTACCGTATTTCAATATGTGCGCCCTTTGTAGCTAGAACCACATTCAAACGGCACTTCATTTCCAACTCAGATATACAAACATTTGATTAAGTAGCGCCATCTATTGGCAAAGTTTGGAACTAAATTTTTTATTTTCATGACCAGAACTTTTCAACGTGCAAAGCATTTTAGTCCAAACCTCATTATCATACGGCAATTACTTGAGTTTATATTCAATTTTAAAATGTGTCAAGGACTTTTGGATCACCCTGTACCTTTGAATTTAGTTAGTTTTTGACACATTAATTCTCAAAATATTATGAATTTCATTTCTCATATAACAACTTAAAAACACAGTTCACTAACTGATGCAAAATTTCTATTAAGTGTCTCTACATTGCCGGCTACTAACACTACTAACACAAGCGAAATAGAATTTCGAAAACTCAAGTTGGTAATTTGAAATACATATCCAAAGAAATATTGCTTCAATGGAGAATCAAATCACTGATTACCAGATGAACCAGACGATGCTTTTAACATTAAAATACTGATGCGACTGTCTTTCTTTCTATTTTAGAAATATATACAGATTTTTACACGATCGAAGTGCAACTTCTGAAACCGCTTGACGATATACTCTATAAAACATTCTACAACGTTTGCTCAATTTTTTTCAGCAACTTTGTTGATCATTTCGTAAAACTACCAGAAAAGTAGCAATTATAGGCGTTCATGAAAATTCCAGCTTCATTTCTGAAATATTCAGCTAATTATCGTCTGCCGAAGAGTTATTTTTGTATTTACTTATATTATCATAACTATCAGGGACTTTTTCTCCCTATTGCGGACCTGATTGCGGATTCACCTGAAAATTTCAGTAACATGCTTGCAAATGTTTTACAGAGTATGATTAAATCAAGGTATGTAACTTGTTAAAATGAACGATTTATAAATTTGCACTAAAATTGGTGAGGAATGCACGTTTTAGAAGCAATATAGGACAAATTTAGACATCAATAAAAACCGAAATTGCAAACAAAATCTGTATGTGATGCACAGAAATGAATGACGCTTTTGAATGTTACACATCAAATTACTTTATATACACATAAACTAACTGTTTTTCTCCCCTCTCCACAAAATCCCCGTAGATCATAGATATATGTTCTTCTATATTTTATATTGAAACTAACACAATACACTGTAAATAATTTATCTTTTGCTCACGATGGTGCACAAAGCGTTTAATCAAAGGAGTTAGAAAGAAGGAAATAGAACTCCCTAAAGTTGAAACGCTTGAAAATGCCATAATGCTTCGACAATTATATCTAGGTGTCGCTAGTGTTAGTAAAGTAGTTGCTATTGTTAGATGACAAACCAGAAAGGCGTCGTAGTTAGTATAAGCATTTTTGATTATTTTTAAATTAAAGGTTCTCTAATTATGAGCATAATTAATTAGTATTTTTTCATAGTTGTACGATAGAGTACAGAATATAGGGAAATAAAATTAAATTGAAAGGTGAAATAATTTTGAATACGTAGGAATATTCTTCATTGTTTCTGTTCTGATTTGCATTGCGCTCATAATGTATTTCTACAAAATTGATAGTTTAAATAAATATTTTATATCTTTCGCCATAGAAAGGCACACAATGCAGAACTACTTATAACAGTGCCACATAAATTATTTTCTCATATGATATTGGCATATGAAGTTTTAACTCCCTACTTTTACCTCCATGGTTCAATCTTTGTTGTATATTTTCAAAAGCTGTAACATCATTTTAACGTATATTTCATAAATCGTCTGCAACTTTAAATATGCTCATTTCTATAATTTATTCACAATAGGTAACACCGTTGCACAGAAACTGAACTTTGACATGTCTACGTCGTTGACTTCGTTGCATGTAGTTGAGATCAAAATGATTCCCCATGAGCCAAAATGAGCAATTAAGTTGTCTTCCTGAAGTGCCCTAAACAGGACGCTAATTTTGCGAAAGTTTATCGTATATAATTAATAAAATCATGCTTTCGAAAAGCCTTACAGGGATATTCTGCATTATAGTGCATATTTTTATGGGCAAAGACTGGTGAATATCTAGAGAATTAAAAAAAAATAATTGGAGTGTGGATCAACTAACTCTACTTTCTGATAAAAAAATTCATATTTTCTTCAAATTTTATAAGAAAAAATGTGAAAAATCGGTATCGTTGGTTAACACTGTGAAGGACTTGAAAATTTTTTTTCAATTGATACCATACCTGAATATGCACCCCCGACAGAGGGGGGGGGGGGAGATCTGCCCCCAAGGGGGGGCTAATGACGTCGTGAACAAGAAAAATGTGCATCGTGGCTATTTTTCGCAACAAAGATTGAGGCTATTAATTATCGTGATTATTGAGCCATAAATAAACCCTTTTATGCATGATTATATCAAATTTTGTCCTATGCTGGCATGTTAAAAAATATAAAATTTAGAATAAAATTCCAAGTTTTCACTCGAATAAAAAAAATTCTGTCTAGTTCTAGATAATTTGTTGAAAAAAACTGGGTGCAAAGTTTCGTAAAATCTATTAATATTGGACAGACAGACAAACGGACATCACTCCAAAAATAGTCAAACCACGTCCAGGACGTCTTAAAACATATATTGGCATTAAAATCTCGAAATAAAAATTTTTCGTTAAAACAATACTTTCCCAATACTACGTACTATATGAGAAAGTAATAAACATAAATACAGAAACAGTTTTCTAGTATATCGTTAAAGAAAGCAGGCATAAGGAAATTAAAATCACAAGAACTCACAGCAGGGGGGGGGGGGGGGTCCCTCCAAAATAAGGAAGACACGCCCATTGCAGATAACAGTATCCATGGACAGGTTTTGCACTTATTATGAGCTCATGGGAGTGGAATAACCATTAACTGCAATGGCAACAAGCAAGTTTGCTATTGCCTTAATTTTGCGAAAATCTGTGGGGACTGATAATTTCAGTCCATCCACGTAGCCGGCATAGAATTCATTCACAATTTTGCTCTGGCTGCACGAAGCTGCATAGGTCAAGTTTAAAATCGTAAGAATCCACCAAAAAAGGCGTTCCCTAAAAAAGGAAGACATGCCCATTGTAGAAAACAGTATTCATTGACTGGGTTTGCGTTTATTATATGCTTATCAGCATAGAATAACCGTTAACTACAATGGTAATAAGCAAGTTTGCTATTAGCCCCCAATTTTGCAAAATTCTGTGGGAACTGACAATTTCAGTTCATCCACGGAGCCGGTAATTATTTCGCAATTTTGCTCCGGATCAATTTTGCAAGAAGCTGTGTCGTACGATACTTCTACGACTTGTTGACATTGCAATTACGGACGCCAAGCAAGATAATGAGCACTGTAAATGCAGCAGAGGAAACGAATTGGAACGCAAACATAAATAAACAGCGTTCATCCCCTTCTTCATCAACGACAAATGGGAGGAGGTGGTATGAAACCAAAGGGGGAAATAAAGAAAGGTGTCCCAAAGTTTGTTCCAGAAAGTTCGACAGATTTGAATTTTCTACAACGACCTAGCAACATGTCAATTTAGTTGTTCAAAAAAAATATCTCCTGTGAGCGCACAAAGAAAGCGTGGCTCAGCAATGAAATGTGTGAGAGTATCATATGCATAGTGAAATACTGGCGTATCAAAATATACGCAGGCATACAGCAGAGTGATGACGCGATTAAGTAGAAAACCCAGACCACACGACCAACCCATAGGCTAATGACGCGATTAAGTTGTTGTTGTTGAGACCCAGACCGTCCGACCTACCAGAAAGGTGTGAGGTAACTGTATGGACGGCCGGGAAGTGCCACCCAATTTAGACCGGAACCCAGTGGGGGAGGCATCCACAGGGACCGTACCCTCCTTCCCCTACCACCAACCTCTCGGAAGGACTTACGGACCCACATGTTTAACGTGATCGTACTCCGCATGAACACGGCGGCATTTGTGGTAGCGTGCAAATCTAGCGCGCAAACCACGGGGATACCGCACCCGAGATGGCCAACAGCACGCGGTGTTCCGAGGTGGTCACCCACCAAGTACTAACCGCGCCCGATGCTGCTTGACTTCGGTGATCTAACGAGAACCGGTGTTTTCAGCACGGTACGGCCGTTGGCCCTTGACGCGATTAAGTGTCAATTAGTGTCAATTGTTCGCGATTAAGTGTCAATTGTTCGCGATTAAGTGTCAAAATGCAAGAGAATAGGTATTTATGCATTTACAATTGTCAGTAGTTATCATGGAAGGCACACCAACATGTATCGTAGAGTTAACAATAAGCTCGAACGAACCTATCGCAATGACGAGCTCGTGTATTTAAACTAAATGAACTTCTCAGATTTTCTGTAGCTAATAGTAATTAATGTGTTCTAAATATAAGTGCCAATTAAATTATGTGTATAAATATATGTATCAATTCAATTATGTTTCATAAATAAGTGTGTGTTAATTAAATATTGGTAGAGCTAGATGTGTCAACAAAAAATGGATTTATGAATAATCTTAATAATCAAGACATATATAGATACAGTATTGTGGCAATTAATTAAGAAATGCAGTTTCCTTTATAAAATTCAGTTTTATTCAAATTTTCTATGGATACGTTTAAAACTAATAAGTGATATGACCTCCCCGAGACTTTATAACATCACAGACACGTTTCGGCATGGAATGTACTAGACTAGCACATGTAGTTTTAATTTCAACGTCTCTGAACCATATGTCAATAACGGCCGAAATTAGCTTGTCCATCGTCGTACAGTCAAATTTGTGAAGCCGTTTTTTGACAATAGCCCACAAATTTTGTATGGGATTCAAGTCTGGTGAATTCCCGGGCCAATCCAGTACGGTAATAGTTTTTTTTTTGAGCAGAAATTTTTGATTCGCTTCGAAGTGTGACATGGCGCGCTGTCTTGTTGGAAAACGCAATCTCCGTTCGGCCACAGTTTAGCCATGGTTGGAAGCAATTTTCGGGTCAATATGACTTCGTAACTGGCACTGTTCATCATTCCCTCTACGGGGACAAGAGATTCTGTCCCCAAAACGTCTTTTTGGGCGGATGCTTGATTGATGTGGTGCTGATTAAGAGGTTCTCCTTCTCACGAACATGGATCTAAATCCCTGAAGCACAAAATGCGTTTCATCAGAAAAGAGAACCTTCTCCCAATCCAAGTTTTGTATTTCCGTGCCCATTCCAACCTTTTTTTCTTCATGCGAAGCGTCAGAAGCTGCTTCTTGTACGGTCGACGTGCTCTCCGCCCGCGTTCTAACAGCCTGTATTGCACTGTTGAAGGTGCAATATCAACACCAGCTGCCGCCATGGACTTGGACAGGTCAAAACTGGTTAATCGAGGATTTTTAACACTCATTCGATGTAAAGTTTTGTCGTCACGAGCCGAAGTTGATCTTTTTCAACCGCATCTTCCAGAACGGTTGGTTCCAGCATTTCCTGTTTCCTGAAACCGCTTCCAGATCCTCCGACACTTGCGGTACTCACTCCACATATTTTACCTATGTCCTCGAACGTCTTAGAAGTATGTTCTCTAAGCGGAAACATGTGCAATCACTTTAGCACATGTTTCCGCGCTGATATCCATGACGCTAATGACCCCCTCAACAACTAAGAAACTACCACTGTCACCTGGCGGACGAACCCTGTCATCTGTGCGGAACACCTGTCTCTTTGCGGACGAATTTGAACACCTGTTACTTACCAGGTGCATACGGACACCTACTACTTACCAGGTGCATAAGAACACCTGCTACTTTGATAATAACTGCAATTTGAACTCTGAGCTAATTTGGAGTGCTTCTTCTTAAGCTTACGTGTAGAAGACCCAGACCGTCCGACTCGTCCAGGGGACTAAGAGCACCTATTTGGACGGCCGGGCTTAAGCTTACGTGTGATAAAACGAAAGAAATGACATTTCTCAATTAATTGCCACAATACTGTATCTATGAAATTAAATATTAAAGAAATTGATCAATTTAAATAAGTGTGTTTATTTTATATCTTGTGTGTTTTCTTTCTCTCCGGCTCGAGAAACAGGAGTTTACAAGCCCCACCCTTAGTGAAGGCATCAAAGGTAAGTCCTGGTATAGTAAATTTGGGTAAGGACTATTTGACAAGCTAAGGACTATCTGACTACCTTATGACAAGCTTCAAAGGCCAAGTTTAAAATCGTAAGAATCCGCCAAAAAAGGCTGTCCGATAAAATAAGAAAGACACTCCCATTGCAGAAAACAGGATCCATGGGCCGATTTCGGCGTTTTTGATTCAGTTCCCATAGAAGTTTGCAAAATTGCGGCAAATAGCAAGTTTGTTTGCTGCCATTGAAGTTGATGTTACTCCATGCTGATGAGCGCATAATAAGAGAAAACACTGACCCATACAATTATCTGCAACGGGAGTGTCTTTCTTATACGTAAATTAGATGGTTACAGTTGTACTAAATGCGTCTTCCTCAGATAGTGTGTTCTTAACAAATGCTAAAATATAAATGTTCATGCAGTTGCATCTTGCATTTGTTAAGAGACACACACATACACGTAGACACAGAAACAAATACCTATCTCGCTATATAAAGTGGCATGTGTAGATACATTATAGTTATCGATTTAATAATGTGGATTATTTTATAAATACAGTAGAGTCCCGATTGAGCTAATGTGGACTCGAATTGTGTTAAACTCGTCTAACACGGGAAAAGTTTTGCAAATTGCACTGCATAACTCAGCGTTGAGGTTTCCGATGCCTCTCCTCTAGGTTTCCCCCCATTCCTACCATTAGTGAAATATACAGGGTGATTAAAAAAAAGATGTGTCAAAATTTACGAGGTGGTAGTACACACAAAACCAAGCATTTTCCGTCATAGTTTACCGGGTCGGAAATGAAACGTAAAGGCGTTACAGGGCGATGGATTGGGCAAGGTGGTCCCATAGCTTGGCCCCCATGATATCCCGATCTATTGTGTCTTGGCTTCTCTTTGTGGGGATATCTCAAAAGTTTCGTTTATGACACTTCCCTTGAATCTGAAGAGGAACTCGTAGCCAGAATTTCGGCCGCTGCTGCCAAAGTGCGGGTCATGTCTGGTCTGTTCAAGAGAGTTCGCCAATCCCTCCATCGCCTCTGTGAGACATGCATTCAGGTTGATGGTCTCGCTTTTGAGTCATTATTGTAATTATTGTTTATTAAATATCATTTTATAACTTCTAAGTCATTCTTGTGTTTTCACCTTACCCTCATCGGTTTCACCATTAAGCGCCTACTGGCGCCTTTAAGTTTCATTTCCTACCTGGTTAATTATGACGAAAAATGCTTGTTTTGGTGTCTACTACCACTTCGTAAAGTTTGGCCTATTTCTTTTGAATCACCCTGTATACTGTGATAAAAAGAGCATGTACAATATTTTGTGTTTATGTGCTTATTTGTTTAGTACATGTACATATTCGGTGTACTCTCAAATTACCGTTCGATGTATTGCAGTCCGGTCTTAATTGCATTTAGGCTTTAAAACTTCTTGAGTCTTCTGGTTGGTCAGTTGCTGTGGTGTCCATTTGAGTCAGGTTTTAAATAGAACCGCGCACAGATATGACAGTATCTGCGATTTGAATGATTAAATCTGCGTATAGTTTCCCCCCTCTAGAAATTCATCAATATTCTGCAATGCCGCATCAATTTCTGCATCAATATTCTGCAATGGCTAAACTGGTGAAAATATGAGGTGAAAATATGACAGGTGAATGAGGATAGATTAAAATATATATCTTGAAATTTCTTTTTAGCACATATCTTGCTCTTTACTCCGTTGCTTTTCTTCACTCACTAAATTTGAAATCATCTCATCGATCATCTCTACTGTTGCTCATCCTCATTTTTCTAATCTTGGATGTTTTCTGACGTATTAGGGTTCGGTAGAGCTCCTCTATTACAGGCTGACTTATCAAGCATATTGAAGCCCATAGGGTTCCATACTACAGTTACAGAAATTATATCATAAGCGTTTAAAATAAATACTTTATATAAAATATGCAGTTTCAATTATAATATTGTAAAATTTAGCTCGCAAAAGTATGCTCCAGTACCAGGTATTCAAATTATTTATTAGCCATTGTTTTCTTCTTTCTTTATTCCTGGGAAAGCGAAATAGCCTAAAACCCTTTCTAGAATGATTAGAGCAGTTCGGTGCAGAACAACTACCCAGAATAATTTCATTTATACTCCCTAAAGTGAAAATACGAATAGAGCTAATGCTAATGGGATGTAGGTGTGTATGGTGTGCTTCCAGCTATGGTGGGCTTCAATATGCTTGATGAGTCAGCTCGTATATACAGGAGCCTTAGGTTTCGGAACTGGAAGAATTTTTACTAACTCTATGATGGAATCTGCATCATCTTCATATCTTCATCCACAGTTTGCCTGAATTTTTTACTTTCCCTGCAATACATGGTAATGTATAGGGGAAGTATTGGAATCATGCCGAAAATCGCAGCTCGAATTTTCGACGGATTTATGCGTTCCGAGACCTCTAGAATACAAAAACCTATTTTTAGCGTAATGTCTGTCTGTGTGTCTGTGTGCAGAGCAGATTTTGTATCCACTCTAAAAGAAATGTTGTACCGAATTTCATAAAATTTGGTAGGTAAGTCACTTGTGGTCGAATTTGGTGCTGATTAGTTTTGGGCACAATTCGGGATAAAAGAACCCGCCTTTTTTTGCGAAATGGCCCGCGAAAGTCTGTATCCACTCTAGATAAAAAATTAATGGACTGATTTTCACAAAATTCGGTCAATAAGTCACTTGTGGATCACCCTGGTGCTGGTTAGATTTTGATATGATTCGGAAAAAATAATCTGCTGCTTTTGCAAAATGGCCCCCAAAAATCGTCAAAATCTAAAATAAAAAACTACGTATGCTCAAATATATCCATTAAATGCTTGTTTCATACGTAATTTTTAACGATGAAAGGAATAAGACCAACTCCATTACACTAGGATTAGCCGTTTTGGAGATATTTTATTTTTTTCGTATTTTCCCTACGTCATCTTTGAAAATAAGTCCAGTTGCCAAATGAGAGCGAAAATTGAATTAAAAGTGAATTAAATTTAATTTAAATAAAAATAACATGGATATAAGTCTGCAGGGAAAGTCAAGTGTTGCCCATATCAGGGTTTTTTCTTCTAGGATATGAAAGTTGTGAGGTCTAGTATATGAGAGCCTGCCGTTGAAAATCCTTAAAGTTGCAAAACGAAAATCCTACAACCCAGTAATAAAAAATATAATGCACAATTAAAAAAATCGAAATCTTTTAATTCGATTGATAAAATAGTTTATTATAATTGATATTTTCAAAATTGATAAATAGAATCCTCTTTGTTAGGTTAGAACTGCTTTTGCGTTGGGAAAAAAAAGTAACTGGTGTTGAACATCATCTGAAACGGCAATGAATGGATTTAATTTGACAAAATGGCAGAAATGGCAATTTTGATATTTAGAAACTCTTAAATTTTAAAATAATACAAATGTAAAAATAAATCTCACCGAGGAGCGTTTTACGGGGATATGAAGTATATCTGTAGAAAATTTCGCTGCTGCCTGACGCTGCGATTTTCAGCTACTGACAACATACACAGGCAGACACACAGACAGACAGAAACACAGACAAATATCTTCTTTTATCATACAAGACTAGCCATTTTCCCTCATACTTTCTACGAGCTAAATGGCCATTGGTTATTAAATGTGATGCTTGCTCACTTTATAAAAGTTATGAATATCAAATACCGTTTAAGTTTGATCACGAAAAGGCCCATATTTTACAGTTCTCTTAACATAGACATTGAGGCATGTGCAAACATATTTCAACTCCGATAAATGAATGCTGTCTTTCTCTTTTTTGAAATTTTTGGAGATTTTAAATTAAAAATTAATTATTAATAAAAATATATATTCAATAGATTTATTAGAAGAATAGCCAGCGGACGAATCTAGAATTTTGAAGTGTAATACTGTTTCTATGGTTGTGAATGGAATAAAAACTCTGTACAAATATAGAATGATTAAACACAATAAAAAATCGTCTGTTATAACTATAAATTAAAATATCTCAATACGGTTGATTGTACATTAGTACAGTTAATTGAGAAAATTTAAATATTTTTTTTTGCGCAAGATGGCTTGAAAGCAAATTATGTGTTATATAGCTGGAAGAATGGAGGAACTGACACGAAAGATCATTCTTGCATAAAGCATTAATTATGGAACACTTTGCAACTGAAATGTAATTTCATTTACATTTTAAACTGCTTCAGAACTTGACATCGACAAAATTAATCTTAAAACTTCATCAGAAAAGACAATGCTAGTTACACAAAATGAACTTTATTCAAATGACGTCCTCGAAAGTATAATTTGCGAAGTGTTTACGATGCTTTTGCAGTTAAAATTACGTCACAATTATAATATTTCATTATTATAGAAACCACAGCATTTATTTATCTCATGCTAAATAAGTTCTTCGAAATTGTTGCAACTATGACAAATCATTTTATTTCCTAAACCGTCTGCCTCTCTATGTAAAATTAATGAATATTTTATTCATATCACTTATATGCCAGACTGCAGAACTGAATAATTTTCCGTTAAAAAATTCAGCAATTCTGGTGCAACTCACGTTACAATCGCTTGACTTGTTTATATTCTGAATGCTATAGTTTATCGTGAAAATTAGGCTTCGTTGTAGGAATAAATAATATATAGTGATCATTTAAAATGAAAAATATTGTAATTGCGTTTTCACAGAATTTAGATTCATAGATAATATGCAAAAATAAAGCGGTTTTATGAAGGATGCAACGCTAAATATAAATTTAAACGACATTTAAACATCTAAGATGTATATGGGGTAAAAAAGGAAATCCATATAACTTTCCTTATATACATAATGTATAAGGAAAGTATTGTGACGGAGTCGAAAATTCGAATTCGAGTTTTCGACGGGAGATCACGTTTCAAGCATCCCTGATCACGAATCAAACATTATTGAAGTGATGTCTGTGTCTCTGTGTGTGTGTGAAAGTATGTGTGTGTGTCTGAAAGTATATGTGTGTGTGTGAAAGTATGTGTGTGTGTGTGAAAGTATGTGTGTGTGTGTGAAAGTGTGTGTGTGCGTGTGTCAGTGAGCCTGTGGAGACGATAACTGACGAACAAATGGACCGCTTCGAACGAAATTTGGAACAAAAATCACAATCCGTGAATACTGGAAGCCTATTGTTCTTATACGCAATCGAATGTTCAGAACATCCCCTAAATTTTCGAGTGAAATTTTGAAAAAACCGTCAAGAAATCAAAACCGCTAATAAAGTTGCGCAAATAGACATTTCTTATGTAATTTTTCATTAGAAAACGATTGACGTAAATTTAAGAACGCTAACATGAACCGTTCTCGCGATATCGCACATTTTTCAAAAATATTATCAAAAACTCATATAAAATAAAAAAAAATAATTCTTATTGAGAAACATGTTCACTTTTCATATGTAATATCATGTGATAAATTTGGAGACATCATTCTCGGGGATCTAGCTCGTTCCAGTCATGAAAAAAGATACTTTGAGTAATACTTTTTTTTATATTTGAACGCCAATAGTCATTTATCTGCTGTAGAAATAACTTATTTCTTCTTCCATAACGCTTGGCGAGATTTTGGCAACGAATTTGGTGGAATAACTCTAACTGGACGACTTTTTTAAATGTTGCTAAATTAAGGAAAAAATTGCCAAATGGATAAAAATGACGCTAAATCAATGACGACTTATTGATGATGACGACATGGAAATGATGACTCATTGACGAAAATTCAATATCTTGGAAAGACTATAAGTAACTACTATAAAAATAATCTATTTTTTTACTGCAAAAGTAGTAAATTCATTGCATTATATAAGGATAGTCACGTGTTGCCCACATCAGATTTTTATTTTATAATCCTACCGTAGTTAGTACCATTTGTGTGTATACCAAAATCTTTTTAGAATTCCTTTAATTGCCGCCATTTTTGACCTGGACCTATTTTAACTTGCCGGGACGGGTCAAAATTCGGGTTTTCTGGGGTTCGTGGAAATGACTATAACTCAATAAGTATCCAAGATAACGGAGGAATCTGCTTTTCCTCCAAAAATGGACATTTCGATCTTTCAGAATTGGTATTTAAGTTGCATTTAGTTTTTAGTTTAACAAGCTTAAAATGGACTTAAATTTAGCAAATATAAACGGCAAATTCGCCATTTTATCATTTGTTGATCCAAACTCATAGCGATTTCATTTTGGCATATATTGATCAAATTTTATATTTTTTGTAAATTTGTTTATAAACTGGACCAGGATGTTTTATTTTTCAGATCTGTTTATGAAGGTAATTTTGTATAACGAGAACAAAATGTACTTAAATGTTGAACGTATGTGTGTGTGTGTGAAAAACTGCGGCTCATTTTAATTAGATTCTTATAATTTTTTTTTTTGGAAAATGAAATTAAATATTTTAATAGAATGTTTTGAATAAGAATGTCATCTATAATAGTATAGGAATTTGCATATAAATGTAAATTTTAAGTTTCTTTATAGGTTCTGTAGAACGTACGGGTACTACTAGTAAATAATACAATACATAATAATGTAAGGCGAAAAAAAATTGATTAAATAGAAAGAGCACTCATGTACATGAAATATAATTTGATTAAAGGTTAGAAAACATCAGAAGTGTGTTTTCTTTTTAAGACAGAAGGTGAAATCTTGAAAGAATTATGATCAGTAAGGTATGTTCAATATATAAAATTTCAAAATATAATACAACTAATTGTTTGCAATGATATACTAATCTACATTTGTCCATAATAATAGTCTAAATGCATAGCTTTTTGTTTATCTTGACAGTGCTTTCCTACAACATTTTAACTCCTTCCAATTCTAAAACCACACTGAACCACAATATGAAATTCATTCTACTTATAGGGTACCGATAGAGTAGTTAACAAAATTAATTTCTAATTTCTATCAGGTGCCGTTTTCAAGATATTTGACATTGAAATATACAATATTTGAATTTTTGAAAATCTCTGTGTTAAAAAAAAAAGGGGGGGGGGGGTTAAAAATGGATTTTTTTTCTCGATGAGCTTAAAAGTTGTCTTCTTCTAGTTTGCGAGAAAAAAATATTAGTTCTTTAACATTTCTGGAGTTATAGGCACCTGAAAATGACGAGTTTGCCTGTCATATTTTCTGAATTTATGTCCATTTTAAGCTTGTTAAACTAAAACATAAATGCAACCTAAATACTCATTCTGAAAGCTCAAAATGTCCACCCGTGACTCGCCCCTGCAAGTAAAAATGGCCCAGATCAAAAGTGGCGACAAATAAAAAAACTAAACATGATTTTGGTATACAGACAAATGGTACTAACTATGGTAGGAATATAAAACAATCTGATGTGGGCAGCACATGACTTTCCCTGCAGACATATATCCACGTTCTCTTTATTTCAATTAAATTTAATTAACTTTTAATTCAATTTCCGTTCTCATTTGGTAAATGGACTTATTTTCAAACATGGCGTTGAGAAAATAGAAAACAACTAAAATATCTCGAGAAAGGCTAGTCTTAGTGTAATGGGGTTGGTCTTATTCTTTTCTTCGTTAGAAACTACGTATAAAACAAGCATTTAATGGATATATTTGAGCATACGCAGTTTTTCGTTTAGATTTTGACGATTTTTGGGGGCCATTTCGCAAACAAAGGCAGGTTATTTTTTTCAGAATCGTACCAGAATCTAATCAGCACCAGGGGGACCCACAAGCGACTTATCTACCGAATTTTGTGAAATTCGGTTCATTAGTGTTTCAGCTAGAGTGGATACAGGCAATTTTTGCGGGCCATTTCGCAAAAAGAGGCGGGTTCTTTTATCCCGAATCGTACTAAAAACTAATCAGCACCAGGGTCACACCCAAGTGACTTTCCTAAGAAATTTTATTAAATTTGATCCATTAGTTTTTGAGTTAGAGTGGATAAATATATTTTACAGACAGATACACACACAGACACACATACACATACACAGACGTCACGCTAAAAATAGTTTTTTCGTATTGTAGAGGTCTCGAAACGTGTAGATACTTCGAGAACTCGAGTTGCGATTTTCGGCATGATTTCAATACTTTCCCTTTACATTACCATGTATTGCGTGGAAAGTAAAAACTAAAATTGATTTTGGTATACAGACAAATGGTACTAACTATGGTAGGGTTTTAGATTTATCTTACTGCTTATAGATGTGTATGCAAAGTTTCAAGTCTCTAAATTCATCAATTTGTGCCGTTAATTTGTTAGTTAATCAATCGGTCTCACACATCAATATGATATATATTTCCAACGAATTAAGAATTTGTTTCTTAAAGAACTTTACACAAAGCCTATAAAAAGACACATTTGACTCCGATACAATTTGTAATACAAATTGAGATGGAAAAATAGGCATTATACGTAAACCCAGTGAAAATTTAGTGAATAGTAAAAGAAAAACGACAAGAGTTCACTCAAAATAACTTTCATTTATGCTTTTATTTTACAGAATCAAAGAGCACTTTTCATAAACTGGAAAAAAAAAGTTTTAAAGATCTTTCAGGACTATCCAACAATTGCCTGCCGAAAATGCAAATAGAAAACGGAATTGAATGACATTTTAATGATGCGAAAATCATTAAAAATAAAATCAAACTTTTACTAGAAAAGAACTGTTTTAAAAGGTATTTCGCAATTTTGTGACTTTCTGAAACGGAGTAATAAGAAGAGAAAATGAAAAATCTCATTAAAACTCTTAATTATCTTGTCCTATTGACGTTAAACATACTTCCATTTAAAAATTTCAGTTTTTTTTAACTCTTTTTCAATTTTTAGTCTTTTGAAAGCTTAGAAAAGGAGACTTAACATCATTAAAAGTTTATTTGATTTATAGAAGCAATATATTTTATGTTATAGCTTTGATGTGGGTTTTAAATAAATGCTATTAGGAGGTGGATTTTTATGTTTTTTGTATATTTTCTTACTGAGGTACAAATATGGCAATTTCAACAAATCTTAATGTTTAAAAGTAGTAAATGTTTTCTGATATATAACATATTTTTGGTTTACTGCATATCATTACACATATATCGGATTTACTAGAAAAAAGTGCATATTTATATATTTTTTATTTGTAACAGAAGAAGAACTAACAATAAAAATTAAGCCATATAAATAAAATTGACAATCTGTCTGTATGTGTATTTGTGTGTGTGTGTGTGTCTCATTATCATGGAAAAATAGCTGCATTGAATTTCATGAAATTTTGTAAACAGCATTGAAATAGCTCTATTTAAAATTTAGACCATGTTTCGAGTTTTTAGGATCTGGTGCTGCCGAGATATAGATGAAAACGGATCTTCCATAGTGATAGCATTATGCAGGCAATATTTTTTTGCAAATTTATTAGCAGAATATATCATGTTGCTTAACAACATGATATATTCTGCAAATATATCATGTTGCTCAGCAACGGAATTAAATAAAATGTGTTTATTCAGCAGACGGTTTTTATTAAAAAATCTTTTCCAATTTCAGTAAGAATTGGAAAATAATAATTATGCTGCTTAATAAGGGAATTAAATAAAATGTAATTATACAGCAGACGATATTTATTATATCTTTTCCAATTTAAATAATAATTGGAAAAATAATAGTAATGCTGCTTAACAAGGGAATTAAGTGAAAAGTGTTTATACAGCAAACGATTTTTATTAAATTTTTTCCAATTTCAGTAATAATTGGAAAAATAATAATTATGCTGCTTAGCAAGGGAATTAAATAAAATGTATTTATACAGCAGACGATTTTTATTATATCTTTTCCAATTTTAATAATAATTGGAAAAATAATAGTCATGCTGTTTAACAAGGGAATTAAATACAAGAAAGATCAATCATGCTTAAAGCATTGATTATGAAACACTTTCCAACTTCAATGCAATTTTATTTAAAAAAGTCGAAAATGCAATACATTCCTCGGTAATATTTAAAAACTTATCAGGATACTACATTGATTTATTATATTTGAAAACTTAAACCTTCATTGAAAAAAATGAACTTCATTCAAAAGACGGCATTGAAATATAAATTGCGTGGCTTAAATATCTCTAAAATGCAATACATTCCACGGTAATATTTTTAAATCTATCATAATACTACGATAATTTATTATATTTGAAAACTTCATCGAAAACAACTGAAATTAATTCAAATGACGTCATAGAAAAAATAACACGCCTGGATCTCTCTATAAAAGCAGGATTTCATTCATAACTTTCTCCATTTCATTCATCACAATACTATAATAATTTATTTTATTTAAAAATTAAGACCATGGAGCTACAATTCATAAACTTTATGCTTAAAACTTCATCGAAAAATATCGTCCTTCTGTTTATAAAATCAATTAATATTTCATTCATATCAGCCATGCAGACTCCATGGACTGAATTATTTTGTGTTAAAGAAATACAGTAATTCTAATACAACTCATTCTACATATTTTGATGTTTACATTTTACATAGGTGAAAAATAGGCTTAATTGTAGAAATAATCAAATTTGAATGAGAATTTAAACTCAAATATATTGTCATTGTGTTGTTTTAGTATGCAGATGCACAGAATTTAAGCAGAAATAAAGTAGTTTTAGGATGGATACAACACTCAATATGAATTAAAAAGAACTTTAAAAAATCACGAATTTGAAACAAGATGGATGCCATATCTCATTTTGAAGTGGGTGATGTGATCGTTTCATATCATGGTCACGTGATCGTTTCATATAAGATGTGTAATTATTATTTTAATTTTTATTTAAAAAACTACTGAATATATTTAGCTGAATTTTTTTTTATATATTTTATGGAACAATTTGACTATTACCTAAAATTTTCGAAGCAATTTGTGAATTTTAAATCCGCTTAAAAAATGTTAGAAAAATTAGGTCCCATAGGGCTCAATGTATTTCATTTTTTCAACCCGGGTTCAATCCAAAACTAATTGTGTGATATTATTCATTTATATTCCCATAGGTCCTACAGACCGTCTGAACAACATACTATAATTTCATTTTGATTAAGTCATTTTTACGGCAGTTATCGTGCTAACGGACAGACAGACAGACAGACAGACAGACAGACAGACAGACAGACAGACAGACAGACAGACAGACAGAATGAACAAAGTCATAAACACTTTTCAACTTTGTTGTAAAGTGTTAAAAATGTGTTTATACAGCAGACGATTTTTATTAAATCTTTTCCAATTTTAATACTAAAGAAATGTATATAAAAATGAATTTCATTGGAATTACATTTTTGTCTGGATTACATCAATTACGGCCTTCTGATTAGATTACGGGACTTGTTAATATTTTCAATTTAATTTGATTATGTTTTGCAAAGATATTTCAAACTCATATATTGTGTTCACCCAATTGTTGATAAAAAATAAAAGTATTACGGATATATCTTCTAACACCATTTTAGAGCTTTTAATTTGGCATGTATTGATCCAATTATATATATATATATATTTATAAATTTTCTTACAAACTGGACCAGGAAGCATTTTATTCCTCAAATCTGTACGCAAAGATAATTTTCTATAGCGAGAACAGATATACTTATATACCTTATTTTTGTAGAATTAAAGTAAATATTTGAATATAACGTTTTGAATAACAATGCTATTTAAAATACTTTAGGAATGTGCACATAATTGTGAATTTTTGTTTCTTTATAGTATTATATATTCTGTACGAGGAACGGGTGTACTGTTAGAGTTTATAAAAAATCTCCGACTAAACAATGTGCTGATTAAGTCTATGTCGGGAAAAAATTACATTTTGATTTCATTTGACTAAATGACCGGACGCTGACGGACACTATATGGCTAATGATGATAACATGCCACCCTTGGAGTAAAAAAAAAATGCTGCATGACAATGCGTTGATGTTTTTGTTGAGCACTGCACCTTACATGATAAAATCTGAGAAAAGTTTGACAGCTTTTCTTCTTAAAATGATTTATACTTGCCTGGCTCGTACTACATACTGTAAGGTACAGTAGAAGCAAAAAATAACCATTACTGCAATGTTGACAAGCAAATAACAAGAAAGTTAAATGATTCTAAATAGGAAATAATGTTTTGCAAATTTTGAATTCAGTCATATGACAAGAATATCTTGCAGTATATAAGCTATGTTCTTCTCTCTGTTTATTTGAGTAGTATCCATACGCATGTCTGAGCGCACAGACTCTTTTTACACTAAAAAACAAGATTTTATAGCTTATTTTATTTTTTTTATGAAAAAAAAAGGTCTCGATCCATTTTAATATTAAAAACATGATTTTTATAGCTAAAAAGGTGAATATATATACCTTTTTTACATTAAGACCAAATTTTAACAGTGAATTACTGAACTTTTTTAGTTAAAAAGCTGGACATATAAAATAAATGCGTGAAAAAAGAGGACCTCCAAATGAATGGAAGTCCTCTAATATATTAAAAATGTGTATATATACCTTTAAACAGTGAATTACTGAAATTTTTTAGTTAAAAAGCTAGACATATTAAAAGTACCTTTTCACAGTGAATTATATAAAATAAATGCGTGAAAACCTCCAAATGAACCCTCTAATATATTAAAAATACCCTGTTTTTAAAGTGTGGGGTTGAGACCCCCCCCCATTTATTTAATAGATAAAACTCAAAATTTTTAACTAAATCTAAACATTATTTATAAAATTAAAAGGAATTATAAAAATATGAATGAAATCATTATGAATTACAAAACACATGTTTAATAAAAAAGATATGATAATTTTATAGTGGGAGGTGACGCACCCCCACTGAATTATAGAGATTTTAATTAAAAATGCATGAAAAAAGAGGACCTGAATGGAAGTCCTCTAATATATGCACCAGTGAACTTTTTTAGTTAAAAAGCTAGACATATTAAAAGTATGATTTTACAGTGAATTATTTAAAAATAAATGCATGGAAACCTCCAAATGAATGGAAGCCCTCTAATATATTAAAAATAAGGATGGCTCATAAAATTAAAAAGAATTATAAAAATTAAAAAAAGAGGCCTGATGATTTAACACGATCCCAAAATAAGATCGTCTCAGAAAATGATAAATATAAAGAAGAATATAATATTATAAATTATAGAAAACTGATAATATACTATATACATAATAATAAATTTTCAGGTGGGAAAACATATCCCCACCTAAATATATTAAAAATGATTAAGCTTTCTCTAATTCATCATCATACTTAAATATATATCTTCCAGAAAGTTTTTCATCTAACTTTACGGAATCTCCATATATAGTATTAATTTTTCTCAATGATCCTAGGATCATATAATTTAAACGGTCTCAGTCTATAGAACTTCCATTTTTATAAATACCTGAGGAATCTAATCATAAGAGAATAAGTTCTTTGAAATAACATTTAAAACTCCTAATCCATTCAATTTAATATCTTCATTTTCTTCCTTTTCAATTAATACAGTCTACCTTTGAAAACTTTCTGATAATAGTTTTTAGTATGATCTTATTTATCATACAATTCTTTACAAAGATAAGTCAAATAGTATATTTCTTCAGAATTTGTAAAATTTAAAGCTCGAATATCACCTAAGGACTCATCCATTTATATAGAATTATTTTTAGAAACATTTTTATAATGTCCCAAGGCCATATATAAGGTATAAATACCATCTTCTAATATAAATCTTTTATCATCTTTTGCTGATAAAGCTATCTTGTTCACTTGAATTGAATACAATTTATGTTTCTTACTTCTAATTAAATTCTGTGTTCTATATTGATCTCTTTTATTTAATAAACAGTCTTTATAATCTTCAAATGATATTCTGTTTTTAACGGTACTAGTATTAGTTCCTTTAGACTTCTTAGTCTCAAATTTTTTATGGTTTTCTTTATCTTCTTCATTATTATTATATTCTTCAACACTCTGTTTTTCTAATCTTATTGAATACATTTTACTTCTGAAGCCTACAAATTCTTCCATAATCACACCGCTATTTTCATCTTTCATTTTACCTAATACTTTTTTATTACATCTAGGTATATTATATGGATTATTTACTTGATAATCAGATGTATCGAAATAATTAATCATTGAATTCATATCTACATAAAAGTCCTCTGTTTTAATATCATATATAAAACTATCTGTATCCATATATAATAACTTGATATTATCCTTATATCTCGGTTTAATAACATTATAATGAAAATCATACATTAAATGTTTAGATAAATCTAAATGTTTAGATTTTTTAAAATGATCATAATTACAACATAATCTTACATCGATTCGTTTTCTTATATTTTCCATAGTTTTCCAAATACTGAATTATTCATCAATTTATAAAAATCTTTCTCAAAATCATTAGCAGCTTTCTTTCTCATTTCAGTGTTTAAATCTATATATTTTTTCAACCAATTCGATTGCTTAAATTGTAATACTCTATGTTCTCTAGCAACCTTTAAACCCATTTTCAAATATTGTTTTAAACTTCTATAGTGAACTACATATTTCTTTTTATCATATAAAGTTGTTAATAACTTACCTTGTTTTGAATTTTCAGGAATTCTATTTTCAGGGCATAATGGTAAATCTGAATGATAATCATGTAACTCTTTTGGATATCTTAAACTAATTTCAAATATATATCCATTCTCTGAATCATCTTTTATTCTATGGTTATATACTTCACGTTTAACATAATTTTTTTCATAATCATTACACCATTTAAATTCTCCATATGGTAAATATTGACTCATAGCCCATCCATATAAATTATTAGCATCTAAATACATTAAATAATTGGATTCTTTACTATTATCATAATTTTTCATATATTTATTATTTGCTTTACCATATCTATTACAACATTGTGAAACACCTCCTCTTAAACCTTTTTCTATCATGAGAATCATATCATAATTATTTAATAAATCTAATTTAACATTTGGTATTTTTAACATTGCAGCCTAAGATAAACCAGGAGCAGTAAAATACCAATCTGGATCTAATTTATAAGTTTTTAAACAAACATCTCTAAAATTTAAAAATTAATACATCTGTTTTGACATATAAATCTGTATATTCACCTAAATTTTTTTATTAAATTCTTTCCAAACACGTTGAGCATGTTTATATTCTTCATCAGTTATATTACATTCATTCAATTTATTATAAAATTTATCTTTTGAAGGTAAATCTGTTTCTTTGTATTTATCTCTAGAATCCATATAATCATAGGGATATACACCTTTCCTTGTAATGAGATCTAATTTATCATCAGGAAAATATAATGATGTCTCTCTAAATTTTGATTTTAAGTATTTAATATATTTCATTTTCCGTATTTTTGGAGGACATCTATTTATTTCATTCTCTGGTCTCAAGTTTTTTGATAAATTATCTAAACTGCAAGACATAAATTTAAATGAATCAATAAATCTCAATTTCATACCTCCTATTTTTTTGCTGAAAGATATATATTTTTCTTCAGTATTAGGCATAGCATCTATTTTTGATTTATCAAATCCAAGTTCTTTTATAAACAAATGAGAATCATAACCTGTTAAATTATGGATTTTTACTGGAATAAATTTTGAAATTTGATAATTTAAATTACAAACATTATGAGCAGGACCCCTATATTTTCCAGTTGTAAGACAATGATCAATTACTGTTTCATCTTTTAAGATTTATTTTTCACATATATGACAAATATTAGTTCTTTTATAATGATTTTCATCGAACTCTATTATTGATTTGATACTTTCATATTTTTTAGTTTTTCCTTCTATAAATTTTTCAATTTTAAGAGTATCCTCTTTTAACATAGATAAAAACTTTTTGATTGTATCAGGTCCTCTATAAACAACAGGAGGTTTAAAGTATTCATTTTCATATTTGATATAATAACAAAATGCATGTGCTACATGTTTTTGATATTTCACAGTATATGATTTAGTTTGATCTTGCTCAGATGTATCAATTTTAGGTAAGAGAGATTCAAAATCAGCATATATAGTATATGGTACTCTCATTTCTCTTTCATGATTTTTAAATTGAATAACTTCATCTTTTCTAGGCATATTAATTGTGACAGCTTCTTTCTCTTTACAGTATTCCTCATGTATCTTTAATCTTTGCTCAGAATAAAAAAGAGAGTCTTTTCGAAGTTCATTAATAGTCTTTGACTTTAAGGTGAGCTCCATTTATCAGGAAACATTTTTGGAAATAATTTTTCCTGGAAGATGCTTACTGTGATAAATACTTTTTAAATGTCTCTTTTTGTGTGTATAGGTATATTGCATACCACATTCACATTTAAATTTTCTATATTTAATTATGGAATCACAATATTTACAATGACTTTGGAAATAAATTTTTCCATTTCTATGATATATATAAAACTCATTTACTGATTTTATAGTCAAACAGTGTATACAATTTTTTGTTAGCTCCATTTATTAGGAAACATTTTTTGAAATTCATTCCACATTTTTTCATATTTCTTTTTGACTTTAGAACAAAGTCTTTGGACCTTTATTTTATTTTCAGTATTAAAAATATCACAAATCTTTTTCATAAAATAATAGTTAACTGATTTCTCATAATACATAAAATCTAAAAATTTTAAGAACATTTCCTCAACTTCTTGAATAATATTATACCTCCTTTTTATTCGAATAAAATAACTAATTCTACTTTTATATCTTTGTTTTAAACTCTCATAGTCTATAATATAAAAATATTCTTCTTCTTCTGAAGAATCATAGATTAATTTCATCTTTAAATTATGCGCTACTTTATTATCTGAAACTTCATTATCTGAAATATCAATCGTTTCAACCATTTCAACACCGTCAAAAAAGTTAACATACATTTATTGACTACGTATTAATAGCAGTTTTTTATCATATTTATCGGGGGTGATAGATCCACCCCGTTAAATCATCATATTAATGATTCTCAAGGATCACCTTTATTATACCATCTATCTTTAAACATTGTATAAACCAGAATGTCCAACTATTAAATTTATCTGGATATCTTAACCATTTTACAAAATATTTATTTCCTTTCTTTTTTATGATTTTTTCTATTTTATATACATCATCTTTTTTATTATATTTTACCATTTCATTTTCATAAAAAGTTCCTTCAATTTCTTTACTGTTTAAATCTTTTAATCGATAAGTAATAGGATCTGTTTTTAATACTTCAGATACTATAAAAATCTCTTCCGTAAATGTAGAATCATCTACTTTCCTGAATGTTTTTTAATTGTTGATATTCTAACACTATCCCCTATCTTAAATTAAGGTTTTTTTATGATCTTTTCCGTATATAAATTTTGATAAACTTGAGATTCATTTTCGTCTCGGCTAGCCTCGACGGGTGTCATTTTTATTGATCTTTGATATGAATTGTTATAATTTTTAAGTAATTTGGGTAATACATCAATATTTTTAGTATTGTTAGCATGCTTATATTTTATAATTTTTTCTCTTATACTTCAATTAAATCTCTCAGCTATTGCAGATTTTATTTCTTTATTATAAGTCGTAAACCGATGTATATTATTATCTTTGAATAATTTTTGTGTAACTTTTCTTGTAAATTCAGTACATTCATCTGTCAAAATGAATTTTGGCTTTCTTTCTTTAAAAACTTGTTTAAAGCCTTGTATGACTTCTTCAGATGTTTTTCTTGTTATAGGGAAAGCCCAAGCATATTTATTAAAAGCATCTATAACTGTTAACAAATAATTAGTTCCATCGTTATATTAGCTATAATTTTTTATAAATAACAAATCAGCGTCAAATTGATTATTACGGTTTGGAACATAAACTCTCCTTTTAAATTTAGGAATGACAGGTTTATATCTAGTATATACATCTTGTTCATATAAAAATTCTTCAACATTAAGTAATCCTGTTATTCTTTCCAATTCTTGAATACCACAATAACCTGTTTCTGGATTATAATATGTCTCTTTTAAATTCCTAAAAATTCCTCCTTTTTACTTCCACAAATTGAACAAATACCTTTTCCAACTGGTTTATTACTTTTAGAAGTAGTTTCATAATAATTTTTAGTTTCAGTTTTCTTTTTACACTTAACACAATATATAGAAGGGGATATTCCTAACCCAAACGTTTTTTTTAGCTTTAATAATAGGTTTAATAATTCCACTATCTAATCTATCTCGAAATGTTGGATCTTGTATTGCATTTAAATCATCTATTAATTCTTGATCAGCAACATGTCTCTGCTTTGTATCTTTTGTTTTACTTTAAGAAATATCATGTGTTTTACATGCTTTATCAACTTTATTTATTCCAGGATCACCTCTTTTATCTAATTTTGTAAATGGACCACAATATTGATATCCTGGTAAATGCATTTCTGGAGGATTTATTTTATCTTGTAAACATCCAACAATATCACCACTTTTGTTTACAAACCATTTATTTAGGATGAATAAATTTATATCCATTCAATTGCAATTGTTTTACATATTTTTCAACTGGATTAAATTTTAAACTTTTTATGAAATCCTTTTCACGCATATACATTTCTTCTTCTGTCATATCCTTAGCTTTAAACGAATTAATGAGTTCTTTATAAAAATTATAACAATGTCTATATTCTTCCTTTCTTTCTGCTATTTTTAATGCTAGATCAATAGCTTCTACTATTCCAACTGATAAACTTAAAAAAGCAAGCGGTAGAAAGGCTATTGTTGCTAAACTCGTTCCACTTAGAATAACCTTACTTACTGATAATGAAATACTTATCTTTTGATACATATTTCTACTCTTTCTGTAAACATACAATCTTTTTTCTAAATATTCTTCCATATCATTTGTATAGGATCAATTTTTTTTCTGTATCTTATTTTTGGATTCACTAAATTTAACATTAAAAAATCGTATTGTTTTTGAACACTTTTATTCTATATTTGTGTGAATTCTTCAGTACTTAATTTACCATCTATCTCTCTTATAATCTGTTGAATTTCTTTTGGTTGTAGATTGAAAAATATAAAGTAATTACAGTTCTTTCTTATATTGATAGGTGTTGTATAATATGACTATGATAAATAAATAATAGATGCGTTTTTCTTTCTACCTCTGATAAATAATTTTTTAATGGTTATTTGATCTTTCTCAGTCACACAATCATCGAAAATAACTAAATTCTTTAATGTAGGATTTAAATCATCTACTGTAATAAAATCATCTGAAGAAAAGAATACTTCTTTTTTGCATTTATCATATAATTCTAATAATGTTTTTTTATTCTTCTTACATTTCAAAATATCTTCTCTTTCTATATCTTTAAACAATGTATATATTTCTTGTAATTTAGAATATTTAGGTTCGTATAAATCTTTTGCACATATATATAGTGCATCAAAATTTAAAAAATCGTAAATTATATTTAACAGTAAATTTGTTTTACCTGAACCCGAAGGCCCTGTTATAAGCAATCTAAATGGATGTTTAGGTAACAACGTATGTTGTTTAGGATCAGGTAACTCATCTGGTTCCGTGTAATCTTTAATTTTTATCATTTATATAACAGTAAAATTACTCGCTGTAAAAATAATTTACTCGCAGTAAAAAATTAATATTATATAAATGAACAAATTAGAAAAAAACGGAAACACAAGCAAATAAAGCAAATAAAAGATGCAATTAAATTAGTAAAATTAGAAAAGGAAATAAGAAAGAATAGTGAAGATCAACTAAAAGACAAATTAGGTATTCAAAAAACCTTAGAGGAATTTCATAAACCAGTCACTCAAGAAATTGAAAAATATGAAAAATCAAATAAAGAGGTTGTAAAAAGTAATCAAAATGCTGTAGAAAATATTTCATTTCCACCTTTGATTACACATCAGATGTTAAACAATTGATGGATAGAGCAGAAGGAAAAATTACATTTTACAGTGATAAATTTATGGATATACCGTTTATAAAAAAAATAATTTAGAATTACCTTCTGATCTTATAAATAAATCTAAAAAAGTTCTTGATGAAATAGCAATAGCTAAAGAAATGCGAGATACATATAAAAGAATGAAAGGAACTAATACTAAAAATTATAACTATTCTAAAGCTGAAAGCGATCTAGAAAAAATTAAGGAATCAGAATATAAAATGGAAATGATGAAAAAATATATCCACGTCTTACATCTCATGAATGAGGCTAAACCTTGGTTTGGTGAAGGTATAGATAAAAAGGATGTATTATCAAATTTAACAGAAAAAATATGTAATAGAAGTAAATCAAAGAAATTGAATAATCAAGTAGTTTTATTGTTAGATATGTTATTAAAAAATGGAGAAATGACTTATAATGATGTACAACGATATCATAAACAATTTCTCTGTTAATAAATGATAAAAAATAAAGTTTATTTGAGTGAAGGTCAGAAAAATAAACTTAAATCAGCTTTTAGAAATAAAGAAGAACTAACATTACAAATAGATAAATCTAAAACTCCTAATCATGAGATGTATTTAACTAAAACTCAAATTAATCATATTAATGATGGAAAAAGAATTACTATCAGTAAAACGCAATTAGATAAAAATGGAGGACTTTTACCATTTCTAGCAGAACTTATACCCTCTTTAATAACCGCTGCTAAATTTGCAGTTCCAGCATTAGCAACAGGTGCTTTATCTGGATTAGGTAGTTCAGCTGTGCAAAAAGAGGGATATGGGAAAAAAAACGTGGAAAGGGGATATATCAACCATGGGAATTAGTAACAAAATGATTGAAGAAAATATGAAAAACGAAAAAGGATTTAGAGGTTTATTTACCTCTGATTTATTACCTAAATCAATTGGAAAATTTGAAAATGGAATCATTAATTTAGATGTATCAACAGGCCCTGGAACTCATTGGGTTTGTTATTATAATGATCCAAAATATAAATATGTGGAATATTTTTATCCGTTTGGTGAATATAACGATATACCTAAAAATATTAAATCATTTCTTGTTACATCCAATAAAAAACCAAAAATAGGTCATAATGATAGTTTTTTACAGAAACCTACATCTGTGAAATGTGGTTTATTTTGTATGAAATATATAAGAGAAAGACCTAAAAATGTTCACCTAAAAATGTTCTCAAATCATTTCCTACACAAAAACCTAGTGACTATAATGAAAATTTTGTTCTGTATAAGTGATAATATTAAAATCTGAAGGTCATGAGAAATCAGAGGAATTCACTGTAAATTTTATTACACCTCTTAAATTAAAAAAATTAGCTTTACAGTCGTTTTCTATGGAAGTTTCATGGTTTAATATAAGTGAGAATTATGGAAATAACATATTTAGAGTATATAAATTAGGCACAGATATAACAATTGTTATCTCAAATGGTAATTATACTATAAGAGGTTTAAATGAGTATATGATGAAAATATTCGGTGAGGATCCACCGGTGAAATTTGGTATTATTGAAGCAAGACAAAGAATAGCTATTAAACTGAAAAAAGGTTGGCTAATTTATTTTACAAAAAGTAACTTTCATAAAATTATAGGCTTTTTAAAACCGACATATGGAAGTTATGATGAAGAAACAGAGGTAGAAGGTGAGCAAATAGCTGATATATCCAATGGAAATAATAATATTTATATTCACTGTGATGTTGTAAAAGAATCTTTAATAAATCAATCTAATTCAGAAGTCATTTATTCTTTCGTTAATAAAAATCCTCCAGGTAGTATAATTTCAAAAGAATTTAATAATTGGATATATTTTCCTGTTAAAACGGATCCTGTTGAAAGAATAAAAATGAGGATTACTAATCAAAAAGGTGAATTAATTGATTTAAATAAAGGAGCTGTAGAATTTAATTTTATACCTATTTTTGAGGATAACTACGTTAAAAAAATATATCAATTGTTAGGTCAGGTGTTTCTTCATAAATAAATGAGTAAACATAGATTATATAGAAAAAGTAAAACATTACAAAGATTTTTAAAGGTTTTGTTCAAAACTGAACCTATTATTGAAGACCAAACATTTGTACGGAATAAGTTAAATCAAATATTTTCAATGAAAAAGAAAGGAGGCGGTTTAAAAATTCTTCCTAAATAAATGCAAAAGATTTATGATTTGAGTGATACTCATTATTATTATAATGATTAAATTAAAAGTTATGAATTAAGAGAAATTCACCAAAAAGAACATAGTTCAGATGATAATCCCACCTATGTTTTTCATATTAATGATACTAAAGCAAAAATTTTATATTCTAGAGGATATCTTGAACAAAAATTAAAAATTACAAAAAATGATAAATCATCCATTGGAAACGAAAATGTGAGTCTGGTAAATGGTGGAGGTTTTATTAAGACTTTAAAAGTATATATAGGAGATACCGAAATTGAATCAAATACACAGTCAAATTTTTCAATCATGAATCATTCTTTAAGATTAACTCATTATACTCCTGATTATACAACATCACAAGCTCAAGATGAATTTTTTTATCTAGATACATCTGATTCAACTGACCGAAAAGAGTTCTAATATGATGGTACTTTAGAAGATACTACTAAAATAACTGAATTTTTTAATAATTTGAAAATGAATAAAGATTATAACGAAGGATTCACAAAGAGATGGGAACTAACGAAAGATAGCAAAATGTCATTAAAATATGGACACCTTTAAAAGATAAAATGGATTTCTTTAGAGAATATGAAAAGGTAATTTCTGGTTTTGAAGTGAAATTAGAAATTCAAAGAAATGAAAATAAGAATATGATATATACTGATGTCGAAAATGTTAATTATAAGGTAGTAGTTGAAGGTTTAACCTTGCGTTTCCCTTATATAGAATTTAAAAATTCTGCAGAAAGCGTGTTTATGGAATCATTTCTATCTGATAAAGATATAGAGGTAAATTGGGATCGATATAGATTTAAGATGGTAGGTCCCTATAAAAGCGATATTGGATCTGTCACAGCAACTACAGCCTCAGATGAAGTTTTAGGTGTCTATGTTATTCCTCAGTACGTTGAAAGAGATGGTAATTATGAAAAAAATAATATGATATTTGATAATATAGATATGACTGAATGCTGGTTGATGATTAATAATAAATAAATTCCTCTTATGCATTACAAAACGAATTTTACCAATAAAGATTATAATAGAGTGTATGAAACTCTTTTACATGCAGGATTAAATGATATTAATACAGAAACAGGATGTGTGATAAATAAGAAGAATTTTGGAGATATGTATACTATTTTTTATTTTGACTTATCAAATCATGAAAACTATACCGATTTAAATAATTTAGATATTGAATTTAATTGGGAGAGATTAATGAATACTCAAAAGGCATATAAGTTTTATTTTATTTTTAAAGAAAGAAAGATATGTTTTATAAATTTGAAAAATAAAACTATAACAATGGTTAAGAGTTTAAAATCATAAAATTAATGCTATAATAAATGAGTGCTTATTATCCACCTTATGATGATCAAATGAAAGAAGGGTCTATTGGACCTCCTGGTTTAATTAATGGATGATGGAAATTATGATATGGAAAATAGAATTTTAAAAAATTGTGAAAATCCTATAGATAATATAGATTTAACCACTAAAAGTTTCGTTTTGAATAAAATAGAGAATAATCATTTTGAATTGAGAGATCTTATAGAAACTAAATATGATAAGGATTTTTTAACCTTTACTGAAGAAACAGGCAAGATAATAAAAGAATTAGATGAAACAACTTTACATTCTTCAGAAGGAAAACCTTACGATGCAAAAGGAAAAAGAATAGGAAATGTAGCAGATCCTAAAGATGATAAAAATGTTGTGAATAAAAGATATTTTGAAAAAAATACATTAATATAACAGAATGATAAATTTGATGCAAAAGGAAAAAAATAGGTAATGTAGCAGTCCCAGAATATGATATAGATGCTATCAATAAAATATATTTAGACAATTGAGATATCTGGATTACCATAGAAGATGATTTTCTTATTTTTACAGATGGAGAATTTACAAAAGTAAATTTCAATATGATGAGTTCTAAATTACTGGATCAAGAGATGCGATTAACTACAGATATATATATATGAAAATTTCTATATATATATAGCTATATATGTAGAAAATAAATATATATATAATAAAAGTCCACTGTTATCATTAGAAATCAATGGTAAGGTATTTTTAGAAGCTCATACAGATACAGTAACCTGTTTTGCTTATGGAAAACGTGATGATATCATCACATTATGGATAAAATCTGACGGTAAATCAAACACTTTAAAATCTTATATGCATATTGAAAAAATCTTTTTCTAAAATACATTCATCAATAAATGGATATCGATTGGAATGCATTTTCCAGAAATAATTTATCTGAAGATGTAATTAGAAATCTTAAAGATCATGTAAATTGGGATTTAATTTTTCAATATTCATAACTGTCTGATTCTTTTATTGAAGAATTTGCTCAACCTGATGATTGGCCTAAAATTTCTAGATATCAAAAATTATCAGAAGATTTTATAGAAAAATGTAAAGATAAAGTAGATTGGATAAACATTTCTCAATATCAAACTTTAAGTAACGAATTTATCATAAAATGTTCTAAATATTTAGATTTATATAAAGTATCAATGTTTCAAAATATTACAGAAGATACCACGAGAGAATTAAAAGATGATTTAAATTGGATGTATATAGCTAGATATCAAACATTTAGTGAACATTTTATAGAAGAATTTATGCATAAATAAGATTTTTGTTATTTGATTAAATACAAATTTGATCTATAACCTGATCACTTTTTTAATGTTTATTGGAAAAAAATACAAGCTATGCAGATGAGTGAATTAAATAAAAAGTTTGGTCATCATGAAATAGAACCTTACAGAGAAAAAATTATTGAAGAGATTTGTGAAGTTGAAAAAGTCTTGAGAGAATGTGTTTATTTTTTGAGACAATTAACTAAAGATGAAAAATAAATATTTAATAATAATGTTTGTAAATAAATGAATGTTATATATAATAATGGTATAAAGAAAACATTTATATCATTCTTAAATATAGAGAATCCTACTGAAGTGATATCTATTTTTTTTATTAAATTATCTTGATGATATAGAATATTTAATGAGTACGTCACTTGAACGTATAGAAAATTTAATTAATTTAAGAGAATTATATTGTGAGAGAAATCAATTAACGTCATTTGAAGGAATAGAAAATTTAATAAATTTAGAAATATTATCTTGTGGAGAAAATAAATTAACGTCACTTGAAGGAATAAAAAATTTAATAAATTTAGAAAAATTATTTTGTGGAAGAAATAAATTTACGTCACTTGAAGGAATGAAAAATTTAACGAATTTAAAAGAATTATATTGTGGAAAAAATAAATTAACGTCCCTTGAAGGAATAAAAAATTTAACGAATTTAAAAGTATTATATTGTGGAGAAAATAAATTAACTTCACTTGAAGGAATAGAAAATTTAACGAATTTAAAAGTATTATATTGTGGTGTAAATAAATTAACATCCCTTGAAGGAATAAAAAATTTAACGAATTTAAAAGTATTATATTGTGGAGAAAATAAATTAACTTCACTAGAAGGTATAGAAAATTTAACTAATTTAAAAGAATTGTGGAGTAAATAAATTAACGTCACTTGAAGGAATAGAAAATTTAACTAATTTAAAAGAATTATATTGTAGAGAAAATGACATTACATCTCTAAATGAATTAATATTTTTGCCTAGAATAGATGAAGTATGGTATGATGAAAATAAAATAAATTTACCCCCGATTTTAAGAAGACGATTATTTCTTAATAATGTATATAGTGACTCTCAAAATGTGCATAATACATATATTCAAAAATCTTTGAGAGACACAATCAAAAAATTATTAAATACAGGAATTACGTATGATTTAGATGAATGCATTAAAGTATTAGGCATAAAAATTAAAAGACACTTACTAGAGGTAGAATTCCATAATATTAAATTTAGAGAGATATTACTTGTTGTGTTTAATAGAATTTTAAAAAATGAGAATAAAAACGAAATTATAAAAGTGTTAAAAGTTAAACTGAAAGAGGGTGATGATAAATGTTTTGTAGGGAAAGTAACTAGAATAATTAATGTACCAAATGGATTTGATCCTGATGTTTCTATTACTATTTCTGATAATGAACAAAAAAATATTATAGCTGAAAAAATATTTAGAGAATCAAAGTCTGATGAAGAATACAGAGAAAAACTCATAAAAGAGATGGAAGAAAGAGGTTTTACAGATTATGAAGAATGGATGGATTTATATTTAAAAAAATGAGTGCATCTATTTATTTAAAAAAATAGCAAAATGGCCCACCTAGCCAAGGAAAGGACAATACAAACATAAAACATACAGGACATAGAATCCACAAGATTCTACCCACCACTTATTATAATCTGGATGATTTGCCACTCTTTTGGAACAACGACAAGAGCAGCTGACGTCATTTTTGGCAATAAACCATCAACCCGAATTGATTAACAATCCGGGAGAGATTTGAACCTGGGGCCTTGATGTAAATAGCCCCGCGTGTTAGCCGTTCTGCCATGGGTACCCGATGTATGTTGAACAATTCATTAATATAACCTTTACATTTGAAAAAACAACTTTAAGCGAGTCATTTTTCAAGCCGAGAATACTTTAAAAGATCAATAGTTTTAATTTATCTGATCGAAAAATAGCGAAAATAATGTTTATAAAACGTTATAAATACTTTTAAAATGATATATATATACTATCTGTTTGATGCTGCCTTCTAGCAAAACAAATCTGCAACAAGTTAAATAAATATTATTTTCTCTTCACGCTACGTAATGAAGGACGTCAAGACTACTTCTACTCAAGGACACTTCCTTTCGACTCGCGCTACAAATTTTAATGATAAACAAATCAAAGTCGCTTTATTTCCGCTTCTTAAATGGAAGAGTTCTGAATGATTATGAATTAGAGAAAGCTTAATCATTTTTAATTAAAATCTCTATAATTCAGTGGGGGTGCGTCACCCCCCACTATAAAATTATCATCTCTTTTTTATTAAACATATGTATTGCAATTCATAATGATTTCATTCATATTTTTATAATTCTTTTTAATTTTATAAATAATGTTTAGATTTAGTTAAAAACTTTGAGTTTTACCTATTAAATAAATGGAGGGGGGGGGGTCTCAACCCCACCCTTTAAAAACAGGGTATTTTTAATATATTAGAGGAATCATTTGGAGGTTTTCACGCATTTATTTTTTATAATTCACTGTGAAATCATACCGTCATGATAAATCCGTTACTAAGTGGGGCACTTGGTTTGGAGGTAGCTATATATTAGGTGGAAAATTATGAATGTATAAAAATTGTTTTCGGTAAATTTCATAACAAAGAATCTGCAGAAAAAAATAATATTAAAACGCAATTAGCAAATGCACTTGAATGAAATTTTGACGCATAAGTTTAAACTATAGCGATTTAATTACAGGAATAAAAAAATCTGATGTGGGCAGCACATAACTTTCCCTGCAGACTCATTCATATTTTCTTTATTTCTTTAATAATTCATTAGATTGAGTTTAATTGAACTAAATAACACTAAATTTGCATTTTTAATTCAGTTTTTGTTTTTATTTGGAAATTGGACATTTTTCCGACATAACAAAAATGCAAGAAATTTCAAATATCTTGAGAACGGTTAGTCCTGGCGTATAATAGAGAGTGTTATGTTCTTTTCCTCGTCAAAAATTGCGTATAAAACAAAAATTTAATGGATACATTTCAGCATATGTAGTCCTTTTTTCTTTAGATTTTAGCGATTTTTGTGGGCCATTTCGTAAAATGGCAGGTTGTTCTTTTCCGAATCGTACCAAAATCTAATCAGTACCAGAGTATCCTACACGTAACTTATCTACCATATTTTGTGAAATTTGGTCAACTAGTATTTTAGCTAGAGTCGATGCATGAAATTTTTTGGCAGCCATTTTGTAAAAAAGGCGAGTTCTTCTTTTTCGAATCATACCAAATTCTAATCAGCACCAGAGTATCCAACAAGTAACTTATCTACCAAATTTTGTGAAATTCGGTCAATTAGTATTTTAGCTAGAGTGGATAAAAGAAACTTTTGCGGGCCATGTCGCAAAAAAAGGCGGGTTCTGTTATTATGAATCATATTTAAATCTAATCAGCACCAGGGTCAGATACAAGTGACTTACCTACCAAATTTTAAGAAATTCGGTCTATTAGTTTCTGAGTTAGAGTGGATACATACATTGCAGAGACACACAGACAGACAGACAGACAGACAGGCACACACACAGACGTCACGCTAAAAATAGGTTTTATGTATTCTAGAGGCCTCGAAACGTGTAGATCCGTCGAAAACTCGTTTTTGTGATTTTCAGTATGATTCCAATGCTTTCCCTATACATTACTATGTATTGCAGGGAAAGTAAAAATCTGATGTGGACAGTATATGACTTTCCCTGCAGACTCAAATTCATTTTTTTATTTATTTAATTCAATAAATTGAGTTTAATTGCACAAAATAACACTAAATTTTTATTTTTAATTCAATTTCTGTTTTTATTTGGTAATTGGACATTTTTCTAAAAGTGGCATAAATAAATGCGAAAAATTTCAAATATCTCGAGAATGGTTAGACCTAGAGTAATAGAGTTGTTCTTATTATTTTCCTCATAAAAATTACGTATCAAACAAGCATTTAATTGATATATTTGAACATACGTAGATTTTGCGATTTTTAGATTTTGCGATTTTTGAGGGCCATTTCGTAAAACAAGGCAGGTTGTTCTTTTCTGAATAATACCAAAATCTAATCAGCACCAGAAAATCATACAAGTAACTTATTTACCAAATTTTGTGAAATTTGGTCAATTAGTATTTTAGCTAGAGTGGATACATGAAATTTTTACTGGCCATTTCGCAGAAAAAGGCGGGTTCTGTTTTTACGAATCATACCCAAAACTAATCAGGAACAGGGTCATATCCAAGTGACTTACCTACCAAATTTTATGAAATTCGGTCTATAAGATTTTGAGTTAGAGTGGATGCATACATTGCACAGACAAACAGACCCATAGACAGACAGACACACAGATAGACAGACACACAAACACACACACAGACGTCACGCTAAAAATAGTTTTTTTGTATTCTACAGGTCTCGAAACGTGTAGATCTGTCGAAAACTCGAGTTGCGATTTTCGACATAATTCCAATACTTTCCCTATACATTACCATGTATTGCAGGGAAAGTAAAAATCTGATGTGGGCAGCACATGACTTTCCCTGCAGACTTATATTCACGTGCTTTTTATTTTAATTACATTTAATTCACTTTTAATTCAATTTTCGTTCTCATTTGATAACTGGACTTATTTTCAAAGGTGGCGTAGAGAAAATACGAGAAAACTAAAATATCTCGAGAACGGCTAGTCCTAGTGTAATGGGGTTGGTCTTATTCTTTTCTTCGTTAAAAATTACGTATTAAACAAGCATTTTATGGATATATTTGAGCATACGTAGTTTTTATTTTAGATTTTGGCGACTTTTGCTGGTCATTTTGCAAAAAAAGGCAGGTTATTTTTTCCGAATCATACCAATATCTATTCAGCACCAGGGTGTCTCACAAGTGATTCATCTACCAAATTTTGTGGAATTCCGTCCATTAGTTTTTCAGCTAGAGTGGATAAAATCTTTTGGGGGCCATTTCGCAAAAAAAGGCGGGCTATTTTATCCCGAATCGTACCCAAAACTAATCAGCACCAGATTCGCCCACAAGTGACCTACCTACCAAATTTTATGAAATTCGGTCAATTACTTTTTTAGTTAGAGTGGTACAAAAGTACAAAATCTGCACAATCTGGTTAGTACAAAATCTGCACAGACAGACACACAGACACACAGACTCACAGACACACAGACAGACACACACACAGACGTCACGCTAAAAATAGTTTTCTCGCATTCTAGAGGTCTCGAAACGTGTAGATCTGTCGAAAACTCGAGTTGCGATTTTCGACATAATTCCAATACTTTCCCTATACGTTGCCATGTATTGCAGGGAAAGTAAAAACTAGAAATCTTCATATAAATGAGTATCTAGATATAATTAAATACTCTAATCTAAATAATTGTATTGTTAAGAAACTTTGGCAACAACAAAAAAAAATAGCTGAAGTGCTACATAAAAAACCTGTCTGGAAAGCGATCGCCAACGCCAACGAGAAGAAAGATATAGTGAGGATATATATGCTGCATACATAGTTAGCATATGTGAAGTTCAGTCTATACTCATATGTGAACACTGGACGAGTATTCCCGAATTTACGTCCATCCATGAAGATACTACACCAGAAAATGTTTTTCTGAAATGTTTTCTGGAGTAGTATCAAATTTAATTCCAGAGTAGTCTTATTTTGGCGTATAAAAGAAGTTTATTTAAGGCAAAACAATTTATGTAGGGCATATTCCGCTAACTAATACAAAGTTTAAAAACGCATTTAGAGCCTATCAAAAGAGCCTATGTAAATCGTAGCAAAAGCAATCATTTAGAGAATGATAAAATAACTTATTTAGGGTGTATTACACCCGGTGAGAGGGACGCATTTAGAGCATAATATGAGATCCTATTAGGCCGTAGCGATCGACGTGTATGGCGTCAGACTTTAAGTGCATTACGCGATCGCGTAGCGAGATCAGACATGTTTAGTTGTTTATTTAGGGCGTATTATGAGTTGCGTATTTAGGGCGTATTATGAGTTGTGTATTTAGTTGCGCATTTAGTTTTTTTATTTAGGGCGTATACGAAACGGAGCTCCGTCGCTGCGTCGTGCGCTGTCACACTTTTGGCTGCCATTGGCACATACACTGACTGTCAGCTTTTCTGACATTAATATATATTTCCTTAGTTGAATCTTGAACTCCTGTTTCATTTCTCGAATGTTCATCATCATCATCTCTAATTCACAATTTCTGGCTCTCAACTGGTAGCTGAACACTATTTAAGTTGCGTAAAATTTTTACACATAATTTCGGGTAAAGCAGCATCGGGCGCGGTTAGTACTTGGGTGGGTGATCACCTGGGAACACAGCGTGCTGTTGGCACATTTCGGGCGCGGTAGCCTGGTGGTTTGTGCGCTGGATTTGCACGCTGCCACAACTGCCGCCATGTTCATGCGGAGTACGATCACGTTAAACTTGTGGGTTTGTAAGACCTTCCGAGAGGTTGGTGGTAGGGGAAGGAGGGTACGGTCCTTGTGGATGCCTCCCCTACTGGGTTCCGGTCTAAATTGGGTGGCACGTCCCGGCCGTCCAAACGGTTACCTTACACCTTTCTGGTAGGTCGGAAGGTCTGGGTCTCAACAACAACAACATAATTTCGGGTAATCCCTCCTTTTGATATCTGTGCATCTGTGACTGGACGGTGCTCTTCCTCCATATTGACGTCGCAGTTAAGGGCAGGGCATGCGTGTAAGTATGAGTTGGGCTTCAACAGACTTTCTGCGCTGCGTACCTAAGCTTAATTGCAAATTAGTTAATGTATTGGCCATAAACATTGCCCCGGTTTAACGTCAATGATGTCACCTTTCTGTCTAGCTTATTCAGTTCATCTCACGAAATCCAATTTTAGGCTCAATAAAAAATTCTGTATATCGTCTCACAACTTTAACCATATACATTATTCACGTTAGAAGAAATTAGAGACCTATTATTAATATACTGTAATGCCAACACTGTTAACAGCCAACTACAATCTATTCTTATAACTATATAGGGCCATGAAGCATGCCGGGTAAAGTGATCTGAACGATTCATTTAGCACAGATTATTTCAGGAATGATGCGCTAAGTTTGGAAGTCCAGAAGGCAATTCATCATCCGCATCAGAGAAGCTGTGATATTTCCGATGACGTAAGATCTACCATATTAGAAGATATATTTTAAATGGGTATATTTCCGCAAGGATGAAAATGATAGCATCGTCCACCGATCACTCTTGTCAATGATGAATTGCATTTCGATTATGATTTGGAATACTAGACAATTATGAATTTAATAGTACGACATGTAAATAGATTTTGATAAATCAGGAATGAGTATAGATCACAGAAATTTCGAATAAAAGAGGTATTGTTGAAAGAATTACGAAGGGTCAATATTAAAAAAGATTGTCAAGAAATTTTATTTTAAGTTTTTCTGGCTATTTGGAAAGTATCATATCTTAGTGATGTATCACACAAACTGTAATGACCTCAAGAAGTATTGTTAATATTTTTCACAAAAAATTTCATAATAGGTAAAAGCTACTAATGAAAGCTGAGAGGTTTGTTATGACAACTCTCAGTTTGATATTACGTGTTAGAAATAGTTTATATTTATTACTTTCCCTGCAATACATGGTAATGTATAGGGAAGGTATTGGAATCATGCCGAAAATCACAACTGGAGTTTTCGACGGATCTACACGTTTCGAGACCTCTAGAATACGAAAACACCATTTTTAGCGTGACGTCTGTGTGTGTGTCTGCGTGTCTGTCTGTGTGTCTGTCTGTGTGTCTGTGTGTCTCTGTGTGTGTCTGTCTGTGCAGATTTTGTATCCTCTCTAACAAAAAACTAACGGACCGAATTTCACAAAATTTGGTAGGTAAGTCACTTGTGAGCGGGGCTGGTGCTGATTAGTTTTGGGTACGATTCGGAATAAAAGAACCCGCCTTTTTTGTGAAATGGCCCGCAAAAGCTTGTATCCACTGTAGCTAAAAAACTAATGGACCGAATTTCACAAAATTCGGTAGATGAGTCACGTATAGGTTACCCTGGTGCTGATTAGATTTTGGTACGATTCAGAAAAAAACAACCTGCCTTTTTTTGCAAAGTGGCCCGCAAAAATTGCCAAAATCTAAAATAAAAAACTGGGTATACTCAAATATATCCATTAAATGCTGATTTAATACGTAATTTTTAACGACGAAAAGAATAAGACCAACCCCATTACACTAGGACTAGCCGTTCTCGAGATATTTTAGTTTTTCGTACTTTCCCTACCCCACCTTTGAAAATAAGTCCGGTTATCGAATGAGAACGAAAATTGAATTAAAAATGAAATAAATTTAATAAAAATAAAGAGAACGTTAATATAAGTCTGCAGGGAAAGTCATGTGCTGCTCACATCAGATTTTTACTTTCATTATATACGTTGTATAATGTATAAGGAAAGCATAGTAAAAAAGACGGGGTCGAAAATTGGAATTAGAGTTTTAGACGGAAGAGCACGTTTCAAGCATCCCTGAACACGAATCAGACGTTTTTGAGGTGATGTCTGTGTGTGTGTGAGGAAGTATATATGTATGTGAGAAAGTATGTGTGTATGTGAGAAAGTATGTGTGTGTGTATGAGAAAGTATGTGCGTGTGAGAAAGTAAGTGTGTGTGTGTGTGTGTGTGAGAAAGTATGTGTGTACGTGAGAAAGTATGTGTGTGTGTGTTGAAGACCCAGACCGTCCGACTCGTCCAGAGGACTAAGAGCAACTATTTGGACGGCCGGGTGTGTGTGTGTGTGAGAAAGTATGTGTGTGTGAGAAAGTATGTGTGTGTGTAAGAAAGAATGTGTGTGTGAGAAAGTACGTGTGTTTGAGAATATATGTGTGTGTAAGAAAGTATGTGTGTGTGTGTGAGAAAGTATGTCTGTGTGTGTGTCAGTGAGTCTGTGGAGACGATATCTCATGAACGAATTAAGCGTTCCGAACAAAACTTGGTACAAAAATTGCAAACAGTGAATACTGGAAGCCTATTGTTTTTACACACAATCGAATGTTCAGAAACCTTCTAAATATTGAAATGAAATTTAAAAAAATCTTCATAAAGTTAAAACATTCAATAAAGTTACGTATGTAATCATTTCTTATGTAATTTTTCATTAGAAAACGATTAACATAAACGTTAGAGCGCTAGCAAGAACCCTTCTCGAGATAGTGCACATTTTCCAAATATATTAATCAAAATATCACATACAATTAAAACAAAATAATAACTATACTGAAATCTGTTCACTCTTCATGTGTAATATTATGCAATAAATGTATGATTAACATTCTCGTAGATCTAGCTCATTCTATTCACGAGAGAGGACACTTTGGACAATAGCTTTGCAATTTGAAGCCATTGGTCTTTTATCTATCATAATACTAACCTATTTCTCCATAAACAATGCTTGGCGAAATTTTGGCGGCCAATTTTGCGAGATATCGCCAACCTAGCGAGGTTTTTACATGTTGTCAAATTGACGAAAATATCACCAAATTGATGAAAATGTCACTAAATTGTTAAATATCTGATGTGGGCAGCATATGGCTTTCCTTATATAGTGCAATGAGTTTACTACATACAGGAAAAAAATAGGTTATTCTTATATAGTTAATACTTATATTCTTTCCAAGATATTGAAGTTTCATCAATTAGTCGTAATTTTCATTGATTTAGCGTCATTTTTATCCTTTTGGCGAGATTTTCGTTAATTTGGCAACAATTAAAAAGTCGCCAAGTTTGCGACATTTCACCAAATTCGTCGCTAAAATCTCGCCAAGCGTTAAAGACTGAGAAATAAGTTATTCTTATAGCAGATAAATGACTATTGACCTTCAAATGCAAAAGTATTACACAATGTATCTGTCCGGCCGTCCAAATAGTTGCTCCTAGTCCCTTGGACGAGTCGGACGGTCTGGGTCTTCAACAATGTATCTGTCTCCTGAATGGAACGAGATAGATCCACTAGAATGATGTTACCAAATTTATCGCATAACATTACATATGAAAAGTGAACATGTTTCTCAACAGTAAATATTTTTTTTTAATTTATGGGATTTTTGATAAATGTAATTGAAATATGCGCCATATCTCGAGAACGGTTCATGCTAGCGTTCTGAAGTTTATGTCAATTGTTTTCTGAGAAAAAATTACTAAGATATGTCTATTTACGTAACTTTATTGAAGGTTTTGATTTTTTGATGATTTTTTAAAATCTCACTCAAAAATTTAGGGGTTCTGAACTTTCGATTGCGTTTAAAAACAATAGGCTTCCAGTATTCACGGATTGTATTCAAAGATGCTTCTACAAAGCAGTATTCCCGTGTAAGAAGGAGGAATCAATAATAGAGAACCAAGAAGCAACAACTGTGAGTGACTTGGGGTCAATTTTTCAGGAGCTTCATACAGAAATTGAACCTGGAGCTTATCTCGAAGCCGACGGAAGCCTTCCGGTTTGCGACAACAACATCGTCGAAGAGAAAGAGGATAGTGAAGAAGAAGCAGAACCAGAAGAGACCAATGAAACAAGAAGTACGATTACCTTCAAGCAATATGGCCAAGGGATTCAGAACCTGGTGCGGCTGAACACCACCCGGAAGCCTTTCCACTTCTTAAACAACTAGATAACATGTACGTTGTACGAGCATTCACAATGCAAAAACAGACTAAAATTACTCATTTTTCATGAAGTAATTAATTATGTACTGTAATAAGTGTATACTGTAATTATGTAATTTTATTATATGTTTTGTAAAATTCTTTTAATAAAAAAAACAAACAAATGAGATGGTAGAGTACAGGTCCAACTGAATTTAGTTTGACATTGAACTAGCCGCCAAATCTATATTCAGCACCTCCATCTTGGTAACTGGCATGGCTAACCAGGTTAAGTATTCTATACAGTCTATAAACTCAAGTTCCAAACAATGAATGACATGAATTTCCCAATCTCCCTCTATAATGAACACCTTCAACATTTTGGTCGCCCCCCATGAGTGTTCAGAATAGAGAGAGTGTACTGTATATTTATTTTTTACCATTTTGTAAAAAAAAAATCTGATGTGGGCAATACATAACTTTCCTTATATAATGTAATGAATTTATTACTTTTACAGTAAAAAAAATAGGTTTTTCTTATAGTAGATACTAATATTCTTTCCAAGACATTGAATTTTCGACAATTAGTCGTCAATTTCATTGATTTAGCGTCTTTTTTATTCATTTGGCGAGACTTTCATTAATTTGGCAACATTTCAAAAAGTCGCCAAGTTGGCGATATTCCGCCAAATTCGTCGCCAAAATCTCGTCAAGCGTTATGGACGAAGAGATATGTTATTCTTACAGCAGATAAATAACTATTGGTGTTCAAATACAAAAGCATTACTTAAAGTATCTTTTTTCATGAATGGAATCCACGAAAATGATGTCACCCAATTTATCGCATGGTATCACATATGAAAAGTGAACATGTTTCTCAATAGGAAATATTTTTTTTTTACTTTTATATGACTTTTTGATAATTTTTTTGAAAAATGTACAATATTTCGGGAACGGTTCATGTTAGCGTTCTAAAATTTATGTCAATCGTTTTCTAATGAAAAATTACATAAGAATTGTCTATTTGTGCAACTTTATTAGCGGTTTTTATTTTTTGACGATTGTTTCAAAATTTCATTCGAAAATTTAGGGGGGTTCTGAACATTCGATTGCATATAAAAACAATAGGCTTCCAGTGTTTACGGATTGTGATTTTTGTACCAAATTTTGTTCGAATCGGTCCATTCGTTAGTCAGTTATCGTGACCACAGACTCACTGATACACACTTACACACACACACACACACACAGACATCACTTCAAAAATGTTTGATTCGTGATCAGGGATGTTTGAAACGTCCGTCGAAAACTCGAATTCGAATTTTCGACTCCGTCACAATACTTTCCTTATACATTATGTATATGAGGAAAGTAATAAAGTAATCAACCTCTTTTTTATTTTGGCGTTTAAATTGATGAGTTTATTAAATAAATAAATATTATATTTAATAAATGAAATAAATATCTATAGGGTCTCTATACAAGTAGCCGATTCCGTCCAGTGGGACATATTTCGTCTGCTTCTGCGGGTTTCAATTTTTTCCTGTACCTTGAACGGTACGTCGTTCAATTCTTTTTTCTAAATTCATGTTCCACACAGCTTATTATCAATTACTACTGCAATACATATAATAATATGATTTTCAAGGGGGAATTGTTTCAACCAGAATTTTAAAAACTGGCATCCGTCGAAGATTCTTTAATTTCCGATCACTATTGCTTTTGATGAGGATACGTTTAAATCATGGAGGAAAAAGAAAGGTGTTAAAATTTCATATTAAGAAGGCGCTAATATCGTTTGAGACAATAATTAAGGTGGAGCTAGGATAATATAAGTAGTCCAGTATTATATGCATTTCTATGGCGAAAGGCCTAAATTATTTATTTAAACTGTCAATTTTGTAAAAATAAATTATTGGAGCAATACAAAGTAGAAATGAAACAGTAATGAATATTTCTATGTGTTCAAAATTATTTTATCTTTTAATTTATTTTAATCTGTATATTCTGAACCATGTCCTACAACTATGAAAAAATATAAGCTCATTATACCCATAATTAGGGAATCTTTAATTTAGAAAAAATCAAATGTACATATATTAAATACTACGCCTTTGTATTGTGTCAACTAATAATATCGGCTGCTTCACCGACATTAGCGGCATCTAGATATAATTTCCAAAACATTATGGTATTTTCAAGCGTTTTATTCACAGGAGTCTTATCTCCTTCTTTCCAACTCCATGGTTTAAATGTTAGCAACATGGAGTTGAGAAGATAAAACTTCTATGGATGAAACTGTGGTACACATTTTAAAATAAAACTTGAAGTTGAACTTTTCGATTAATTATCATTAACATAAAATATCTTAATATGGCCGTAAATTCGTACATAGTGGATTTACTATTAAATTGTGCATTGCATTATTGTGCCGCTATATAAAATCCTCCAATTATTTACTTTGCGCGAGTTCTGTAAAGGAATTATTAATTCATATAATACTAAATGGATCACACCATTTAAATTTTAACAAAAACATTTATTAACAATATAAACACTTATTAATTCATTACACAATTAATTATATTAGTTTTGGCGGGGGAACATGTGAGATCACTTAAATTGCCTAAACGTTTCTAGACCTAAAGTTATTTGAGGAACACATACCTTCAAATCTATCTTGTACTTTGTCAGCCATAATTTTTGGAACATCTACGGAACACTTTACATCTCTAGTCGTCGTGCTATCATACTGTCGCACACGTATATTCTAGTACCTCTGAACAAGTCATCTCTATGTCATAATGTCGCACAAGTATATCTCTGAACATCTGCCCGAGTATTAGCACAAGTCTACCAAGTCAAAATGTCGAAGTTGTTCTTCAGTCATCGTTTGTATCTGCCCTCGTCGTTCTTCTTACGTCCAGGTTTTGGTTCCCTCTTACTCGGGGTGTCATTTTCCCCCTTGCTTTCATTTGTAGCATTGAGAGTGACGCAACAAGCCCCTTTTCCATTGGTTACTTATTTAAGCGATGGAACCATTCCACATCCTCGTAAGGGCCAGCTCGGCCCCTTCTGTCATGGCGCCCCTAAATTTATGATTTTGTGACCCTTGAGTTCACTTGTCGTAAAACTCGGCGCTATCCAGACTGGCAGTATTGTTTGCCGTTTTGAACATAATAAATAAACGGCATAAAGCTGTCTCATCAAAGTGTGAGATCAATTTTTGGTCTCACAGAATCCATGGAGTTAGAAAGAAGGAGATAAAACTCCTATGGATGCACTGCTTGAAAATGCCATATTACTTTGAGAATTATATCTAAGTGTGTTAGTGAAGTAGTTGCTACTGTTAGTTGACACAACAGAAAGGTTTAGTATTTAGTATAGGCATTTTTGATTATTTTTAAATTAAGGATTCTCTAATAATGAGTTTAATTAACCAGTATTTTTTATAGCTGTAGGATAGAGTGCAGACTAAGTGGAGATAAAAATAAATTGAAAGGTAAAATAATTTTGAATATGTAGGAATAGATCTTATCGCCCCATTTCTACTTTGTATTGCGCTAATAATTTGTTTTTACAAAATTGATTGTTTAAATACATATTTTCGATTATTTGCCATAAAAATGCATATAATGCAGGGCTACTTATCCTATCAAAGCGCCATCTGAATTATTGTCTCAAACGATTTTGGCGTTTTCTTAATATGAAGATTTAACTCCTTACTTTTACTTCCATGGATGAAACGCTTGAAAATGCCATAATGCTTTGTGAGTTATATGTGCTACAACAGAAAAGACTAGTATTTAGTACCTGCATTTTTTAATATTTTTACTTTCCCTGCAATACTTGGTAATGTATAAGGAAAGTATTGGAATCATGCCGAAAATGGTAGTTCGAGTTTTCGACGGGTCTACACGTTTCAAGACCTCTAGAATAAAAAAAAAACATTTTTAGCGTGACGTCTGTGTGTGTGTCTGTGTGTTTGTCTGTCTGTCTGTACAGATTTTGTATCCACTCTAACTAAAAAACTAATTAACCGAATTTCATAAAATTTGCTAGGTAAGTAAGTCACTTGTGGACGAATCTGGTGCTGATTAGTTTTGGGTACGATTCGGGAAAAAAGAACCCGCCTTTTTTTGCGAAATGACATGCAAAAGCCTGTATCCATTCTGAAAAATTAATGAACCGAATTTCACAAAATTCGGTAGATAAGTCGCTTGTGAGTTACTCTGTGGGCTGATTTGATTTTGCTACGCTTCGGAAAAAAATAATCTGATTTTTTTGCGAAATGACCCGCGAAATCGTTAAAATTTAGAGTAAAAACTACGTATGCTTAAGAGTGAGCGTCAGTAAATTTTCTGCCCTATCCGCGCTTTGTTAACTTTCGCGGCACACATATTTCGCCGAAATTCTGCTCAAATACTTGGGAAATATTTTCTTATAGATAAAATGCTATGCTTAGATTATATTAAAACTAAATTTAATACCCAATAAAACATAGAATATATGTTTTATTTTAATTTAAAATATTTTTGGTGCTGCCATCTGTTGTCGTAATTTAATTCATACCGATTATTTTTATTTTTTAATGAACATTTTTAAATATCTATTCCTTCTAATACAGTGTTAAATACAACAACAGATCATATATAATAATGCCACAATCACGGAAAGGTAATTTATCATTCTATAAATTTGATAAGGGATCTGAATGTACATCACTGAGAACTGCAGTTTTGTCTTCAAGTTCCTTTATCTTCAAGTCCAAGTTCAATTACGTTTCCGTGATTATGGCATTATATATGATCTGTTGTTGTATTTAATAGCATATTAGAAGGAATAGACATTTTAAAATGTTCATTAAAAAATAAAAATAGTCGGTATGAATTAAATTACGACAACAGATGGCAGCACCAAAAATATTTTAAATTAAAATAAAACATATATTCTATGTTTTATTGGATATTAAATTTAGTTTTAATATAATCTAAGCATAGCATTTTATCTATAAGAAAATATTTCGTAACTGTTTGAGCAGAATTTCGGCGAAATATGTGTGCCGCGAAAGTTAACAAAGCGGCAGATAGGGCAGAAAATTTACTGACGCTCACCCTTAAATATATCCATTAAATGCTTGTTTTATATGTAATTTTTAATGAAGAAAAGAATAAAACCAACCCCATTACACTAGGACTAGCCGTTCTCGAGATATTTTGGTTTTTTCATATTTTCTCTACGCCACCTTTGAAAATAAGTCCAGTTACCAAACGAGAACGAAAATTGAATTAAAAATGAATTAAATTTAATTAAAATAAAGAGAACGTGGATATAAGTCTTCAGGGAAAGTCATATGCTGCCCATATTGGATTTTTAAATTATGGGCTACCCAATTATGAGTATAATTATCCCGTATTTTCTCATAGTTGTAGGATAGGGTACGGAATATAGGATAAAAATAAATTAAAAAGTAAAATAATTTTGAATACATAGGAATATTCTTTAGTGTTTCAGTTCTAATTTGCATTGCGTTATAATTAATTTTTACAAAATTGACAGTTTAATTATATTTTTAGGCCTTTCGCTATTGAAATACATACAACGCAGGACCACTTATCTTACCTTAGCACCATCTGAATAATTGTCTCAAACGATATTGGTGTTTTTTTAATATGAAGTTTTAACTTTTTACTTTTACCTCCATAGTTAGTAACTAACATGCATCTAGGAAATTTGATACCTCTAAGTTTGCATTTTCTCCTAATTCGTCATCGTTTTCTTATTGAAATCGTAAGAAAATCGTCTGCGTACTCAAATATTTCGGAAATTTTCCCATATGTGCTTTCTAGAATGACACTGGCAAATATAACGCAAAATAATGGCTGTAATCAGGAGCCTTGAGGACAATTTTTACTTTCCTTATATACATAATGTATAAGGAAAGTATTGTGACGGGGTCGAAAATTCGAATTCGAGTTTTCGACGGGAGAGAACGTTTCAAGCATCCCTGATCACGAATCAAACATTTTTGAAGTGATGTCTGTGTGTGTGTGTGTGTGTGTGTTTCAGTGGGTCTGTGGAGACGATAACTGACGAACGAATGGACCGAGTCGAACCAAATTTGGCACAAAAATCACAATCTGTAAACACTGGAAGCCTATTGTTTTTATACGCAATCGAATGTTCAGAACCCCCCCTAAATTTTCGAATGAAATTTTGAAAAAATCCTCAAAAAATCAAAACCAATATTAATGTTACGCAAATAGACATTTCTTATGTAATATTTCATTAGAAAACGATGGACATAAATTTTAGAACGCTAACATGAACCGTTCTCGAGATATTGCACATTTTTCAAAAAAATTATCAAAAAGTCATATAAAATAGAAAAAAAAATATTTCCTATTGAGAAACATGTTCACTTTTCATATATAATATCATGTGACAAATTGGGTGACATCATTCTCGTGGATCTAGCTCGTTCCATTCATGAAAAAAGATACTTTGAGTAATACTTTTGCATTTGAACGCCAATTTATCTGCTGTAAGAACAACTTATTTCTTCGTCCATAACGCTTGGCAAGATTTTGGCGACGAAATTGGCGGAATGTCGCCAACTTGGCGACTTTTAGAAATGTTGCCAAATTAACGAAAATCTCGCCAAATGGATAAAAATGACGCTAAATCAATGAAAATGACGACTAATTGTCGAAAATTTAAAATCTTGGAAAGGATATTAGTATCTACTAGAAGAAAAACCTATTTATTTTACTCTAAAAGTAGTAAATTCATTTCATTATATAAGGAAAGTCATGTGTTGCCCACATCAGATTTTTATAAATGGGAATTTGCCTTTTATGCACTTTTGTGTATAGCAAGACATGTCTATTACTTAAATAATCCAAATCAACGTGATTATATTCTTGAGACTAGATACTTTATTTAATTCCAAAAATATATTTTTGCATTGTTAGTGGTTAAAGGCATTTTAAATGTCAAGTGATATTAGATCTGCGTGTAATTCTCTCTTTTAAATATAGTTAATCAAATTAACTACTTTATGTATAAACTAGGAAATGTACCCGCAGTTTCTTGAAATTTAAGATGTAAACCTCTGATTAAAATTATAATAGACCATATAGTGAATTCTTGAAAATCCAACAGTTTTTTACAATAAATACTTCATTACTATCCATAGCAAATAATACCGGTTGTTACGTCAGTCGCAACGCCCAGTGCATAGCAACTGGAGAAACGGAGGATAAAGCCTTTCCTTAGCGAAATCAGAAATCTCAATTTTTATGCTTTTGTTTGAAAATTTACAGAGAATGAAAAAATAGAGTAATTAAAATCTTTTATTTAATCATTCATATTTTTACAAAAGTATAGAATTGTGTTACTCAACCATTTTTTTAGTATTTACAAGATAAGAATAAGATAACCTAATACATGTATATTTCGATGTATATAAAAATAAATAAATGAAAAATCTGATGTGAGCAGCACATGACTTTCCTTATATAATGGAATGTATTTACTACATTTACAGTAAAAACAAAATACGTTATTCTCATAGTAGATATATTTTTTCCAAGATATTGAATTTTCGTTAAATAGTCGCTATTTTCATTGATTTAGCTTCATTTTTATCCATTGGGCGAGATTTTTTTTGATTTGGTAACATTTAAAAAAGTCGCCATGTTGGCGACATTCCAAAAAATTCGTCGCCAAAATGTTGCCAAGCGTTATGGACGAAAAAATAATTTATTCTTATAGCAGATAAATGACTATTGACGTTCAAATACAAAAGTATAACTCAAAGTATCTTTTTTCATGAATGGAATGATCTAGATCCACGAGAATGATGCCACCAAATTTATCGCATGCTATTACATATGAAAAGTAAAAATGTTTCTCAATAGGAATTTTTATTTATTTTATATCATTTTTTGATAACTTTTTTGTATAATGTGCAATATCTCGAGAACGGTTCATGCTAGCGTTCTAAAATTTATGTTAATCGTTTTCTAATAAAAAATTACATAAGAAATGTCTATTTGTCCAACTTTATTAGATGTTTTGATTTTTTGATGATTTTTTCAAAATTTCAGTCGAAAATTTTGGGGGGTTCTGAACATTCGATTGCGTATAAAAACAATAATTTCGTTCGAATCGGTCCATTCATTCGTCAGTTATCTTCTTTACAGTCTCTCTCTCACACACACACACACACACATACATCACCTTCAAAATGTTCGACTCGTGATCAGGGATGCTTGAAACGTGCTCTCCCGTCGAAAACTCGAATTCGAATTTTCGACCTCGTCACAGTACCTTCCCTATACATTATTGTATATAAGGAAAGTAATATATCCTACGGATTCAGTTCAAGGATAGTGTTAGAAAGAACGATATTCAATCTTTCCGATGATATATATCTGGACGAAACTCTGTGATAAATTTTTCGATAAATTTTTTTTTTGTATGAAAACCGCTTTAAATCGTACTTCAAGATAAAATAACTAAGGACCTAATTCAAAAAATGTGATGTGGGCAGCACATGGCTTTCCCTGCAGACTCAAATTCAGAGATTCTGTATTTCTTTAATAATTCATTAGATTGAGTTTAATTGCACCAAATAACACTAAATTTGCATTTTTAATTCAATTTTTGTTTTTATTTGGCAATTGGACATTTTTGCAAGAGCGGCGTAACAAAAATGCAAGAAATCTCAAATATCTTGAGAACGGTTAGTCCTAAAGTATAATGGAGTGTGTTATATTCTTTTCCTCGTCAAAAATTGCGTATAAAACAAAAATTCATTTGATATATTTGAGCATATATAGTCTTTTTTTTTCGATTTTGGCAATTTTTGCGGGCCATTTCGTAAAAAAAAGGCAGGTTGTTCTTCTCCGAATTGTACCAAAATCTAATCAGCTCCAGAGAATCCCACAAGTAACTTATCTACAAATTTTTGTGAAATTGGGTCAATTAATATTTTAGCTAGTGTGGATACATGAAATTTTTGCGGGCCATTCCCTGAAAAAGGCAGGTTGTTCTTTTCCGAATCGTATCAAAATTTAATCAGCACCAGGGTCGACCACAAGTGACTTATCTACCAAATTTTTTTAAATTTAGTCGATAAGTTGAGTTAGAGTGGAAGTATGAAACTTTTGCGGGCCATTCGTAAAAAACGGCAGGTTGTTCTTTTCCGAACCGTATCAAAATTTAATCAGCACCAGGGTGACCTATAAGTGACTTACGTACCAAATTTTGTAAAATTTGATCAATTAGTTTTTTAGTTACAGTGGATACAGGCAATTTTTGAGGGCCATTTCGCAAAAAAGGCGGGTTGGTTGATTTCGAATAGTACCCAAAACTAATCAGCACCAAGGTCACATACAAGTGACTTACCGACCGAATTTCGCCATTAGTTTTTGAGTTAGAGTGGATACATACATTGCACAGACAGACAGACAGACAGACACACAGACACACACACACACACAGACGTCACTCTAAAAATAGTTTTTTCGTATTCTAGAGGTCTCGAAACGTGTAGATCCGTCGAAAACTCGAGTTACGATTTTCGGCATGATTCCAATACATTTCCTATGCATTACTATGCATTGCAGGGAAAGTAATAAGAGCAAAAAAGGCCAATCATGCATAAAATATTGTTTATGAAACACTTCCCAACTAAAATGCAATTTTATTTAAACAATCCAAAAATGTGACACATTCAGTGCATATATTTTATAAATTAATTACAGTACAATAATGTATGTTATTAGGAAATATAAAACTTCATCGAAAAAGGCAATGCTATAAAATTGTCTGCTTCTCTATGTAAAATCAATGAATATTTCATTCATATCACTTATATTTTACACTCTAGAGCTAAATAATTTTGCGTTAAAAAAATTCAGTATTTCTTATATAACTCATGTTACAATCTCTTGACTTGTTTACATTCTGCATACGTTAGAATTAGGCTTCGTTGTATAAATAATTAAAGTTTAGTAATCATTTAAAAAAAATATTGTAATTACGTAGGCACAGAATTTAGATACACAGATAAAGCGGTTTTAGGACGGATGCAGCACTAAATCTATATTTGAATGTTCTCACAAATCAATATTTTTACTAAGCGAAAAAACAAAACAAGAAAGATCAATTATGCATAAAGCATTGATTATGAAACACTTTCCAACTGCAAAGTAATTTTATTTAAACATGTCTAAAATGCGATACATTCAGCCGTAATATTTTTAAAATTATCGCAATACTACAATAATTTGTTATATTTAAAAACTTGAAACTTCATTGAAAAATATGAACTGCATTCATATGACATCATTGAAATATAAATCGTCTGACTCTCTATGTAAAAGCAGTAAATATTTCATTCATACACTTTTATTCCATTCCTTTCATTCATCACAATACTACAATAATTGATTTTACTTAAAGACTTAGATCCATGGAGTAAAAGTAATTTAACTCTATACTTAAAACGTCATCGAAAAAGTCTGCTATAAAGTCATCTGCTTTCCTATGTAAAATAAATGAATGTTTCATTCATATCAGCTATCCTGCAGACTCCAGAGCTAAATAATTTTCCGTTAAGGAAATTCAGCAATTCTTATACAACTCATCTTACAGCTTGATATGTTTACATTCTCCACATAAGTGAAAATTAGGATTTGTTGTAGAAACAATCAGAGTTTGATGATCATTCAAAAATATTGTAATTCCGTTGTCGCAGTATATACATCCACAGAAAAAAAATAAAAAATTAAGCTGTTTTAGGACGGTTGGAACTTTAAAAATCCATAGGAACTTTGAAATAGGAACGTTAAAAATTTCGATTTTGACACAGGATGGATGACATTGATAATTTAAACTCAAATATATTGCAATTGCGCTGTTTCAAAACATAGATGCACAGAAATTAAGCAAAAATAAAGCAGTTTTAGAACGGATACAACACTAAATATAAATTAAAAAGAAAGATCAATCATGCATAAAGCATTGATTATGAAACAAAAATGTAAAACTTACTTCATATTTTTTATGGGATAATTTGAATATTTCCTAAAACTTTCGAAGCAATTTGTGAATTTTAATTTCGCTTAAAGAATGTTTGAAAAATTAGGTCCCATAGTGTTCAATTTGTTTCATTTTTCCAACCCGGGTTCAATCCAAAATTAATTGGGTGACATTATTCATTTATATTCCCATATGTCCCGTAGACCGTCTGAACAACATACTAAAATTTCATTTTGATAAAATCATTTTTACGGCAGTTATCGTGCGAACGGACAGACAGACAGACAGACAGACAGGTAGACAGAATGAACAAAGTGATAAACACTTTTCAACTATGTTGTAAAGTGTTAAAAAATGAATGCCATATTTTTTTTAGCAATTAGTCACGTGATCTCTTCATCTAATATGCGTGTAGTTATTATTTCAAATTTTATTTAAAAAAACTACTTAACATAATTTGCTGAAAATTTTTTAACACATTTTATGCGATAATGTGAATATTTACTAGAATTTTCGAAGCAATTTGTGAATTTAACTCCACTTTAAAATGTTTTAAAAATTTGGTCCCATAGGGTTCAATGTATTTCATTCTTTCAAGACGGATTAAATTAAAAAATAATCGGGTGATATTATTCTTTTACATTCCCAAGTGTCCCCCAGACTCTCTCAATAACATACTAAAATTTCATTTTGATGAAACCATTTTTACGGCAGTTATCGTGCGAACGGACAGACATAATGAACAAAGCCATAAACACTTTGCATTTTTATTGTCTGGGGAGGTCAGCTTATAATTTGTCGAATTTCGCCACTACCCAAAGCTTTGATCTTTCACTACAGATGACACACACAGACAAGCAGCTTATTTTATTATGTAAATCATTTATCATAGCTTATTTTATTATGTAAATCATGTCAATCATCAGTTAAGAAACCTCGAAAATAATTTAACTGTTTTGAGCTGAAAAACTTTGTGTTCGTAAAATAAATGATCCGGCCTCGAAAAATTCTTTCTTATGTTTACTCCAAGTTTGATATAAGGCAGCCAAGTTTGATATATGCCTCCAGACGTCACCCCTCAGCGCTAGTAGGCGATGTTGGGCGGCGCTAAAATTGGCTATTTTTAATCATCATTATTCATAATTTGGACTTCGTGTAACATGGGACATTACACGAAATTTAAGGTAGCCAATATGTATCTATCAGATAGGGTTGCAAATTGAAACAGAGGAGCTGCTGTAAGAATATCGGTACGATCTTACAGCAGCTCCTCCGTTTTTAATGGCAGCCACATATGCTAAATGCATGTATAAGGTATAATGTATCTGTTTGGATAGCTGGGGGGAGTGCAGCCATTTTAGACCGGAACGTAATGAGAGTAGCAACCACAGGGACCGTGCTACACTTCTTCTAACCTATCATCGCTTGGATACTTTCGAACATACAGATTCATAGTGCTCATACTGTGTATAGACATGGGGATGATTTTGGATGTCTTCGGCTATCGAATAAGGCGGTATTACGTGCGGACTTGCTGTATGTCTGCAATCTCAGCATTTGCGAAATTCTCCATTTTTAAAGTACGAAATCCGTGTTACACATGATGACGACGAAAATAGCCAATTTCCACACCGCGTAACAGCGCCATCTAGAATTAAAACTTGAAGTCTGCGAACATACATTCATCAACGAAAATGTTTGTTTTAGTGTTTATTCCCTATCCTGATGAAAATGTGTACAGAGAGTTTCTCAATACTCTTATATAGTTCCAGTTTTTCGCGTGATGCATCTACATATAAAATTCGATAGTGGCATCTACATTCGATCTTGAGTTCTCCTACGCATGCTTCACAGATATACATACTCGAAAATACGGACATTTCTCTAAAATAGTTTATAATGGATTTGCAAAGAGCTTTGCTGCTCCAACCGGGAATCAAACCCTGGATCTTCGAACTGGCTGGCCGACTCTCTACTGTTGAGCTACTGGGATGAATTTGCAAGCTCTTATTTTCGAAATGAACTCTGCATTCTCCACTATCTAATACCAGACTGGCGTGCAACTGCCAATCTGACTGACTACATCTTGCTATTTTTAACTCAGATTTGCCTCCTGACACTATTTTTATCCCCCAGCTTAGTTTCCTACATGGTCATTATTCTCTTGATTTGAAATCGGAGCTCTATATCACAGGGTTTATCGAATTCGTGCTAGTCGTACTAGGGTCACTTTCAGACCTCCAATACCTTTGCCCTAACCTACAGTGTTAATCTGTTCGGGCCCCATTGTAAAGAATCATTTGCTCAAACCGGGATTCGCACTCTAGATATTCGAACATGCCAGCCGACTCTCTACCGTTAAGCTACTGGGAAGAATTTTCACGCTCTTATTTTCGAAAAGGACTCTGCAGGTTAAGGAGGTTAGACCTTGCTTATCTGCTAAAATATCGAATTAAAATAATTTTAGGACAACTGTATTACTTTCCTTATATACATAATGTATAAGGAAAGTATTGTGACCGGGTCGAAAACTCAAATTCGATTTTTGGACGGGAGAGCACGTTTCAAGCATCCCTGATTACGAATCAAACATTTTTGAGATGATGTCTGTGTGTGTGTCTGAAAGTATGTGTGTCAGTGAGTTTGTGGAGACGATATCTCAAGAACGAATGGAGCGATTCGAATGAAATTTGGTACAAAAATTACAATTTATAAATACTGGAAATCTGTTGTTTTTAAACATAATCGAATGCTCAGAACCCTCTTAAATTTTCGAGTGAAATTTTGAAAAAATCATCAAAAAATCAAAACCTTTAATAAAGTTACCCAAATAGACATTTATTATGTAATTTTTCCTCAGAAAACGATTGACATAAACTTTAGAACGCTAGTATGAACCGTTCTCGAGATATTGCACATTTTTCAAATAAATTTTACAAAAGTTCCATATGTTAAAAAAATATTAACTGTTGAGAAACATGTTCACTTTTCATATGTAATGTAATACGATAAATTTGGTGACATCATTCTCGCGGATCTAGCTCGTTCCATTCATGAGACCAGATGCTTTACATATGAGTAATACTTTTGTATTTGAACGTCAATAGTCATTTATCTGCTATAAGAATAACTTATTTCTCCGTCCATTATGCTTGGCGAGATTTTGGCGACGAATTTGGTGGAATGTCGCCAACTTTGCAACTTTTTGAAATATCGCCAAATTAACAAACATATCGCCAAATGGATAAAAATTACGCGAAATCAATGAAAATGACGACAATTGTTGAAAATTCAATATCCTGGAAAGAATATAAGTATCTACTATAAAAAAAACCCTATTTTTTTTACTGTAAAAGTAGCAAATTCATTGCATTATATAAGGAAAGTCATGTGTTGCCCACATCAGATTTCTTTTATACACAATAACATAAGAAAGTACAAATTGTTGTACATCATCTAACAGAATTGTTACCGAATATATACAAACCGTTTCGTGCAGTGCATCGCGGTTTAAATAAACATATCCAATATAATCTTAGACATACTCGAAAAGATTTCCTGCAACGTTCATTTGTGTGGGACGTTTAAAGAGATACTCATCTCAACCGATCCAAATAATCCAACACGATATTAAAACGCGATGGACAGAATGCTGCGGAAGGATCATTTAACACAGATCATGGCGTGCATGTTGCATCCAGAGTGGAAGTCCGGATGGCAATTCATCATCCACATGTGAGCGGACATGAATCCTCGGATGCCAGTGTAAGATCCCATGCATTAGGAGTTGGATTTAAAACGGAAGTGTTTGCACAAAGATGAAAGTGATAATTACTGGTCATTCTTGTCAGTGAGGAATTGCTGTCTTCAGATTGCGATTTGGAACTGTAGTTTCAGAGAAATGGCATTAAAATTTATATATCTAGATTAATATTGAGCTGAAAACTCATGTAAACCACGAAAACATATATAAAAATCTGATGTGGGCAGCACATAACTCTCCTCTTACAGTACAGTGAATTTACTACTTTTACAGTAAGAAATATAGTTTATTCTTATAGTAGATACTTATATTCTTATCAAGATATTGAATTTTCGTCAATGAGTCGTCATTTTCATTGATTTAGCGTCATTTTTATTCGTTTGGCGAGATTTTCGTTAATTCGTCGACATTTAAAAAAGTCGCCAAGTTGGCGATATTCCGTCATATTCGTCGCCGAAACCTGGCCAAGCGTTATGGACGCAGAAATAAGTTATTATTATTGCAGATAAATGACTATTGGCGTTCAAATACGAAAGTATTACTTAACGCATCTTTTCTCATGAATGGAATGAGCTAGATCCACGAGAATAGTGTCACCATGTTTATCGCATGATATTACATATGAAAAGAGAACATGTTTCCCAACAGTTAATATTTGTTTTTAATGTATGGGCTATTTTGATAAATTTATTTGAAAAATGTGCAATATCTCCAGAACGGTTCATGCTAGCGTCCTAAAGTTCATGCCAATCGTTTTCTAAGAAAAAAATACATAAGATATGTCTATTTGCGTAACTTTATTAAATATTCTGATTTTTTGATGATTTTTTCAATATTTCACTCGAAAATTTAGGGGGTGCTGAACATTCGATTATGTTTAATCAATGTGAGAATTCCTTTGTACAGGATTCCCTGATGCAAAACCATCGACGCATGCTGCTATACTGGGTGTGAGACCAGAAATTGTTCTCAAATGAGACACTTTTATTTGAGTATTTATGGTGACCAGAACGCCGAAAAAGCGTGCAGTCTGGCCTGCGCCGGGGTTTATGAGGACTTGAACTTTAAGGTCAAAAGGACTATAAATTTAGGTGTGCAAGACCAAAGGGGCTGAGAGGGGCTTTGCTATTTGCGAAATGATGCCATTGGGTTGAGAAGAAACAATGAGAAGGACGGAGCTACGCCCCTCCTCCTCCCGCCGCGGAAACCACAGCTTGATGGAGACGAACGAAATCAGTTGGAGTGGTAGACAACGAGAAGCAGGTTGGAATTCAGACATGAAAAGAAATAATCACGATTTTGACTAGAGCACGAGTAGAGAAAAATGAAAAGCTAACAGATTTGTAAAGGTTCCGTAGATGTTCCAAATTAATGGAGGTAGATCAAATGGCGAGTGCATTAGTAGTACGAGGAGGAGCCACACACCACAGAGTTATGGCAGTATAAGACTGATGCAAGCGAGATGATGAGCCCAAGACTAAACTGGAAGGTATGTGCTCAAAATATCACAGGTTCTAGACACTATCGCAAATCTAATAATTCTGGTAGCATATATCCCCTCGCTAAAATAATTAAATGAAAATTGATATTAATGAAAATTGATATTTTTGATAAATTGATGTTGTTAATAAATGATATTGTTTAAGTTTAAATAGTCTAATCTTTTTATAATAATTTATAATGCTTTTCAGGACTTACACAAAAGGTAAAAATAATTGGAGGGATATTGCTTAAACACAACGCACCTATAATCACTAAAATTAAAGACAACCAATTGATATTTTAATATAGTTTAAACTTATAACTAAACATAAATTTATTATTCGGTTGCCACATTTGGTTTCCGTGACGCTTTTGTGTGAGTCAAAATTTAAATGAAAATTTTAATAAATAATTATAAGGTGAATAAAAATAATTTAAATAAGGAAATGAATAAATTTAAAGAAGGAGCATGTGTTGACTAGATAATTTGCATTGTTAAAATTAAATATGCACAATCACTTTGAAAATGAAAAGAATTTGAATGTTGTAAATGATTGAAAACAGTGTTTAAAAAATTGATTAATATTAAGAATATTTAGTTTGATGTTGAAGTGCGTTTGTGTGCAGTATTTTTGAAGTGTATTGTATGCTGTAAATTTTAAGTAGGATTTTGGACGGGAAAATTTTTGTTTTAAATGCCTCATAGAGCCACTAGAAATTCGAGACGACAAAAGTCTCCGAACAGGTCACAGAGAGGAAATACTGAAAATGAAAGAGTCAAAATGGAGAACTTTCAATTAATTAATTTATTGCCAATTTTTTATGGAAGGGAAGACGAGGACATTGAAATTTTTTTAACGCAATTTGAAAATATCTCAAAAATGGCCGACTGGTCGGAAGAAAATAAAGTTGTAATTTTAAAAACTAGATTAAAGGAGAAAGCGTTGGAATTTTTGACAAAAAAAAAGAGAATTGCAGATTGCAAATAATATGGGAGAAGTTAAACAAATTTTAATGAAACAATTTAAAACATCTTTGACAATGCTTCAAAAGCAAGCAAATTTAGACAAAATTAAAATGTCACCAGGTATGAAGGTAGCTGAGCTGGCATTAAATATTTCAAATGCGACAAATGATTTTTTGGGAAATTACGCAACTAATGAGATGTGCGAAGTTAGAAACAATTTAATGCTGTCAAAATTTTTAGAGTCTGTTAGACAAGATATTGCATTTGAAATTAAAAAACTAAATATTCAAAATTTTGACAAGGCAATTGAATTCGCAGAACATTTGGAGAAAATTATGGAGGAGGATTGTGACAGTACGGAAATTAATGCAATTCATCGCAATAAAAATAATGGCAGACAATTTAATAATAGACAAAGGGAAATGGAAAGGCATTTACAAAATTCAAAATTGGAACCTCAGCAAATAAAGTATGAAAGGTATGAAAATTCAAAAAAGAAATGACATATTGTATAAGATGCGGAAAAAGAGGGCACTATTTTTCTACCTGTTGGCACAACCGAAACGCACAAAATAATTATGAAGTAAATAAGTATGGGAATAAAAGAAGTCAATTTAGAAATGATCAAAATAACGGATTTATAAATGAAAACAGTAACGGATTTAAAAATGGGCAAAGTAAGAGATTTCATAATACGCAAAATAGCGGATTCAGAGATAGAAATGATACTCGGTCAAATACCCAAACTTTTGCGAAAGAAAGAGTTTACAGATAAGAAAGCAGTCAAACTCGCGGGAATTTAAACTGACGGAGGGGCTTTGGCCAAGTCAAAATTTAAAAAATAGACCAAAGTCCCAATCTAGAAGAGATAAATCGCAAACGCGAAATAAGATATCGAGTTACAATGATAACGCAAATAAAATGCAAAATGATAAAAGGGAGCTTCGCACGCTAAGCCCAGGTCCCAATTTGCAATTAAATCAAAATAAAGAGCAACAAAATAAAAATGACAATAAAGAAATAAATAGTGTTGAAAGCATTCAAAAATTTACCCAAGTTTCCTGCCCGAGAGATGCGGTGCTTGAGACTATTGTAGATTCTTTGGCGCAGCCCGGATGGGTAAAATCCAATGCCCAATTCGTCAAAAGTCTAAAACGTGAGGCAAATATAAATAAAAAGAAAATTGAGGAAAATACATGTGTAGAAAATAATATAGGTAAAAACATTACAAATAATGAAAATACAGGAGTTAAAGAAGTTATTAAAAATAAAAATGATGCGTGCAATGCAAAAATAAATTTAAATGATGAGTACAAAAACGAAAATAACTCAAAATCGACTCAGATCGATAATAAAAATTATGATGAAATTCAGGAAACTAGTTGTAAAGTTTCGCAAATTGATACACAGATTTTTAAAGGTAGCCATGTTAATGACTCTACTTGTTCAAATGATGAAAATAATAAAACTGTTGATACAGAGAATGAGTTTAAAATTGTAACTATTGCAAAAAAGCCAATTGTCTCAAATGATGAAGTTAAAGGCATATTTGAATTTAATGAAAATATTAAAAATGGTTATTATGACAGCAAAAAAATTACACAGGTCGATGAGGCCAATTTTCCTAAAAATGAAAAGGTTAATGATTTTGCTGAAAAAGAATGTGTTAATTGAAGAGTCAAATCTTGACGTCCAGGTCTATGTCACGCTCACACGCAGGATAGCTATGCAACAAGGCCAGAACAATTCGACATAAGCCAGGAAATTCAGGATAAGGAAGTTATCTTTATCTCCACAAAACACGCAGAATTACTCTTTCCATTTGGTGCAATTCGAACTGTAATAAAAAATAACAAAATTGATATTGTAATTTGTAATCAAAAAAAGGTTAAAGTTACGTTAAATAAAAATATGCGAGTAGGAGTGATTAAAAATTTCAAAACAATTACTAATGAAGAAATGCAAATCGGAGATACCGTATTTTTGAAAGAGGAGAATAAACTCAATATGTTTCAAGATAGATTTCAGGAACCGTTTCGAATAATTGAACTTGGAAAAGCAAATATATTGACCATTAGAAATAAATATAACATGAAAGATGAGCCAATTAAAATTCACGCTACCCAATGTTATATTGAACACAAGAAAGATCAATCATGCTTAAAGCATTGATTATGAAACACTTTCCAACTTCAATGCAATTTTATTTAAACATGTCTAAAATGCAATACATTCCTCGGTAATATTTTAAAACTTATCACAATACTACATTAATTTATTATATTTGAAACCTTAAACCTTCATCGAAAAAAATTAACTTCATTCAAATGACGGCATTAAAATATAAATTGCCTGGTTTAAACATCTCTAAAATGTGATACATTCCTCGGTAATAATTTTAGAATTATCATAATACTACGATAATTTATTATATTTGAAAACTTCAGCGAAAACAACTGAAATCCATTCAAATGACGTCATAGAAAAAATAACACGCCTGGCTCTCTCTATAAAAGCAACATTTCATTCATAAATAATTCCCCCATTCATGTCATTCATCACAATACTATAATAATTTATATTATTTAAAAATTAAGACCATGGAGCTACAAGTAAGTAAAACTCTATGCGTAAAACTTCATCGAAAATTATCGTCCTTCTCTTTCTAAAATCAATGAATATTTCATTCATATCAGCCATGCAGACTCCATGGACTAAATGATTTTGTGTTAAAGTATTACAGCGATTCTAATACAACTCATTCTACATATTTTGCTGTTTACATTTTACATAGGTGAAAAATAGGCTTAATAGTAGAAATAATCAAATTTGTATGAGCATTTAAACTGAAATATATTGTCATTGCGTTGTTAAAGTATGTAGATGCACAGAATTTAGGCCAAAATAAAGTAGTTTTAGGATGGATACAACACTCAATATGAATTAGAAAGAACTTTAAAAATCATGATTTTGAGACAAGATGGATGCCATATATCATTTTGAAGTGGGTCATGTGATCGTTTCATATCATGGACACGTGATCGCTTCATATAAGAGGTGTTATTATTATTTTAATTTTTATTTAAAAAACTACTGAATATATTTCGCTGAATTTTTTTTATATATTTTATGGAACAATTTGAATATTGCCTAAAATTTTCGAAGCAATTTGTGAATTTTAAATCCGCTTAAAAAATGCTTGAAAAATTAGGTCCCATAGGGCTCAATGTATTCCATTTTTTCAACCCGGGTTCAATCCAAAACTAATTGGGTGATATTATTCATTTATATTCCCATAGGTCCTATAGACCGTCTGAACAACATACTAAAATTTCATTTTGATTAAGTCATTTTTACGGCAGTTATCGTGCTAACGGACAGACAGACAGACAGACAGACAGACAGAATGAACAAAGTCATAAACACTTTTCAACTTTGTTGTAAAGTGTTAATAACGGACAGACAGACAGACAGACAGACAGAATGAACAAAGTCATAAACACTTTTCAACTTTGTTGTAAAGTGTTAAAAATGTACAAAGTGCGGAAGAATTGATGGAAACATATGATATGGACAGTGAAATCGATGAGATTCAAGCAAAAAAATTTCATATAGCACAAAAAGTACAAAGTGAAAGTAAATCTAACGGTAACGGTGAAATAATTGAGATTCAATCAAAAAAATGTTATACTGTACAAAGTGTACATTTTTGAAAATGTTCAAAATATGAATGAAAATATTCAGCATGGAAGCGAAAATACGGATATCAAAATTATGCAAAATCAGAAAGCTGATAAGAATTTTGAAAATATTGATCATGAAATTATGCAAAATGAAAATGTTAAAATTCAAAGGGTACATAATGCAAATGAAAATAAAAGGTTTGAAGAAATGCAAAGTCAAAATCAAAATCATAATGATAAAAATACGCAAAAATCAGTTGAAATTAAAATAATGGATGTGTTGCAAATCGAAAGTCAAAATCGTGTTAAGGAAAATATTCAAATTTCAGAGGACAATAAAATAATGGAAGTTTTGGAAAGGAAAAATCAAAATTTTAATTTTCAACAAATTCAAAATGAAAATGAAAATGGAAATCATGATAATGATATGCTAAATTCACTTGAAAATAAAATAATGGATGATTTGGTTGATCAAAATAATAATTTTCAAGAAATACAAAATTCAAATGTTTGTAAAAATTTTCAAAATGAAAGTAATAAAATAATAGGGGAAAGTAATCACAATGATAATCAAGGTAATGATATTCTAAAAGCAGATTCAAAAATAATTGAAAGTCAAAGCAAATATCAATTGTATGTTAGGCAGAAATTAGAGTTACTAAATGAAATACATATTTATAACACAAATGAAATTGAAAACATTCATGAACATGGGGAGAGAAGGCTTGGTCAAAATTGTTTCGAGAAATCAAGAAATTTTAAGAATTCAAAATTTGCTGATGATTGGTACTTGAAAAATTGTAAAATGAGAGAGAGATAAGAGAATAACAAATCAAAAATGAATTAAAGGAAAAATGATCTGGAATGCAAAAAATTTTAAAAATGAAAAAATGAATAATGGTATGAATTTAAAAAAAAAACAATAAAGAAGAAATTGTTTAAAAATGGATAATGATATGAATTTAAAAAAAAAAGCAATAATGAAAGAATTGTTTAAGAAGGAACTTGGTATGAAATTTACAAAAATTGATAATAATTGTACAATTGGTTCTTTTTCAAAAATAATATTATATCAGAATGTAATTTATAATGTTAAGTCAAAAAATGTACATGTGATAAGAAAATTATGCAGAGATTAATTTATGCAAATAAAATCTGCAAAAATGAAAGGTAAAATCAAATATGTTACCTAATTCGGTAGAGTAAAGGTCTGGAGCCAAATCCAGGCAAGGTCTTTGTGTTTAAGGGCCAGTCCAGTCAAATGTTTCACTTTTAAAAATAGGTTAGCTCAAAATAGGGTGGAAGGTAAGTCCATTCACTTCAATTTGTCTTCAAAGGAAGGCAGAAAAAATCTTAGGTCTTTTGAGGGAAGAGTCTTGAGGCTTAAAAATTGAATGACAGGTTTAAGTAAAGTGAAAAAATAAGTAATGAGCTGAAAGTGAGAATAATAAAGATTTGTCATAGATGGTATAAATTTTATGTTAAAAAGTAAACAAAGGCATAGATAATTGTAAATTTTAAATCAATTTGAATTTAAAATGTTAAACTATGAACAGTAAAAATAGCTGTAAGTTGCCCGTTGCAATGAAGCAATCGAGGACACGATATCTCGTGTAGGAATATTCAAATGTGAAATGCATTGAGAAAGCTTAGGTGAATGAATGTTTGAGGAATATATAAATTGTACAAGCAATTTAAATAACTAAATTAATCCAAAAGTGACAGGATGAATGAATTAAATTTAGTTAAAATTTTGTTTAGTGAATAAATGAATAAATTCACAGAAGGTGTTAAAAAGGGTTGAAATAAAAAAAAATTGAAAAATTTTAAGTGCGAAGTAAAGCAAGTTTGTTGTTCAGTTACAACGTAAGGAAAGGTTACGATAATCGTGTGTGTATAAATAAATATGGAAATGAAAATAAAATGTAAATAAATATGGTAATGAAAAATAAATGTAGGTATTGTTGAGGAAAATTGTACGATAATAAATAAATGTGAAATACATATATAATGAATATAAATAAATACGGAATGAATAAATGAATATGTTAAATAATAGGGCACTCAGATGTCAGTGGGGAATGTAAATAAAAACATTAAAGTTATCGATGAGATGTGATAGCAATTGAAAGGTGTTTGTAAACAAACGGCAATCTACGTAAAAAAAAAAATATATATATATATACTCTGTTAGTAATATAATATAAATTGATGATTAGGTATTTTTAAATGCGAAAAGTTGTGAAAATATAATCTGAATTAGGTGTTGAGAAATGTTATTATAAATAAAAATGAATTTTGATGCAAGAAATGTCATATAAATAAATAAATAAATGATAATTTGTATTACGGCGATAAAGGGGTTAGCCGCAGTTAATTAAATGTCAAGATAAGTAATATTTAGATAATAATGTGTGAGATAGAATGATAAACAATCAAGCGTTATAAATGGTTATAAATGTCAGGTATTCAAAGTCATAAGGATTAAAATAAATTGAAATACATAAATATGATAAATTTTATAGATACGGTGAGTAAATAAATCCGCGTTCAAAAAGGATATATAAATAATAAATGGAAAGGATTTCAATTGTTAAAAATATAAAATAAAAATTTTCAATTAAGTAAATAAAGGGTTTTTAGACAAGAAATTAAAGTCTTGAGTTTGTTTTAAAAAGATAAAATAATTTTATATAAAATGTAAAAGTTATGAACGTGTTAAGCAAGGAGTTAAAATAAATAAAATTTAAACAAATTATATCAAAAAATTTAAAAGTTTAAAATTTTAAAATTAAAAAAAAAATTCAAAATTTTTTTTGAATTCCATAAAGTTATATGGAAGGTATGGAAAGAGCAAATTAAATAAGAGAGAATCTCAACTTCAAATGGGAAGGTGAAATTTAAATAATAAGTAATACAGCAAAATGATTTTCAAATATTGAAGGAAGTCAATATAAAAGGGTATGTAGTCAGGTCATAGGAAGGCACCATTAAGATGACTTTGATAATTAATACAAGTCACCCCAAAGGAACCAACTGAGTAATATTTAAATAAGGGGCTATTTTAAATAAGTTTAAAAAATAAAAAAAAATAGTTATAAAATGCAAATAATTTTCAAGCCCATCTGCAGCATGCGAAGATAAATGGTTCATTAGCAGATAGGAATAAGTAATATAATAAATAATGAGGGTGTATATATATTTAAAGGGTTAAGTCGACATTTATATAACACGCCGAATGGATAAATAAAAGGTTTACAATACTTGATTACAGGCCGTGAAAACGCTGACAGTATCCTTTTTCAACTCGCTTGAATCATCCATGCTGCACGGTGTCCATTATTGCTTTGTCATAGCAAAAGGAGTTAAGTTGAGGTGAGATTTTGCTGCTAGTCACTGTGCAAAAAAAAGGAAACGATTAAAATAAACAGGAATCGTTGTCGAGGGTCTCTTTGCAAACTGGTCACTTTCCAAGTTCGGACAGGGGATTTGAACGCAGTGTCCGGTACGCACTTCCGGTGTCGAGGCGTTTAAAAAATGGAAGGGTTCTTCTAATGATCTTTTTGCAAATGATCAATCAATTCCTGTCATCAAGTGCAAGGGGTTGTTGTTGTTTGTTGACATGCAATGTAAGGAAAAAAATGTTAAAGGGGAATGTCAAAATGTGTCATTCCCAGTGGCAAAGTTAAGGTTACGTAAAGAGGCTGATGTGACAGTATAAGAATTTAAAGGGAAAATTTTAATGTTATATAATAAGTATGTACCAATGTCAAGGTTATGCAATATATATATATATATGTAATGAAGCTAATAATTATGAAAAATGTTAGATTAAGTATGAAAAGAATTTGGTGGAAAAAATAGTATACTGTGTAATTTGTACAAAAAAAATGTGTAATGGTGTTAAAAAATATAAAGGTAGATAGTAGTGTAGAAGACCCAGACCGTCCGACTCGTCCAGAGGACTAAGAGCAACTATTTGGACGGCCGGGAAGACCCGGTAGATAGTAGTGTGTAACCTTTCAAAGTGAATGTGCATATGTTTAAAAATCTTTTTACATAGTCAAAATGTAATGTAGTTTCAATTGAAAGCTGGACCTGGTAGAGTTCTTGAGTACATAACCTATGTTTATTTAGTGTATATAATGTGCTAAAAGACTTTTGTGTTACAGCAAGACTGTTGAACTAATTCTGGACGAGCCTTGTCCCCAAGAAAGTGAAAAATGCCAATTAAAAAGTGGCATCTGATTGGAACTTTTTTTGAACTCTATTGTTGTTGAATTTTTTTTTGTTTTTTGTTGTCTGTGGGGAGATATGCGAGACCAGAAATTGTTCTCACATGAGACACTTTTATTTGAGTATTTATGGTGGCCAGAACGCCGAACAAAGCGTGCAGTCTGGCTGGCTTCGGGGTTTATGAGGACTTGAATTTTAAGGTCAAAAGGACTATAAATTTAGGTGTGCAAGACCAAAGGGGCTGAGAGGGGCTTTGATATATGCGAAATGATGCCATTGGGTTGAGAAGAACCAATGAGCGCCAAGGGGAAGAAGGGCGGAGCTACCCCCCCCCCCGCCGAGGAAACCACAGCTTGATGGAGACGAACGAAATCAGTTGGAGTGGTAGACAACGAGAAGCAGGATGGAATTCAGACATGAAAAGAAATAATCACGATTTTGACTAGAGCACGAGTAGAGAAAAATGAAAAACTAACAGATTTGAAAAGGTGCCGTAGATGTTCCAAATTAATGGAGGTAGATCAAATGGCGAGTGCATTAGTAGTACAAGGAGGAGCCACACACCACAGAGTTATGGCAGTATAAGACTGATGCAAGCGAGATGATGAGCCCAAGACTAAACTGGAAGGTATGTGCTCAAAATATCACAGGTTCTAGACACTATCGCAAATCTAATAATTCTGGTCGTATATATCCCCTCGCTAAAATAATTAAATGAAAATTGATATTAATGAAAATTGATATTATTGATAAATTGATGTTGTTAATAAATGCTATTGTTTAAGTTTAAATAGTCTAATCTTTTTATATTAATTAATAATGCTTCTCAGGACTTACACAAAAGGTAAAAATAATTGGAGGGTTTATTGCGGCACAACAACGAGCAATGTACGTTTTAATGTTAATTCCACTGTATGAGATTAACGGCCATGTCTTTAATGCTTAATAATAATTAAAGTTAAACTTTAACTTTAAGTTACTTTTAATTACGGTTGCCACACTGGGCTCATAAACATAAACACTGCCGTGCGATTGGCAACAAATCGTCTTTTCCGATGAATGCAGCTTTAATTTGGGTGTAGAGTTAGGAGCGCATCCACGTTAGACGCCATAGTGTGAACGCCACCACCAAAAAAGACGGACTAAAGGCAGTCCAATAAAATATTGAACCTGGGTTTCTATTTCACTGGCCAGTGTATGTAACTCTATCTGCAGCCTATTTTGTGAAATATATGTTTCAAATAAAATAAAAATTTTTTTAATCGGAAATGGAAACAGGGCTGGAAGTAAAAATATCTAGAAAACTCCCTACCTCCTCCAGAATATGTTGTGAATTTATATCAGTCATCAGCTGATCTCCGTCTATAGCACATTCTGAGAAATAGATATTCCAAGGAAAACGTTTCACTAGTAAAAGTAATAGTATGGTAAAATTTTTGCCATTAATAATTTAAATGACCGGCAGTCTCAGAAATAATATTTTTAGATAGTCAAGAAACCATGTCGTCTAATCAAATAAGAACTAAGTAAGATGAACAATGCGAGAATCATTTCTCACGTTGCTGCCATGGCAACAGGGACTGAAATGAGAGCGGTCGTGGTAACAATCTGCTCCTATGGACTAGAAGAATTTGACTACGCCTTACACTCATTTATAAAGTTCCTATTCATTTATAAGGCATGTTGATCATTGTACGAATCTGAAATTGAGTATAGAAAATACGTTACCGATTATGATAGATTGACAAGGAATCACAGAATTCTGCAGTCTAATTATGCTACGGAATGAGCTTTCAAGGCTACAAATGCATTAATTGGGAATTAGCTTACATTGGTGGCAAATATTTTGTTGGTGGCAAAAACTTTGTCATACTATTTTTTTTTGTGAAAAATATTTCCTTGAAACATATATTTCTCAGAATCTGGTATAGAGCTCATATGATGGCCAATTTGGATTCATCATAGAAATTCGGAGGATATTAAGGATTCACTAAGGATTTACATTTGTGGTTCTTTTACTATTTCCTCATTAAAAATTTTAATTTTACTTGAAACATCTATTTCTCAAGATTGGTTATAGAGCGCGCTTAGATGGTAACTGATATGGATTCAGCATCAGATTCTGGAGAGGTGGCGTGGTTTGTAAAACATTTTCATATTCAGTTTAAATTACTGTTTAAAAATTTTCATTTTACTTGAAACATCTATTTATCAATATTGGTTATAGATAGAGATTACATGATAACTGATATGAATTTAGCATTAAATTCTAGAGATGTGAGGTGGTTTACTAAGAATTTTCATTTCCATTTTCGTTTCACTTCTGGTTCAAAAACTTCTTTGAAACATCTTTTTCACAGGATTGGTTATAGATATAGCTCAGATAATAATATATGGATTCAACATTTAAATTTCGGAAGAGGGAACGGGACTTATTGAGGATTTGCATTTCTGGTTTTGGAAATGCCGTTTCAGATTAGAAATTTTATAACTGATATGGTTTCAGCATAAATATCCAGAGGCGAATTGGGGGATTCAGCAGGTGTTTCATTTATTTCCTTTCCCACTTCTGGTTCAGAGTTTTTCCTTGAAGCATCTATTCCCCAGGATTGGCTATAGATAGAGATTAGATTAAGAGTGATACGGATTCAGCATCGAGTTTAGAATAGAAATGACCGATGCATTAAATTCTTCCCCGTGATCGATACTTTAAGACTACAGCGCTTTTGATATAGATTAGGAAACGTCACCATCCAGGCAAAATACAGCAAATTAATACATGAAATAAAATTAGAAAATTTCCAATTTATAAGTTTACTAGCAGTATACCTGTTCTTCGTACGAAATATATATTATACAAAAAGTTAAAATTTACAATTTTGTGCAAATTTCTGTAATATTCTGAATGACATTGTTATTCAAAACATTCCATTAAAATCTTTAATTTAATTTTCATAAAATGAAGTATATAAGAAACTCTGTTGTCGCTTTGTAAAGCTATCTTCACAGGCAGATCTGAAGAATAAAGCATCCTGGCCCCGTTTGTAAATAGATTTATAAAAACTATGAAATTGAATCTATATAGGCCAAAATGAAGGCGCTAAAATGGTATTAGAAGATATATCTGTACCATTTTATTTCTGTTTCAACAATTGACTGAACACATTATACGAGTTTGAAAAATCTTTTCCAAAATAAAACAGATGACAAAAGAAAGTGAAAATATCAATAACGATATTGACGATTTCAAACGATATGATAAAGTTTTATCTCCTTACTTTTACCACCATGCTTCATTATTTATATCGGAAAAAAATTAATAAAACCATGTGCTGTGTAAACACATTTGATTTAATCACGTTGTTAATCAGTGTGATATTATTTTCTACATTTGGGGGGAAATATCCCCTGTATAATGCTATTTCTGCGGAATATTTAATTGAGCCTGTATTTAATGATATATCATCAACCCCTGGTCTTAGAATTTCGAAACATTGGCTAAATTTGAAGTGGGCTATTCCAAGGTTACCCACAAAATTTCATAAAATTCAGTGCAGTCGTTCTACCGGGATGATGAGACAAACAGACAGCCAAACAAACTCACAAACACACAGATAGAATTTCAAATTTATTTATATAGATGATTTTCGAAATATGCCCTGTTACATGTTCAGACGAAGAGATTCTTTTATCTATTCATAATAATCGAAAAACTATTTTCCATGCTCAATTTCGGATTCGCAAGAATGATCACTGCGCTTTATAAATGGTCCGCCACTTGATGAATGAATGCAAGAAGTAATCAAATTCCCCTAGATTATGAACAGATTGTTGTCTTGATTGCTCATATTTTGCTCGCTGTTGCCAAGACAACAAAGTGAGAAATGATTCCCACGCATTCTTCTTATTTGCTTATACGATTCGATTTCTTGAGTTTCTGAAGATTCCTATTTCTGGAGCTGGTCATTTAAATTCTAATTTTAACTATTTATGATGTAGTAAAGAAAATACAAATTTTATTTCTTTGAATATTTTCTGTCTTATTTGACAAATCTGACTTAAAGCAAGTGAATCTATTCTGCAGACTATTTTTACTTTCCCTGCAATACATGGTAATGTATAGGGAAAGTATTGGAATCATGTCGAAAATCGCAACTCGAGTTTTCGACGGATCTACACGTTTCGAGACCTCTAGAATACGAAAAACTATTTTTAGCGTGACGTCTGTGTGTGTATGTGTGTCTGTCTGTGTGTCTGTCTGTCTGTGCAGATTTTGTATCCACTCTAACTAAAAAACTAATTGACCGAATTTCATAAAATTTGGCAGGTAAGTCACTTGTGCACGAATATGGTGCTGATTAGTTTTGGGTATGACTCGGGTTAAAAGAACCCGCCTTTTTTTTGCGAAATAGCCCGCAAAAGCTTCTATCCACTCTAACTGAAAAACTAATGGACTGAATTTCACAAAATTTGGTAGATAAGTCGCTTGTAGGCCACCCTGGTGCTGATTAGATTTTGGTATAATTCGAAAAAAAATAACCTGGCTTTTTTGCAAAATGGCCCGCAAAAATCATCAAAATGTAAACTAAAAAACTACGTATGCTCAAATATATCCATTAAATGCTTGTTTTATACGTAAGTTTTAACGAAGAAAAGAATAAGACCAACTCCATTACACTAGGACTAGCCGTTCTCGAGATATTTTAGTTTATTCGTTTTTTCTCTACGCCACCTTTGAAAATGAGTCCTGTTACCAAATGAGAACGAAAATTGAATTAATAGTGAATCAAATTTAATTTAAATAAAAAAAATGTGTATATAAGTCTGCAGGGAAAGTCATGTGCAGCCCACATCAGATTTTTACTTTCCCTGCAATACATGGTAATGTATAGGGAAAGTATTGGAATCATGCCGAAAATCACAACTCGAGTTTTCGACTGATCTACACGTTTCGAGACATCTAGAATACGAAAAAAACAATTTTTAGCGTGGCGTCTGTGTGTGTGTCTGTGCAGATTTTGTATCTATTCTAACTAAAAAAGTAATTGACCGAATTTCATAAAATTTGGTAGGTAAGTCACTTGTGGGCGAATCTGGTGCTGATTAGTTTTGGGTACGATTCGTGAAAAAAGAACGCGCCTTTTTTTGCGAAATGACCCGCAAAAGCTTGTATCCACTCTAACTGAAAAACTAATTTACCGAATTTCACAAAATTCAGTAGATGAGTCACTTGTGGGTTACTGTGGTGCTGATTAGATTTTGGTACGATTCAGAAAATACTAACCTGCCTTTTTTTGCAAAATGGTCCACAAAATCGTCAAAATCTAAACTAAAGAACTAAGTATACTCAAATATATCCATTAAATGCTCGTTTAATACGTAATTTTTAACGACGAAAAGAATAAGGCCAAGCCCATTACACTAGGGCTAGCCGTTCTCGAGATATTTTAGTTTTTCTTATTTTCTCTCCACCTTTGAAAATAAGTCCGGTTACCGAATGAGAACGAAAATTGAATTAAAAGTGAAATAAATTTAATTAAAATAAAGATAACGTGAATATAAGTCTGCAGGAAAAGTCATGTGCTGCCCACATCATATTTTTTACAATAAATTCACTTGCTTTAAGTTTATTAATAATTGCGCTTTATATATGGATTCATTGATATTGTAATTTTCATTGTAAGTTTATTAACTTACAATGAAAATTAACTTACTGGATGGTTAGATTTTAAGTCATCAGGAACTGAACTGAGAGGGGTTCCCACTTGTATAACTTAACAAATTTCATTTTCAGCCAAAATCGAAAAAAAAAAAATCTAATTTTTAGTTTTTACTTCCAAAACGTAACTTATATATTCGAAAATGTCCCGACAGAGTTTTAAAGCTGTGCGTAATATATTTCCTCCAAAACATAATCTTTATTTTCAACAATATTTCATTTAAATATAATTTCCAGCAACGCTGCAGCAAGGATTGTGCTTGTGTGCTCCTCACTAAGCGTCTCCTTGTTCATCCCGGCTTTATCTAAACCAATGAAATAAGTATGCTGTCATCTATTTTAATTTCAAACAAACTCCGCTTAATCTCATACGACTGGACTGTGAACAGTCATTGATAAGTGCACTCGTCGCGCTCTTCTTGCATTCCTGATTCTACAAGCAAGATGAACCACATGCGCAAAGCGCAATGTCTCAAGCTCCCAAGAGACGAAACATAATATCACTTACCTCCACTGCTCCAAGGTTCCAAGACATTTGCTTTACCGGGAGCATCTGAGATGACCGACGTAACTCCACATCAAAAAAAAAATCTGATGTGGGCAACACATGACTTTCCTTATATAATGTAATGAATTTACTACTTTTACAGTAAAAAAAAATAGGTTTTTCTTATAGTAGATACTAATATTCTTTCCAAGATATTGAATTTTGGACAATTAGTCGTCATTTTCATTGATTTAGCGTCATTTTTATCCATTTGGCGAGATTTTCGTTAATTTGGCAACATTTAAAAAAAGTCGCCAAGTTGGCGACATTCCGCCCAAATCTCGCCAAGCGTTATGCACTAAAAATAAGTTATCCTTACAGCAGATAAATGGTATTGGTTTTCAAATACAAAAGTATTATTCAAAGTATCTTTTTTCATGAATGGAACGAGCTAGATCCACGAGAATGATGTCACTCAATTTATCGCATGGTATTACATATGAAAAGTGAACATGTTTCTCAATAGGAATTTTTTTTTTTATGTTATATGACTTTTTGATATTTTTTTTGAAAAATGTACAATATTTCGAGAACGGTTCATGTTAGCGTTCTAAAATGTCAATCGTTTTCTAATGAAAAATTATATAAAAAATGTCTATTTGCGTAACTTTATTAGTTGTTTTGATATTTTGACGATTTTTTCAAAATTTCATTCGAAAATTTAGGGGGATTCTGAACATTCGATTGCGTATAAAAACAATAGGCTTCCAGTGTTTACGGATTGTGATTTTTGTACCAAATTTGGCTCGAATCGGTCCATTCGTTCGTCAGTTATCGTCTCTACAGACTCACTGACACACACACACACACAGAGATATCACTTCAAAAATGTTTGATTCATGATCAGGGATGCTTGAAACGTGCTCTCCTGTCGGAAACTTGAATTCGAATTTTCGACCCCGTCACAATACTTTCCTTATACATTATGTATATAAGGAAAGTAATACGAGTTCCATATAACAAATTCTTCATATGAGTGAGTTGGATCTTAACATCGATTCAACTTTTCAATGTTTTGCCTTAGTCTCTGACTACTTGAGACGAGCAGCACGATCGGTGGATAGCTGATCCATAAGAAACCACCATCCTCGAGTAAAGATCACTCGTCCTATTTCATCTCGTCTTTAACTATGTGGCTGAGCCTCCAAAGTTGAATGCATAAAGTTGCTATTAAATCTCCCTCCTCTTCTTCTCCTCCTCAGGGTATCCTGTTCTTCTTCGACTCAGACCTACCGGAAGGTGTAAGGTCTCTGTTTGGATGGCTGGAACATCACTCGTCTTTCCCTACAGCCAACCTCTCGGAAGAAACTACGAACTCATATATTTAACGTGTCCGTACTCCGCGTGAACACGGGGACTGTGAGGCAGTTTTAGACAGAGCCGAGAATCGAACTTGAGTCGTCCGAGTGCAATCCCCGCGCGCTAACCACTTTGCTATCCCACCCGTGGGATTTCCCTTTTTTATTGCCCAGGTCATCCAGTTCACACAAAGGGCAGAGCAGCTACAACGGCCGACCGGGGAAAGCATAGAAATAACAATAAAACAGAACAACACAGAAAAACAATAAAAAGTATAACACAGAAACAATAATAAAACATAATGACAAAAACAACAAATATAACAAGTAATACAGAAATCTGAATTGTACAAATCATCCAGTCAAACTGGAAGTACATTCCTCGCGAACAATACGTCTAACACTTTTGGGAATCTAGTTTATGCAAAGAACAGAATACAATTTAAAATAAATAAAACAATTAATTAATAAAATTAGAAAACTTTTTTTTTTTCAAATGGCCAGGTACTTTGACCTTCGTCATTCGCCTTTATTACAGCGGCCAGAGTGTGATCTATTTAGCCGTCCAGGCGCACCAGAGGGGGGCGGATCACATTGCGCCCACAACAAAAACATCCATGCCTTACGTGGGGCTCGAACCCGCAACGTGGCGGTCGAGCGATTTCTACGGAAACGCTTGCCTTAACCACTCGACAACCACGTCGGCTAAACTAAACCTAATTCAGTCTAAAACTAATGGATGTTCATATGTAAGAATGGAGATCCATATGTAAGAAAACTAAAACTAATTGAGTCAAGTAACATTGAAATATAACAGGAAAGAAACAACAAAAAATCTGATGTGGGCAACACATGACTTTCCTTATATAATGCAATAAATTTACTACTTTTACAGTACAAAAAATAGGTTTTTCTTATAGTAGATACTTATATTCTTTACAAGATATTGAATTTTCGACAACTGGTCTTCATTTTCATTGATTTAGCGTCATTTTAATCCATTTGGCGAGATTTTCGTTAATTTGACGACATTTCAAAAAGTCGCCAAGTTGGCGACATTCCGCCAAATTCGTCGCCAAAATCTCGCCAAGCTTTACTGACGGAGAAATAAGTTAATTTTATAACAGATATATGACTATTGGCGTTCAAATACAAAAGTATTACTCGAAATATCTTTTCTCATGAAAGGAACGAGCTAAATCCACGAGAATGATGTCACCCAATGTATTGCATGGTATTACATATGAAAAGTGAACATGTTTTTCAATAGGAAATATATATTATTTATTTTATATGACTTTTTGATAATTTTTTTTAAAAAATGTGAAATATCTCGAGAAGGGTTCATGTTAGCGTTCTAAATATTATGTTAATTGTTTTCTAATGAAAAAATACATAAGAAATATCTATTTGCGTAACTTTATTAGGGGTTTTGATTTCTTGACGATTTTTTCAAAATTTCACTCGAAAATTTAGGCGGGTTCTGAACATTCGATTACGTTTAAAAACAACAGGCTTCCAGTGTTTACGGATTGTGATTTTTGTACCAAATTTCGTTCGAATCGGTCCATTCGTTCGTCAGTTATCGTCTTAACAGTCCCACTGACACACACACACACACACATACACACACACACACACACGCACACACACACAGACATCACTTCAAAAATGTTTGATTCGTGATCAGGGATGCTTGAAACCCGCTCTCCCGTCGAAAACTTGAATTCGAATTTTCGACCCCGTCACAATACTTTCCTTATACATTAGGTATATAAGGAAAGTAATAATGTTTTAGTTTCCATGTTTTGGACTATACATATGTCAAAGTTTCTGTCTCAGGTTCAACGTGGTAAAGTTGTTCAAGTATAGTGAGATGGAATAAGTCGAGATTAATAAACGAGACAGCCCACTAGGGACTGCTGGAGTAGAGAACAGTTAAATGGGAAATGTTTCGGTGAAAACACAATGATGAGAATTCATAGCAAACATCTCAGAATTATTAATTGTTTGAATTGCAATTGAAATTCTCTGTTGCAGAACTAGAATGAAATTCCGTATAAGGAGGAAAATGCAATGTTTCACTCGTTTTTAATGTGGTGTTTAAATTATTCCTATAAAAGAACATTTTATTAAAGATTAGAAAATGTACCCGACGTTGCTCGGGATTTAAAATGCAAACTTCTGCAATTTTTTGATAGCTTTCTGGAATGCCAGAATTAAAAATCGTTTTCTTAGCTACATAAAGGTGCTATCGGTCAATACCTACGAATGGCGTCAATGCCGAAGGAGCTTTTCTGTTTTAAATTTAAACAAGAAAGATCAATCATGCTTGAAGCATTGATTATGAAACACATTCCAACTTCAATGCAATTTTATATAAACATCTATAAAATGCGATACATTCCTCGGTAAAATTTTTAAAGTTATCATAATACTGTAATATTACTGTTACATAATACTGTTTATTATATTTGAAAACTTCATCGAAAACAAATGAACTTTATTCAAATGACGTCATCGAAATATGAATCGCCTTTATATAAAAGCAGTATTTCCTTCATAAACATTTTTCCAATCCTTTCATTCATCACACTATTATAATAATTTATTTTATTTAAAAACTTAAAACCATGGAGGTACAAGTAATTTAACTCTATGCTTAAAACTTCATCGAAAAAATCGTCTGTTTCTCTGTAAAATCAATGAATATTTCATTCATATCAGCTATATTGCAGACTCCATGAGCTGAATAATTTTACGTTAAAGAAATACAGCAATTCTTATACAACTCATTCTGCATCTTTTGGTGTTTACATGTCCCATAAGTGAAAATTAGGCTTCGTTGTAGAAATAATCAAAATTTGATAATCATTTCAACTCAAATATATTGCAATTGCGTTGTTTTATTATATAGATGCACAGAATTTAAGCAAAAATAAAGCGGTTTTTGGACGGATACAACACTAAATATAAATCCAAAAGAATTTTAAAAATCGCGATTTAGATACAAGATGGATGCCATATATTATTTTGAAGTTGGTCATGTGATCTCTTCATATAATGGTCACGTGATCTCTTAATATAAATAGTGTAATTAATATTTTAATTTTTATTTAAAAAACTACTGAATATATTTTGCTGAATTTTTTTTTATATATTTTACGGGATAATTTGAATATTTTCTGAAATTTTCGAAGCAATTTGTGAATTTTAAACTTGCTTAAAAATGTTTGAAAAATTAGGTCCCATAGGGTTCAATTCATTTAATTTTTTCAATCCGGGTTCATTCCAAAACTAATTGGGTAATATTAGTCATTTATATTCCCATAGGTGCCACGGACCGCCTGAACAACATACTAAAATTTCATTTTGATAAAGTCATTTTTATGGCAGTTATCGTGCTATCAGACAGACAGACAGACAGACAGAATGAACAAAGTCATAAACACTTTTCATCTATGTTGTAAAGTGCTAAAAATTTACAAGACAATATAAACTGCATTACAAACAAAATATGTATATGTAAAATAGAATGTGGTAAAATACTTTCCACTTAAATGAAAATATTGATCTTTTATAACGACTTTGATAACTTTGCTTGAAATTGAATGGTTCATAAATGTAACGTTAATGGTGTATATAAGTTTCATAAAATTGTAGAGTGATGCTTCTTGATTTGTGAAGTAGTTATTGTATTATTGCTTCATAACTGATAGATAGATTTTTTTCGAAAAGTTAGTGGAAATCTTCGGCTGCGAAATTTTGTGCTACTGCCACACGAATTTTGTCCTTTTTCCTCTATAAAATTATTGCCTTGTCTTTTGGTAAAAAAAATTGTAATAGCTTTTAATACTATAGTTACACAGGCCTATCTGCATGCCTCCCTGACCGGAAGCTTGGTGAAAAATTTTGCAACCTGGGGAATGAATTTGGCGCATTTGTAATGTCACCAAACTGACAAAAATGGCACAAAATTGATTAAAATCTCGCCAAATTGATAAAAAAGACGCTAAATTAACGAAAATGATTCCAAATTGATAAAATTTAAAATAAAAATTTATGTAAGATATTGGTTTTAAAATTTTATGAATGGATTGGAATTCATACAAGTGAATAAACGGATGTCATATTAACCAAGTTTCAATTGTGTCTGTATGTCTGTCAGTTTGTTCCACTTGGCGATAAATTTAGTGGTTTTTTGGTAAAATGTTGTAAAATTCACGAAACGTCGCTAAATTGATGAAAATTTTGCCAAATCATAGAAAATGCAATAACTCTACATTATAAAATATACATTATGAATTAAATTTAATTTCTTTATCAATCCCTATCGGTTTGAGGAATGTAGTAATGTAAAATTCTTTATTCAAAATTCGGTATTTAAATCTTTATTTAAATCTTTATTATCTCTATTTAACACGTTGAATGCGGAGCTGTTCTTGCTCTGCTTACCGTTCAAGCGGCACACAGCTGTGATCGCTCGGCGAGGTGTTCGGTTATAAAGTATAAACAGAAGATACAGAAGATAACACACATGTCGAGGTGACGATTGTATTTCACTGTCCGTTTCGGTTATGCGAGTGGCGCAACCAATTTAGAAGTATAAAACATATACACAGAAGAATAATACGATGGAATGGTGAACGGGCGACCACCAAGAGACAGTGAGTTAGAATACAGACACGAAAAACGAAATACCATTTGATCTTAGAAAATTATAGCTTGTTGCTTCTGTGATATTCAAAGTTGTATTTCATAAAGTAATTTTCACAGGGACTATTTTCGAAATTGTTGCCCATAATACCGAAAATGTTGAGAGAAGAAGGGGATAACGATTAATCAATCGAGTGAGTTATTTTAACCATCTAAACATGGCCGTGTAATACGATTGCCGTCATCTGAAGATTCATCAGACATTCGTTCTGATAGTTCAATAAGTGAAATTGGAACTAGGCATCAAAATGAGTGGTATGATCCACTAGGCAACCAGCCGAATATTGTCCGTTTTAGAAGTATGTATGATAACAAAACAACTACTGCGAAAGTGCCAAATTGTAACGCCTGTCTCACGGAGTGACGTCACCCAAACAAAAAGTTTACTGTCAGTCTCCACGGACTGACGACGCGTTTAACGTGTTGAATCTTTTATTTGTTTGCGGAACAGATACGTTTTTTAGGGGCCCGGAAAGAGCGTAAAATAATTGATTTACATCATGGGGTGGTATAGTATGTGTGTTTTGATATAGAGTCATAAAAGATATACTAATATTGAAAACAAGATGTGTATGGCTCCCATGTTCCTGTATACAGGGTGTCCCCAAAAGATTGAAACCCGCTTTAATTCTTTACCTCTTGGAGATAAGTGGGCAATGTAAATTTCAAGAATGTTAAAAGGTGGGAAATAAGACCACGTTAATGAAATAGTCCTGTCATTAATTTTCGAAAGTTATACTTTTTAAATTTTTATATGACCCCCTTAGACAAATTTGGTCAATCAGAAATTTTTTATTTTTAATGCAACATGATCATTAGAAAAAAAAACCGCATATCTGTGTCTTTAAAATTGAGCGAGTTATATTCCATTGAAAATTGAACTTTGTGAATGGGGACCCTATATCAAATTAGAAATGAAATTTGTGACATATCACAAAAACGACAAAACTGGATAATAATACATAGGAGACATTTTTGCGAATTCCGCGTAGACTCACGATACAATCACGGATTTTTAAGGGCTTTTCACATTGAGACTTGCTAATAAAAAATTTTGACACATATAAACGCATTTTTGATCTAAACAATTTCCATCGTCAATTTGCTTATGATCCCTATATTCACTGATGAAACAACCTTTCACATGGTACGGAAAAGTGGCATAAGTCAGATTTTTTCCTTCATCATAATTCAGTTGATTTTAAAGATACATATATGCGATTTTTTTAATGATCTTGTTGCATTAAAATTAAAAAAAATTCTGATTGACCAAATTTGTCTAAGGGGGTCGTATAAAAATGTAAAAAGTGTGACTTTTTGAAAATGAATGGGTGGACTATTTCTTTAACATAGTCTTACTTCATACCTAACTTTCAACATTTTTGCAATTTACATTGCCCACATATCTCCAACAGGTAAAAAATTAAAGCGCGTTTTAATCTTTTTGGGACACTTTGTGTATCAGAAGTGAAAGTGCTGCACGCGGGAAGAGTAAGAGAATATCTTCTGCAACTCTGTAAATGGAGGATTGAAGACAATCTTTTGTAATTTTATCCAGTCTTAAAACGGGCTTACCCTTCTTATAAGTATGTTCAGAAGCAACTCCAACAAAAATAAAACAACGTATAAATTATTAGACTTCTTGAAATCTTAAATCAGCATGACAGTACATAAGAAAGCATTTGAATAAATTACGCATAGCCAGTTGCGCAACTTCTGCAACGAGTCCAGCTAGCTTGAAAATATTCTTATGATTTACTCACCCTCAGTTGGGAAACTTCTGCAACGAGCCCAACTAGCTTGAAAATATTCTTATGATTTACTCACACCCCAGTTGCGAAACTTTTGCAACGAGTCCAGCTAGTTTAAAAATATTATTATGATTTACTCACCCCTCAGTTGCAAAATTCCTGCAACGAGCCCAGCTCGCTTGAAAATATTCTTATGATTCCCAACCCCCCCCCCCCCCCAGTTGCGAAACTTCTTCAATGAGTCCAGCTAGTTTAACATATTCTTATGATTTACTCACCCCCCAGTTGCGAAATTTCTGCAACGAATCCAGATAGTTTAAAAATATTCTTATGATTTACT